>VZRR01001794.1:0-145938 GCA_013398015.1 Oreocharis arfaki
GCTTTTCAGCATCCACACTGGGGGATTTTCTGACTCAGTGCAGTGGGGTTAAGAACTTTCCTCTGTGTTTTTTTTCTTCTCCCCCCTCCCCCACCCCATTGCTCTCAGGTTAACCCTCCTTACCCTCCTTTCCCTGCCTTCATGAGAGCAAACAGACTGGAAATAATATTCCCTACAGTTTCCAACACTGCTTGCTCTTAGTGAAACATCAATTCCAGGCTCTTTAAGAGCAGTTCTCACTCAGTTTGTTCCTTCCCTTGCTCTCCCTTCTCTCCATGCTGTGCATGTGCTCCCTGCTCTCAGTCACCCCTGCTCCGAGCCTTCTCCAGCACCGCAGCGATGCTGGCACGGGGCCACCTTACACTCCAGATGGCCGCCGCTTCCTGCTTCTGCCACGGGCTCAGGCACCCAGCTCGTTATTCCAGACACAAATCCGATGCTATTCACTTCAGGGAATGGTTACACGAGGAAGAGTTGCTGCCTGCTTCCCCTCTGAAAGACATGCTCACCGCTATTTAAGACATCTTTGTTTAGCATCATCTGAATGTGCTCCAGGGCTTTCCTGGCTGAGGCAGGGAGCAGGAGGCTGCTTTCTAACAAAGGTGTAGTAGCACCTCTCCTCCTTGCAGCTGTTGGTCTGGTGATGACTGTCACTTTAGGGCTGGTTATTCTTGGTTTTATCCACCCCATGGCTGTGTTTTTTCCCAGCTGGTGTGGTGAACATAAAGGAACCAAAAGCTCTTTTGCCAGCTGGTGTGATGCAACCTCTCCCAGCTTCTGAGTGGCTTGCTGGTGGTTGTTTGGAATGGTGCTGCTTCACTCATGTTGTGTTCTTTGTTTCAGTGCTCTAGAAATGTCTATTTAGGGCTTTAGGTCTGTGATTTTGCTGATGGATCCCACTGTACCCTCTGGAGACTTTGTAGCACCAGAGATGTTAGAGCAGGGCAGCCAAACCAAACCAAACCAAACCAAACCAATCCAAACTTTGCTTCTGCTGTGGCTGAAACCAACAGGGGCCTGTCAGAGCAAAAAGGTTGTCCTGGAGCCAGTTCTTATTGATGGGAAAGTAAATGGAAGCATGTGGAAAGGTCAGTGCATGGGGATGTGTGTGCAGAGAGTCTAGAAAACAGTGCCACTTTCTGGGATGTCCATATCCAGCTGGATTGTGGCTAAACTGGAGAGAGGAGTTTAGGTGGGGAGAAGCAAAGCTGGAAGTGTAATGAGTGACTGCTTCATATTAGCAAGTATAATCTGGGTTCAGCTCTCCACATTCCTTTGGGGCAAAGAGATGTATGGAGATGTTTGGGAAATGCAAGACAGAGAGCAATTATTATGCAAAGGAGAGGCTCAGAGAGCCCCTGAAGAAGCATGGGGAAAAGCTGAGCTCTACCTCCTCTGTAACTTGAAGTTAGTTTGAGAAGCCAGAGATAGGAAAAGCCCAAGAGGTTGTGTGTGCTCTGGACTTGTCCTGGGACTTGTCCAGTTCCTGCCACTGTGGCAGAAACACAGAAATGCCACCTACCCCATCCCACAGCTGTGAGCTGTACCCACCCTGTCACAGCTCTGCTCCAACACCCCCTGACCCAACATGACCCCTGCTCTGCAACCAATCCAATATGTGCAGTGGCACAGCTGCCATCCACAGCCTGCTAAATCCTGCAGTGGATTAGAAATGTATAGGAACTGAGATGAATATTAATAAGGAGTTGCTCCCTGAAATCTAAATGTCTCCTAAAATCACTAGCTTTTCAGCCAACATAAATTAGCATAAAACTACTGCTAATCTCTATCCTGGGTGAGGGGTTGGGAAGCAGCCCTGCAGCACAGCAACTCCGAGCCTAATTAAAAGCAGTCAGTAGTTCAATGGATGGGACCTCCTGTCCCTTAATTAGCTGGATGTTGCTGTAATCTCACCCCTCACTAGACAAGTCGCTCATATTCTCTCAAATAACTCCAAATGGTCACTTCAAACCCTTCTATATGTGTTTGCCACGGTACTTAGTGTCCCCTGTGGAGGGATATTCAATAGTTCAACTCTTCTCAAGAAAACTCATGTCGGTGAAGATGTGCCTGCTTTTAGGGTTTGTTCAAGTGCCGGGAAGACTGAGCAGTCTTGTCCATTTCAGATCTAAATTCTCCACTTTGTAGATGTAGAAGCAGAGGATTAAGAGTAGGCTGGACTCTAATCTGAGCAGATATCTCTCATGTAGGCCAGGTAAGGCACAGTCAGCAGACAGGCACCTTGAGCTGGGCACTTTGTCAGCACAGAGCTGAGCCACTGACAGAAACACGAAGGAAAAGCATGTGGGCTGTGGCTTGTCTGAATTCCTTCTCTAGCTTCAGTCCTTGGGGTTCTGCTGTGTCCCTGGGCACCCTGGTCCCGTGGCTGTGGGCAAGAATTGCTCCTTCAAAAGAGGTAGCACAGCAAGTCTGCAGGGAACATCAGACCTGCTCCCTGACAGCCTTTGAAAATGCAGGAGGACTCTGCTTTAAGCAGTGCTGAAAATGTTTTCTGCATCTAAACCCTAATCACAAGTTGTTGGAGGAGGAGGGAAATATAAACAGCAAATCACTGCAATTCAGTGCATGAAGTAGGAGCTCTTCTAGAGCTGGCCAAAGGGAGTTCCTGGGCATGGGGACTTGAGAAAATGGGCTGAGTGCATATGGATTTATGCTGCCTGAAATGCCGAAGTGTGTGAGTTCAACGCTGTGCTCTGGACAGCACTGTTCAAAGGAAACCACCTGCATCCAGCCTCCAGGGCTGGGAGTGAAGAGGGACACTCTGACACTGCTGAATCACAGCAGACAGTGGAGTGAACTCCCCATGTCTTAGCACTGAGAAGCCAGCATGAATTCAATGGAATGAGTTTAAGGCTATTGAAATGGGTGAGAATTCAACGGAATGAGTTTAAGGCTATTGAAATGGGTGAGAATTCAACGGAATGAGTTTAAGGCTATTGAAATGGCTATTTGGGGAAATACCACCAAGGTGTCTCTACTGCAGAGTGGCTGGCTAGAGCCTAAAACACCCAGGTGCTCTCTTTAGCCTCTGAGCTCCTTCAGAGGTTTGGCCGCAGTGACACAGAGCTTGCCGGACCCTCTTGCTGCGCTGCCGAGGCGGGAAAGCAGCTGCTAGTGGCCGTGGGTCCCGTGGCTGTGACAGCCCGCGCGGCTCCGGCAGCTGCGGGGAGCGCAATCCCTTCTTGGATTGCCATCTGCTGGCACCGCGTTTAACTGCTGCCGGCCGGCGTGGCACAGGGCACACCTACAAAACGAGGACCAAAGGTAAAATGCCCCGTAACTCGTTATCTTCAGTCGTCTCCACTTGGTCTGACCCCATTCACATAAGCTGCATTACAGCTGTTTCAATGCAATATTGACTAAGCTGAAACTCCGTCTCCAGAGGGTTTTTTCCCCCTGAAATAACTGAAATTATAAGCTAGTATAGGCTAAGCAAGGGCTATTCTGCTTCTGATCCTGTCAGGCAGTCCAGGCTTGAGTAAGCATTCAAAATGATTTGGGAGAAGCTGAATACGGGGAGAAAGATGTGATGAAAGGCTCGTGGGTTGAGATAAGGCCAGGGAGATCACTCAGCAATTACTGTCACGGGCAAAACAGATTCGTCTTGGGGAAATTAATTTATTACAAATCAAATCACCGTAGGGCAGCGAGAAATAAAAGCAAATAACGAAATACCTTCCCCCCACCCCTCCCTTCTTTCTGGGCTCAGCTCCACTCCTTCCCTCACATATTCTCACTCCTCTCTTCTGGCTGCTGGTGGCGACGTGCATTTATCGGCGTTTTTTTCCACATTCTCAAATCGTTATCCCAGAGCTGCTGCCGCCAGCACTGATGGTGTCGGTGTCTGGTGTCACCCCTGTGTCCTTCCTCTCGCTGTCACGAGCAGCAGCGGCTCCCAGCCCGAGCAGGGATGGCTGTGCCCTGTCCTGCTGCCCGGTGTCACCACAGGGTGGCATCGCTGCCGCCTCGTACGCAGCCGGGGCATGGGGAGGTGGCACCGCAGGTCCCTCAGGGAGGACCGAGCCCGGCACGGGCACTCTGCAGGTCCGAGCTGCTCCGAGGGCACAGGGCAGGTCCCCTCTGGGCACGGAAATCACCAATATTGGTGCCTCACAGATATTTCCTGTCATTCCTTCCAAAGTCACCCAGCGTGTGCTGATGTCACTCTGTGACAGGGGTGTGTGATAAAATTACAGCACAACCAGACCTCCCTGCAGGTCCTCTCTCCACCGAAGAGCCAAGGAGGGAGGCTGGGGATGGATGTCCCACAGCGAAGGGAGGGAATAGTGCCATGAAGAAGAGAATGAAAGCACCTCTGGCTTGACCAGCCCGGAGATGGCTGGGCCTGTGTGGGCTAAAAGGAGGACAAGCCCTTCCTTTCATAACTCTCTGCCAGGGTTATGGCTGCAGCCTGAGCCACAAACTGGAGATTTGGGCTGGCCAGCAGAGCTGGGGGCTGGACGGTGGAGGGTGACCACAATGAAACGAGTCATGGCCATGGCCAGGGGATGTGCAGGCTGCTCCTGTGGGGTGGGCCTGCAGTTATGGGGCATTTGGGTATTTGCTCTGTGTGCTTTCAGGGGTCAAAAATGTAAGGATCAAACTGAAAATATTTGTTGGGTTGCCTAGAGAGCGAGAGTCACCTAATCCAATAGGCAGTTTGGGTTTCTAATTGGAAACAGAATAAAACTTCAGCTTGGAGCAGCAAAGCACTTCATGGATACAGAGAACAAAACAATGGCCTGTCAGTGTTTATGGCTCACTCTGTGCCTGCAGTGGGGCTGCAGTCAGCTGAGCTGCCTTTCTCTGGTAGTTAGAGTAAAGCAGGAGGTGGGCAAAAGTAGTGGCTGTAGGAATTATATAATAATGTACCCATGGTACAAAGGCGGGATGGACACATTCTGCTGGGATTTAATGTACACACAACACTGGGGGCTGAGGTCTTTTGCTGCAGGAGAGCCCCTGCCTTTGCAGTTTAGCTGCTCTAATGGAAGAGATGCCTGTGGTTACAGCCCACGGGGCCCTTGGTAATGTCAGGCTGCTGCTGATATGATTTTCTTGCAGCTAGCCAGGATTGAAACTAATTTTTTCTTTTTTTCTTTTTTTTTTTTCACTACCACAGCATTTCACCAGTTGATTTTCTGGTTTGAGCCACTTGCCCCATTCATCCCATGTAAAGACAGTGCTCAAATTCATACGGAGTGAATTTTGGTCCCATTTGCACACACTACACAGTGGTTCCAGGGCTTGTTTCCCTGGAGTTTGAGGCCACAGGAAACAGCCATATCTCCTTGTGACTAGCTGCTCTTTGGCTCCAGCTTTGTGGTGATTGATAACTGCTCAGAATGGATTTTAACTGAAAACCTGCTTTTTTTTGGTGCCTGAGCACCTGCTATCCTTGCTCAGGGTGAATGTTTACATAGCTGATGTTGGGTAGCCCTTAGGAGAGCTCATGGAATCAGAAATGTAGTTGAGAGCGCCTTCGGACAAGACCAGGAGTTTCTTCTTGACCTGGCTCTTCATCCAGACTTTGGGATGCTGATCCTGATGTTCTTATATGGTTCTCATTCCCCTGTTCAGTTATTCTGTGGTTCACAAAGTTTACCAGGCTGGGAATTTCATCAAACAATCTGTGAGCAGTGTGTGCCCCCCTGAGAGGGTTTCCTAATGAACAGAACCTGCATAACCTGAAGATAAAATAGCATCAGAATCAGCTCTGTGGAGTTTCTGGTGCTGGCTTCTTGTCCAGTAGCTCCTAAATAATTATCTAGTACTCCCCTGCAATGCTGAAAAGGACTTAGTTTCCAGCAAGCTGCAGATGTTCACAAGGTAAAAGGGTACTACTCTTTTCCTTAAAAGGTGAGTACCAGAGTCACTGTCTCCCTGCCGGATGATGCTTCTGTCCAGTGAGTCTATTCGGGGACATTAATGATGCTCAGTGCTTATCTCTTGATGGTCACACTGCAGACGGGGAGAACTTCTGCCTGAAGCCATCTCTCACCTGCCAGCACAACTCTGGGATGGGTGTAGGGAGCAGGGGAAGAGCTGCAGGAGTTCAGCTCGGAGTTTCAGTACTCAAAACAAAGCTGTTTAGAAGGCAGAGTGTCCTACACTGTTTCCATACTGTAACCTTTGCTTTAAAGATAAAAAATACACAGGGCTGTACGTTGGTTCTCAGGAGGTGTTTTAGAAATCCCTGGATGCCTCAGCAGCTGCTTGAGTCAGGGCTTTGCATGTCAGGATGTGTTTGGAACCTTCCCGTGCTCAAGGGTGCCTTGTGCTACAAACAAACAGGGTATTGCTGGCTGCTGTGTGCAAGACCCAGCTTTGCAAAGCCTGGCAGGAATTCTGGGAGAAGAAGTACCAGATTTGGTTTAGTTTGAGGCAGAGTTTGAAGTGCTTGCTCTCCTTGCTGGGGAAAGGGGGCTGAAGATGCCAGTGCTGACCTTGTGCTTGCAGTGTTTAATTGCTCCTCCCTCCTGTCAGACTGAGATTCTGTGTCTCTCTGGAGTGAGGGACTGCAGCTCTGCAGACGAGAGACCCCAGCTCATTGATGTTTAAACAATGATCTTTCAGTGTGCTCCTAATTTGCATGAGACTTCGGGCAGATAAGCTTTTCTTTTGATGTGGCTAAATGAGTTTTCTCATTGCTGTTTCTACCTCTAAGTGCCAATACAGATGCAAAGCACTGACAATCAATAGTTTATTGTAGGTACACGATATGTGTGCCTAAGGAACAACAGCAAAACAGCTGGGGAATATCTGCTGCCATGAAAAAAATCACCATTCATTAGTGCTGTCTGTGTGTTTTTAGGATAAAACAGATTGGAGCCGTCTCCTGAAAACAGTAAAACAGGCACAAAAGCCTTATTTACCTGCTCTCCTACCTCCTAACACCTACTCTACTGCCCTGCTCCTAGGACACTGATGCAGCTAATCCCACAGCCTCTGTCGGGCTTAGTCTGGGATGACGTTTACTGAGAGCACTGAGTGGAAGTCTCATGGAAAACAACTTCTGAAATGCTCTGCTGTTGTGATTTCTAGGCTTGCAAGATGAGCTGTTCAGGTGTCTCTTACACATGCTCCCCTAGTGTCACCTGACTTCACTGTCACTGCCTTGGGAGTGACAGAAAGGATCTGTGTTTGAAAGGAAACATCTTGCACTTCCAACTTGGATGTGACATGATCGCGGCNGATTTTCCTTTCTATCACTTAGAATTCCATCAGGAAAGTCCCTCAAGCCAATGTTGCACTCAGCAGGCATTTTGAGAGAGGCTGGCAATCAGGTATTCAGTTAGAATTGCTGTATAAAATGGAATTATCCAGAAGTTATTAAACTCTTGGCCACGAGGCTCCTAACTACTGTGATGCAGCCCATGGACAACCTTGGAAAAAGGAGAATTTGGATGTTTTGTTGTTCCATTTGTCACGACCTCGGCTGGGGCTCCATGTATCATCCCTAACTTGGTCAACAGAAATGTACTGACAGCCTCAGAGGGGTTCTGCCCGTCCCCCAGGGTACAGGCAGTGCATGGGGCAGGCGTGGCCGTGGATTTCTGCAAGCTCTGCACGTCGATTTTAAGGGATAATGCTGCCACCAGAACCTCGCTGGTGGAACTCTCTGGCTGTGGTAGAGTTCACCCAAAATACGCAGGGGGTGTGCTGGGATGGGGTGCTTCCTTTTCTGCTGTCAGGGAATTTGTTTTCATCTGGGAAAGGTTTATTGATTGTGGTGGTTTGCTTGCAGTAGAGAGGGGATGGAGCCAGAAGAGATCTAGTGCAGAAGGTATTTTTCTTTTGGATGACTGCTCTGGGGTTTAATGCTTTGTTGTATCAGGATGTGTTGGGAATGTCTTGAGTGAGTTCATTGAGCTGCACAGTTTCCAGACACTCAGCACAGGAATTGGCCTTTTCACCTTCAGCCTGCTTCCTGGTGGCCCCTCAGAGGACACAAAGGCCTCTGTCTCCCAAATTTCAGAAATATCCAAAGCTAAAATCACCTGCTGAGATTGAGGGCACTGCCCAGAGTGTGGGGCTGCAGTGCCCTGACTCAGCACAGCCTGTGGGGTGTGGAGGAGTGGCAGGTCCCACCCAAGGGATGCTGCTGCTATGGGCACACGTGAGGAGCCCCACACCGAGGTGGCCTCGGAGCCCAGCTTCTTCTTCTCCCACCCTCTCCTCCTTTCTCACACTGAAAACTTTGTCCTTGCTCCTCTCTGGGGCCTCCAGTGGTTCAGACTCTGAAGGGTCCAGTCCTTTAACCTCAAGATCTGAGCAGCCCCTGCAGATGGTTCCAAGGCTTGCAGAGGGGAAGCTGCTCTGGAGGTGATCCTCCACCCCTCTCTCCCCAGAGCCTGGGCTGGCTTTGGCTCTTCAGCACTGGTATTTAAAAGACTTTCAGATGTGTGTGGTCCCCTATAAAAATAAATCTCCAAAGGAAACAAATGTTACGTGGTGAAAGTCTGCCAAGTCCCCGTTGCTTATTAGCTTGTAGTATTATGTAGGAGAAACTTAACTCTGAAGTCTGATATAGGATAATTCTTTGATGAACTTCCAGCTCTTTTGAAGATTCAGATTTAAAGGATGTTGCTTTATAGGGTCAAGATTGAGCCATTGACTTTATGGCCTTTCAGCTGTGAGTGCCTTGACACACTTGTCAGACCCCTGAAATAATTATTTGTCATTTCAGAAGGTTTTGGTGTGTGAGTTCCATCAAGCAAAGCTTTGACAGCAGTGATCAGGGCTGACAATTTCAAAGCAGTCCAGAACAACAGAGGTTAAAATAAGAAATGTAACCAAATGTGTGCTTCTAAATAGACTGATCCGAAGATGTTGATCCAAGACTTCCTTCAAACCCAGTGATCACTTGATTTTTCCGTGATTCTGTGGGACAGCCAGACCTTGGCTGCTTATCACCCTAACTTATATCCTGTTCAGAGAATGTGCTGTGCTATCAGATGCAATTTTTATAGACGTCAGGAAGCTGCACAGCAGAACAACTGGGCATTGACATAGAGTATTTGGGACTGCAGCTCCTAGTGATGCTAGAAACTGGATTTTCTAGGTGTATGTGAAGAAGTTAGCACAAAGCATTCACACGATCCCTGTCACCTGCAGTCTGTGCCATTCCAAAGTGTCACGGTTGCTCAGCAATGTCAACAAACATGTATTTATACAGATTTAGTTACACAGGCAAAAGCCTAAATATTACCTTCCTGGAGGAAAGATGATTCACTTGATTCAAGGTAGATAATTTAATCTGAAGAGCTAAATATATCTTTCCTTTGCAGCTAGATGGAATTACTGATGGGAAGTAGAATTTTCTTTCCAATTTTCAGTCACGCTGCCTAAAATTGTTTATATTATGGTGTCTCAGAGGATGAGTCTCTTCTGATGTAAATATGTTTTGACTGGCATTAACTCCTTAAGGCCAGGGAAGAAGCTCTTGTGCCTGGCCAACAGAAGTGAAGACAGGAGCAGGCCCTTGCTTTCCTCGAGAAACTGCTGCTTATTTCTGTGTCTGTGGTATGAGTTATGAAGAGATTCTGTTCTCACTTGGAGAGAAGCAAATATGGTGTGATTTCACTGAGAACATGTGAAATCAGTCTGGCTCCAGGGCTCTTCAGCTCCGATGGTGCTCTGGCTTGTGAGATCCTCCTGGTCTGGTGGCAGGATTAAAGGAGGACACACTGGAGGTGTTTTGGGCACCGTGGAGGAGGAGCTCGAGGTTTTGCCCAAGCTGAACGTTACCATCATTTGCCATAGAAACCTCATCCTTCAGTCAGAGACAAATTCCAGTCCTCTTGTTGGAGCAATTATTTTAAAATGCTTTTAAAAGGAAGTGCCCATGCTTCAAAAAGCTTCTGTCCATGTCCTGAGCAGACGTGTCCATACAGACGTGCTCATCTCACAGCAGGTGTGGTCTCAGATGCAGAAAGAGGAGCCATCTGTTAATGCTGCTTGACACCCTTTGCTGCCCTCAGAACTTCCCATACGAGTCCAATTTGGGAGATTAACACACTGTCGTACAATCCCACATGGGTTTACATCATCCTGCCAGGTTACTTTGGTGTGGTACCTGGATCCTTAGCCATCATCCCAAAAACCTGCCTCTTCTCTGTCAGAGCTGTGTGTGCCACTGAAGGCTGAATGAAGACTCTCCTTTTCTCTGTTCCTGCTGCTGCTGAACTTGGCACATACTGAATGATTTATATTTTTGGGAAATTTTTAAAGCATGGGCAGATTTATATTGATAGCAGTATTGTGGTAAAGGAAAGAATTGCTAATTCTGGACAGATTAAGCTCGTGGTGATGAGCAGCCAGGAATTATCTAATTTGGAATAGGATTTAATGGGAAGGAGAAGGTTTGAAGTCCCACGTACCCCTTGCAACTGCATCCAGAGACCTACTGAAATATGCCCTGGAGAGCACAGACCCTGTTTTTCCCCATGATCCTCTCAAGTGCTGATTCCTGAGGAAGGAGAGCAGATCTGTCTCCTCTGCAGTGATCTGACCACACACACAAGAGAGCAGCCAAAAGCTCCAGCTCAGAGGATGCATGGGAGCCTCTGAATAAAAGGGTGGTTTCAGGGAATAAGAAACTTTACAAATGTCATGTGTGAAAGTTGCTGGCAAGCAACAACGAGCTCTCAGTGGGTTTGTGTCAGTGTTGCCTGGACTGTCATGCACAGGGCAGACAAAGCTGGAATAAATACTAACTTCTTCTGTGTAAATGTGATACCGCTGTGATGTGCCAAAATGACAACATCTGATGTTTTCACTCGAAACAGACGCAGTGTTGTTAGGAAAGATTTCCTTCTACAGATGGAAAACTCTCAATTTCCAAATCCCCTTCTTTTCTAAAGTAAAGATGAGGCCAGCACCCGTGGGGTTAGGAGCAGGGTTAGTGGTGCTGCAGCATAGAGATCTCCACACAGAAAGCAGGTGACAGATTTTGCTGTCAAAGTGAAAGAGCCCAGTACAATTTTTTAACAGCTGGGTCCTCCTGTACTGGAATCAGAAGATAAACTTCTCTCACTGTGGGATATGAACCACACTGGATCTGCTGGGTTTAGTTTGTGTTGAATGACTCCATCCCAAAGCCCCTGGGGATTTGAATGAACTGGGATTCAGCGCTCTGGCTTTGGCTTGTGTCCAGTGTTAACAGAGAAAAAGTATTATGGGGCACCTCATGCAGAACCACCAAGTGAATTCTCCCTTTCTGCTCACCAGTGTAAACCACAGATGCCGTGTAAAACCAGCACAGGAGCAGGACTGTGCCCAGTTCCACTGGTCATAGATTTTCTCCGTTGCCTTCCTAACCCACCGGAGTCTTGTGCCAGCACTGTGCCACACTGTAGGATTGTGACTGTCACCCCCCTGTACTGCTAATCCTGTAGGATTGGGTCAATTATCCTGGTTTTTCTGCCTTTCTTTTTTTTTTTTTTTTTACTGGGGCCAGATGATTTCCTGGTGCAGCTGGATCCAAGGGGACATTTGCATCCTTCCAAACATCACCCCCAAACTTGCCCCTCTAAACCTATTGTTTACTCATCTGTTGACCGCTCCAGAGCTGCAATGAGCAACCCGTTTTCCCCTCAAACAGACTATAAGCAGATGACTGATGGTGAGAGTGAAAATCACTGAGGCAAAGTTACCGTGAAGGGATGGAACAAGGCACTAGGACCTAGGAGGCGTCTCATCCACCCTGGCAGGAATTTCTTGCTTGGAGCTCAGACAACAAAGGCAGAGTGAGCCTGGTTTTCTTTCTCTCAGCATCTCCACCCTGTGCGCTGAAAACTGGTGAGTAGAGCCTCCCTGAGTGACTTGCATGCAGAAAAGTAAGAGAAAGGAAGAATCTTTCCTTGCTGCCTTGTAGCATCTGCAGTTAATTTTAAACTCAAAACCCCTGCATCCTCTGATTCATTCTCGAAGTTGCTTGCATGTTTCATTGTTCAGTGCATGACACCAGACTGAATCTACCCCAGCTGGCATCGTGGGGGGAATGTTCCCAACTTGGGGTTTCTGAGCAGATCGCCTGCATTGTCATCTGCCTCACTGCAGGCTGGGGACAGGGATTTTTTTCTTGCCTGGGTCATGCTGACATTGTAAAATACAGGCAAGGAGCTTCATTCTGGCGAGTGTGAAGGGCGGGGATGAGATAGCAACAGCTTCTCCTGGGTTTATATCTGGCTGCTGAGCAGTGTTGTAAATCCTCTTCCAAACCTGAACATGCGAGCAACATGCGTGAGGTGCATGTTCCTGGTGGGGCTGGGGGAGTGAAAGGGTCCCTATTGCAGGGTTGGGGGCTTCCTTCTCCTTTTGTGTTGGGGTTTGGTGCAGGAGAAAGGTTGTTCTCGAGCATAAACTAGAGACCGTGCAAAATTCCTGCTCGCTGGGTGTCAGCTCGGCTTTTCTGTGCTGGAAGCCCCCGTGCTCAGAACAATGAAAGGTGAGGAGCAGGGGCAGCGTGTCCCTGGGGCACGGGCACTTCCAGCTATTAAATCACTTAGGGCTGGAGGGAGGGGGGCGGGGGGGGTGGAAATAGCCCCTTTATTTTCTCCTCCTCATTAAACGGGAGCAAAAATGCAATTCAGAGGAGGCTCGGGCTGAAAAGAGCTTACCGAAGCGGCGTTTCAATGACAGATTTTTCTTTGCAGTCATTTCTTCTTAGAGATGTAGGCTGGTCCTGGGAATTGATTGATGGGCTAGGAGGGGGCTGCGGATAGGGGGAAGGGTGGGCTGGATCTCACTGCTAACCCTTATTGAACAGGCTGTCACAAAGAAACTGCTTATTCCCCTGTGACCATTCTTTCATAAATGCCAGTTTATTCTAATGTTAAACATTCAGATGCTCTGGGTCCTTCCGTGATTCGACAGCTTGAAGGGCTCACTTACTGGGATCTCCTTGTTTTCTGTTGCCAAAGGAAACCTCACAGGGCTCAGAGGTTTAATTCATTGCCAAATGGTGTTTGGATGAGTTTCTGGGGCCTGAGTTGTGATTGCCATGTATCCCTTTGGCCCCAAGTCCCAGTCTGCCGCACTTTGAAAACTCCCAGGTGCAGGAGCAGGCAGCTCTCTAGAAACGTGTTCCCTGCCCCCAGTAGTTGGATCCCTTTCAAAATGCGAGGACCCCTCCTACTCTCAGTCGCCAGAATCGATACAAATCTGGGTCAGGGGAGGGGGCGCTTCCCAAATGCATCTGTCCTGCTCCAGACACAGCCTTAGTGTCATTCTGCTCTCCGGATTGTGGCTCTGCTGGGCTCTAACCCGTCCCTTTGCCCTCTTTCTCTCCCCCGTCTCCTTCCTGCCTAGCTTCAGATCTTTAGGGTTCACCAAACTATGGAACTTGATTTTGGACACTTTGACGAAAGAGACAAGGCGTCCAGAAACATGCGAGGCACACGGATGAACGGCTTGCCCAGCCCCACTCACAGTGCTCACTGTAGCTTCTACAGAACCCGGACCTTACAGGCGCTGAGTAACGAGAAGAAAGCCAAGAAGGTGCGTTTCTATCGCAACGGGGACCGCTACTTCAAGGGGATTGTATACGCCGTGTCCTCCGACCGCTTCCGAAGTTTTGATGCCCTCCTGGCGGACCTGACCCGGTCCCTGTCCGACAACATTAACCTGCCTCAGGGAGTGCGGTACATTTACACCATCGATGGCTCGCGGAAGATCGGGAGCATGGACGAGCTGGAGGAAGGTAAATGAGCATCGCCGCCTGGTGCAGTGAGGAGGCAGGAGGCGGGGTGGGGAGGGGGCTGCACCACTCGGGGCTGCCGAGAAGGTCGCCTTTCCTCGGGCTCTCGGCCATGCTGAGCCCCGCTGTGCCGAGCCGTGCCCTGCCGGGGAGGTGGCGGTGCCACCCCCGCCGTGTCCCCAGCGCGCCCGCTCGGGTGCGGATGTGCAGCCCCAGGGGTGTGTCCAACTCGTGGCTCTGTCCGTGCCTCGGGGGCTCGCTCGGGGTGTCCCCACGGCTGTCCGGGCTGAGGAGTGACCCCAGATGGGTGCAGGGGGTGTTTCCCAGCGGGGTGGGATGAAGGGAAAGGGAAGGAGTGCTGAGGCGTTCCGCAGCGAGTGTGTAATGGTGGGAAGGGTTCGTGCGCTCTGTGCATGACGGGGGTTTTGGGGTATTATGCACACAATGTGTGTGCAGAGAGGTGCGGTCAGGGGCTGTGCAGGCACTTGAGGGTGTGCAGAGAGGGCTGTTGGGGATGCAGGCACTGTGCGAGGGATGTTTGGAGGGCGGGGTGTGGGGGGGTTTCGGTGCTTGGGGAGCGAGCATGGGGGTGCTTTGGGAGTTCACACAGCCTGATTAGAGAAGGGGTTTAATGAACAGGATTCGTGGATGGAGAAGGGCGTTTCGGACAGGTTACACTTGGTGAAATTCGGTGGTTTATGTGTGTGTCTGTGGAGGAAGGTGTGAGGAGGGTTAATCAGAGCGGAGCTGTGGGGCTTTCTTTGCGCTGGGGTTTGTGCTCAGCTGGACTCTGTGTGTCGGGGGGCTCGCAGAGCGATGAGTGCGGAGAGGGCACGGGGAGTTCATGCGCTGCACATGAACGTGGTTCGTGCAGGGGCTGTGTGAAAGGGAGGTGCCTCTGTGTATTTGGGGAGCGTTTCTGCAGGGACCGAGTGTGGGGTGGCTGCTGTGGTGGGTCTAGGGGGTAGTGTGGGAAGCATCCCCTGCCTGGCCGGTCTGGGTGTGCTGCAGTGGGTGCTCAGGGCAGGGCTGAGCGTGTCCCTGTGTCCGGAGGGGGTGTGGTTGTGCCTGCTCCTCTGCGTGTCACTGTGGGATGAGGGATGAGTCGAAAATCAATCCTGCTCGGAAGGGGTGCCCTGAGGGAAGGTTTGCTCGCATGGAGCTCAGCTGCCAGCCGCGCCTGAGCCTGGGGTGCTCCCTCTGCTGCCCTGGCTGCTGCCTCTCCCGGCAGGGTCAGGAAAAGCCCTGGGATGAAATTGCAGGGATGAATGACCAGTCCTGCCTCCTTGCCCGAGGCACGACCGTGGGCCAGCGCTGCTGGCAGCACAGCCAAAGCGGGGTGGACAGAGGGCACCCACAGCCGCCCTGCTTTTTTCTTCCCCGAGCAATCCATGCTTTGTTTGCACCTGGAACATCCTGTTGCAAGAGGGGAGTTGCTCTTCCCTTTTGCTTGGTGTTTTTCTCCAGGCAGACGACCTGGCCGGTTTGGTAACTACCGAAAATCCACGAGGCTTTTGCCTTTAGTAAAAGACAATGGATGTGAGCGTGTGAGGCAAGAACTGCAGGGGCAGCCTCGGCAGCGAGTCATTGTGTGACCTTGACTGAAGCAGCTCTCTTTAGAATTCCTTGTCTGTGGAGCAGGATCCTCATTTCCCCAAAATACTTTGCGGGGACAAGGACATGGAATAAATCTTGGTTTCCATAGGGGAGTTTTCCTGGAAATTGCTACCTTTCAGAGCTCTGATGCTTCCTAGTGGAGTTATTCTCAGCCCAATTACAGCTGTCGAATGGAGGTGTGGCCTCCCTTAATTCTGGAGATTCTGCCATGTTTCATTCTGGTCTCTTAATATGGCCACAGCGTTTCTCTAATGACAGCTCTCAGTCCTGCTTGTCCTAAGTTTTATGCAAATATTCAGAAATAACTCCAGGAGAAAATGCAGTTCTTTATTCTCTTTTTACACTCTTCCTCCTCTTATACTCTTCCTGCTTTTGGTCAGTGAAGTTAAGAAACGTTTAGTTGTTGTACCTGCTTTACAATGGGTTTTGCTGCAGGTAAGGAGGTACCTAGTTAATGAAAATACATTTTGCTGGTTAAGGCAGAGACAGGAGATGCTGGCATTTGGGTTCTGGCTTTGTTCTGCCAAAATGGCACCTGGAAATAGCACTGAAGAAGAGACACTAAACCCAGAACGGGATTGTCTGTGTGGCTGTGTCCTCAGCAGAGCATCACCTAGGAAAATAAAACCTGAGCAGAGTGAAGACAAAGGGATCCATTTTTTGAACATGCTAGAGTAGGTCTGCACGCTGCTATTCATCCCTTATTTCTAGGGGTGACCTATGCTTCTGTTGTAGAAAAGCAATTTATAGCACCGTGGTTATAACCAGCCTTGTGGTGAACTCTGCTGTGAGCTTGGGTGTTTGCATAGCTATGTGCAAGGGACCTGCATGAAACCCAGAACCTGGGAGTAATTCTGCTGTGACACACAAGGACAGTGTACACACAACCAGGGAACGTCTGCTTTATAAACTGGCTTTCTGCTTGGAGACTGAGGGTAACCAAACCAGTGTTTGTTGCTGTAATGGGGTGAATTTATCATTGTGATTTCCAATAAACAAGTAGAACCTAGGAAAAGTCATCAGAGAGGCTCATCTCAGTGGTTTGATGGCAAAAGCTTGTGAATTACGGATAATATTTCACATCATGTTCTAAGCACTTGATTACTTCTGAGTGATTTTAAAATGTACTTACATGGTGTAGCCTGAATGTAGTTTTGGAGGGCAGAGAATGATACTGCACAGTAGCAATATCCTAGAGACAGACATTTCAGGTGAACAAACCCCACATGATGTGGAGCTAATTAACTGGGGCTCAGAATCACCCTTTTGTTCTCCAGACCCAGAGTTCTCCCCTGGCATTCAGGGTTACTCTCCTAATAAGAACAAGTGAAGTTCTTCTTACCCTTTTTTCACATTCCCTCCATCTGTTGGGATGTGCCTCTCGGTCCTCTCCTGTCCTGCACCCTAACACCTCACATTGGGAAGCCCACTGAACTCTGTCACACAGGTGCCTTTTTGCTGTCATACGAATTCTCCCTCACTGGTCACAGGTTGCTTTTTCCATTCTGTTCCAGAGAGCTGTCTCATCTCCCAATGACCTTCTCTCAAAATCCACCTGCCTGATGATTTTTTTTATCCCTCCTTCCAGTCCTAATGGCCATCTTCCATCCCTGTAGTAATTGTCTCAACCCTGGCTCCCTGTTTTCAGCATTCAGCTTTAATATACCTGTAAATAATGCACCTACTGCCATTGATTAGGACTGTATTCCTCCTCAATCTGTCTGTTGGTTAAGTGCAGTGCAGGATCCCCTCACTG
Organism: Oreocharis arfaki; assembly: GCA_013398015.1. Taxonomy (NCBI): domain Eukaryota; kingdom Metazoa; phylum Chordata; class Aves; order Passeriformes; family Paramythiidae; genus Oreocharis; species Oreocharis arfaki. Next base: position 17,097 of record VZRR01001794.1, read on the forward strand.
CCCTGTTCCAGCTGATCCTGGCAGTGGTAAACTGCTGCCAGCACCTCCCACTCATGTCCCACTGCCTTGGCTGAGTCAAGAGTGGATGTTGGGCCCAGGTGCTGCTGTTTATCATGGCTGGTGGATCTTTTGGAAAAGAGCACCAGGTGCTCATTATTCCCTTCATATAGAATTGGTTCCAGTGACCAAGGCTTCAGGGAGTTGATTTACGAAGCTGCATTTTTTGTTGAGTCACTGTTGTAACATATAATTCTGTGCCTGGTGCTGTGACAAAACTTGCATATGAGAGATGCTAAAATAATCATGTGCCGTCCTGTCCAACCTTTCTCAAGCTAGAGAGCTCACACTTCATCCAAGTTTCTGCTAAAATTTAGTTCTTTGGCCTCTGGGCATGGTGGTTTGGTCCTTGGTTCAATTTGAGTCTCTTCTCATAGACTCAGTGTGATGAGAAATTGTCCCACCTCAGCTCTGATTATTCTTTGTCCTTGAGTGGAGGGCTGGGTGGAGGTGGAAGCTGATGCTGTGCATTGACTTCAGCAGCCAAGATGGCTTAAGAAATGTTGCTCTTGGCCACTTGTTCCAGTCTCCACTGTCCCATAAATGAGTTCTTTGTGGGACAAAAGGTTTTTTTAGCCCTCTCCATAATTTTTCTGCTTTCCCATATTCAGCTTCTTGACATAATGGAATGGACAGTGAGGCACAACCTGGGAGTGAGGGAAAGGCACATCCAGAGGTGGATTTTATGCCCTGTCCTGGGCTCCTTGTTTGAAATGTGCCCTTGTTTCAGATCAAACACTAGAAAAAGCTGAATAGGATTTTGTTTTGCTCAGTGTGGCTTCATTGCAAATGTTCTTGGGCTGCGTGAGATATTCCAGAAAGTGATTCCAAGCCTTTTGTATCCTGTCATGCCTTTGGGAATATTTTCCAAAATCTTGTCCAGGAGTGTTTAAAGTAATCGTAGGAGGGGCTCCACCCTGGAACTGTGCAGAGTCTGGTGTGTGCTGGGACCGAGGGGTTTGTAGGAAACACTGGAATCTCCACCCAAAGTGTGTGTTCCAGTTTGCCTGGAAAAATGGAATTCATGTAGTTTGATACTGAAACCTTGGTAACCTGTGGAATTGTTTTCAGTGGGCCTGATAGCTCAGCTAATTACATCCTACATAACAAAAATTGTCCTCGAGGTTCTGCTTTATTTGCTTGCTCATCCTGGTTGTCATGCTAGGACTGGTGTGGCCCCGGATTTCTTCACCGGCATCGTGTGGTTTTGAAGGTGATTTCTAATCCAGCATTTCTTCAACTTCTTCAATAGAACAAGAGGTGCTTCTATTGATGGCAGAGCTCCCTGTGGAAGAGCCAAGGGAAGGGAGCTCTTCCAGGTTTCATTTTGCCATGCTGGAGCAGGACTTTTTAACTCATAAAGCAGCAGCAAGTTCATGCATTTGAAACTAAAGGCCTCTTCCAACACCATGTGGAATGAACTCTGCAAGGTGTTAATTCCACTTAATTCCTGCTGCAGTCCTGGTAAATTCCATGAAACACAAAAACCTGGGCACAGTAGCACAATCTCAACTTTGCAACTGCAGAGCTAACAGCCAGAGTAATTGATTGCTGCCCACAGAGACTGTTACTGGAATAGCTGTTAACACTTAGACATTCAAAATGGCCTCAATCCAGCTTTCCTGATTTTTCTCAAAAGACTTCTGCCCGCAGTTCATTATCCCTGGGAAGTTGCTGGTGCATGCTGAGGGAGGATAACTTTCTCTGAAAGCGCAGCCTGTCATTTTTGGTATTGTCACTGGGAGCTGCTGTAAGAGGGTTGGAGGATTAGCGCTCATCTGGAGCTTAGGGTTTTTCTAAGGAACCTTCTCTGAGGCAAACCTTATCTTTGCTGAGATCATCCCTTCTTTAGGAGTTGAATAATCTCCTTGTGCTTCCATTGAATTGGTAGCACCGGGATGTTGTCACGCACTCGAAGCCGGAGTAATTCTGTGTGATACAAGCCTGGCTTCAAATGGCAAATACGATGGTCATGACAGGAGGTCTGAGGTCTGCAGTCAGCCATTAGTCATTGCTAAGAGCAGGCAGGAGGAGGGAGGAAATGCCTTGGCTGGTTTGGTGGCATGATAGGAATTGTGACATGTCTGGAGCACCCTGGCATGGTGACAATGCACATCCTCCTGTGGGCTCTGGCTCTGCAGAGCAGAAGAGGCATCATGCTCTGACCTGGCCCTACACTAAACAAAAGGTGTCCTTGGCACCACAGGGATTTTGTCAGGATGATGCTCCTCACCGCCAGTGCATGAGTGTGTCTTTGGGGCTCCCTTTTTGGGGTTTGTTTGGAATTAATGATGTGGCTGTCCATTTTACCTTCTCGTGGCTTGCAGTGGGATTTCTGCACGTGTGCACAGCTGCTCGCTGGCTCGAGGCATGTGTTCCTGAAAATATTTGTGCACGGGTTTTTATGCTTAGGGCTGGGGAGCAATATTCTTCTTGGAGCTGTTTCTTTTGCTCCTGACAAGATCTCACACCCGCTTTCCATTCCTTCTGTTATGCGAAGCACACCTCCTGCAACCACGCTGTGTCTGTCAGTCAAGTTCCTGTGGCTGGCACAGTTGTACACTTTGACTTCTCATTATAGGCTTAGCACAGACAGATGTGGCAGAGAAACCCACAAAGAACCCACTCCTCCCTCCATGGCAGCACTATTCCCCGTAAGATTTTTCTTTTTTATGGTCTCCTGGCCACAGTGTGCAGTTCAAAGCTGGAAAGTTCACAGGTCTTCAGCCTGTGCTTGCCCAATCCTGCTACCACCATGGTAAGGTTTGGGTAAAACTCCACTGTGGGAAGTCGAATACACTGTGGAAAGTGTGTTCCTGTCTCACAAATGAATGTGCCTCACTGAGGAACTTGAATGATGGTTTTGCTGCTGTTTGAAGGTCGTAAACTGAGTTAGGGAAGACATCAGTTGAAGTGGTTTTTAAATGAAGTTAAAGCTTCAGGTCACATCCTTAAGTCAGGGAGGGAGGAAAGAAAAGCTCCCTTTCCCTGGAGCTGTGCTGCTGCGACTGCAGAAATGATGCTGAGAAGAGCTGCTACTCTGAACTGCTGTTCTGGAAAACTCCAAGGAAATTCCTCTCCAGTTTTAGAATCAAATAAAATATTTGCTAGGGTTTGGGTTAAATGAGACAAAGGGAGAAAGGGCAGATTCCCTTTTCCACTTGTGAGTGTGAGGCCAGTGTGTGGATCTGCCTAAGATCACATCTGTGGGACAAACCCTACAAGAGTTTGGCATTCATGCCGCCGTTGCCTTTGGTGTACGGTGGTGTAAATACACAAACAGCTGTGGTGGGCAGGGAGGAGTTTGAAAGTACTCAGCTGGAACTAAGAGTAATGGTACCAGACAGATCAATAATCTCTTCAGCTTACTTAAAAACATGGAACTTGTTAGTAGAAAATATGCCCCACCACCTCCCGTGTTTACAGGACACAGTGCAAATGGGCATTTTCTTTCGCTATGAAGATAATACACATGAACGTCAAATGCAGATGAAAGTCAAGCATTGCCACACTTCAGTGGCTGATAGTCTACTTCTGCTTTTCAGGTAGGGAAGCAGAGGTGCAGGTGAGGTCAGCAGCTGGCACGGGGAAACCTGGGACAGCAGCATTCAAATCACTTGTTCTTAGTGCTGCATTTAAACAGAGAAATCCCTTTTCTCAGAGGATAATGCACAGTTCTGCTGAGCACACTTACAAGGGCTCTGCTGCCCGGGGATTAGGGGCTTGAGAGGGCTCAGGTTCTTAGGATGGTTAATTCCCTGGGAGCATTCCAAACTCCCCTTGCTGCCCTTCTCTCTGTTGTGAAACCGGAGAGAAGCCTGAGCCCGCTCTGCTCCAGGTGGTACTTGGCTGAAGCAGATGAATAAACCGCAACTTATCACTTATTAATCAGAAAGATTTGAAGTATTCAAAGCTTCTGGAAAACGATATCCCCAGAGGGAATTTTGTAAAATGTATGGTCCTCTGGGGGGTATATTTGAGTTTTTATTGAGTCAGATTCACAAAATGTAAGGGATTAAGGAGCTCCAGCTAGGGGTAGGGCTGTTTATTGAAGGGTGTTGCTGTCAGCAAATAGAGATTTTTTACTGTTCCTTCAAGCCAACAGAACCTGCTGCTGGGATTATTGTCTTAGTTTGGGGTACAGTAGTTGACACAGTGCTCAACTGAGTGTTCATCATAAACCTTGTTAGCTCTCTTCTCTCTTCTGTAGTTCTATTCCATCTTTAGAAGGGGAAACAGAATATCTGCTTCCTGTTGGTCAAGGATTTTGGTCATTTTTACACAACTGATGGAGAAGAGCTGCAGCTGGTGATATAAGCACCATGAGTGAGGATCACTGTGGCAAACTGGGTACAAAGGTGGGGTTAAAATAAGTTAGAATCCTGCATCTTTTCTATGGCTGCTTGCGCCATCAGACCCTGATCAGTAATAGGGACAGAAATACCCAGAGTGCTGTTATAAGCCTGTTAAAATCTGTTTATTGTGTGCCTGTTATGGTCTCACCATGGGTTCTGTGAAGGGATTGACCTGGTGCCTCCACCAGAAGTGCAGTTTAGTCACCAGAAGGATGAGTGTATGTACTTTATCCTGGACTCATTACATGCCTGGGCCATGTGGAAATCAGTGGGATGTTTGGAAATCCATATTTTACCACCTGGATGTCAAATCCTGTCCTTGAGATCCCTGCATGGGAAGCCAGACTCAGCTGTTGGGATTTCCAAAGATGTCTGAGCCCTGGAGTTGGCAGTCAGGGACAGACAAGGAAATGCAGCCAGTCTGGTTTTGTGAAGAAGGAATTTTTATTTTGTTTTTATTTTTCAAACCAGTTAAATCTATATTTTGATTTCAAACTTATTGTAGTACATGAAGAACTTAATGCTGTAAGATCAGACAAAGAAAACACCAGAAGAGACTCAAAAATCCTGCAGGTACCCATGTCATGCCTTCAGTTCCTATTAAAATTTTATCTAATGGCGAGACGAAAGCTCCTTCCTCCAGCAGTGAGTTACTTTTTTTCAGTGCATCCTCAAGTGCTGAGCAGCCTGAGCCATTTCAGACCAGACAGCTACATTCCCTTAGGGATACTGGTTTACAGTCTGATTCTAGTAATAACTCTTCCAGCATCCATCAGTTTTGCAGGCCCAAAAGGAGCTCCTACAAATCTTTTAAGGTGCTTTTAAAACCTCAGATAGATAGGATCCCGTAAATTACAGACAAAGTCTGAAAGTAATTTTGGGTGGGATAGGGAAGGGCTTTTTGTGAATTACTGACAAGGCCATGTAACCCTTCTCTGCCATGTCTAAATTTGGATTTAATGTATTTTTGGTTGGTACCAGCCATGTAAAAGCAAGCAGTGGTATTTGGTGCAGTGTTTACTCTCAGCTGCCACTGTGTCTGTTTCTTAATAAACCACTGATGCTCTAACAATGCATATTTGTTATGCCTGCCTGATTTATCAAGGCTACTTTTAATGGAGACTATTCAGGACAAGATTTTGATTATTTTTCAGGCATGATGCAGAAGGCACTTTGTGGATGGATGTTGATGTCCTTTTGGCAGGGAATGGCACACTGAAGCAGTAGCTAGGTCTGCAGAGATACAGGGGAAGCTGGCAAATTTATAAAATAATGGAGATGGTCAAATGAATTTGGTATTCTGAAGCTCTTGGAAAGCTTAGCTGCATATTCAAGTACCTAAATACCTTTATAACTCAACCTTTTTAAATCCCTGGTTCATGTGATTGCGTGTGTTTGCTGATGGCTGACTTGCTTACTTTGTGGAAATACTGGCAGTATTTTAAATAAGCATAAATACAACATTAAAAAAAGGCAGAATGCTTTAAGAACGAGCTGTCGCGGGGATGCTAATGGAAACAATTATTAATTGTTTGCATGATTTGTGGGGGAAGAGCACAGAGCCTGTTCTGTGGTAGTTACTGTAGAATCTCATTTCTTCCTCAAGGGGAGAGTTACGTCTGCTCGTCCGACAACTTCTTCAAGAAGGTGGAGTACACCAAGAACGTCAACCCCAACTGGTCTGTCAATGTGAAGACCTCTGCCAACCAGAAAGCACCTCAGTCCCTGGCCAGCAGCAACAGCGCCCAGGCCAAGGAGAACAAGGATTTCGTGCGCCCCAAGCTGGTGACCATCATCCGCAGCGGGGTGAAGCCCCGCAAGGCCGTGCGGGTGCTCCTCAACAAGAAGACCGCCCACTCCTTCGAGCAAGTCCTCACTGACATCACTGAAGCTATCAAACTGGAGACAGGGGTGGTCAAAAAGCTGTACACCTTGGATGGGAAGCAGGTAGGAGGTTTTACAGATGTTACATCTCTTTCTTCCTCTTATCGTGTGGCTTTGCTGACTCAGAGCAATTCTTGAAGGCTAAAATTAAGCTGAGATGATTGCTGCCATCTGTTCTCTTAGAAGTGTGGCTTCTCATGCCAGTGGTTAGGTTACTAAATTTTCCCTGATATTAATACCAAGTGAAGAATGCAGCCGTGGGTCTGAGTTGAACAGATGCTCGCCCTGCACGCCAGCGTGCGGTGCGTGTCTTCTGGGCCAGCTAAATAAATAACAGGGAGTTGGGCTCACAGCCGTCAGCTGATCTGGCTCTGGAGTAACTGGAAGAACTCTCCAGCTTTGGCTGCGCTCAGTGAAAACATGTTGCTTGACTTTCCTTACCCTCTGGTGAAAGCTTGCTAAGATAAAGTGGTTGATCCAGCGTGCTCTTCTGGCCAGCTCCACAGTGAGCACGGAAAGCGTGGAACTGTGGTGCATTTCCTTGACTAAATGCACGAGGAGGTAATGTGCAGAAAGAGTCAGACATATTTAGCAGGTCATCAAAATGTGCTTCATGTCTGCATGTTGCTGGAACTGAAGGAAACATCTGTCTCTTGTTAGCAGCTACACAGCAATGAGCCATTTCAGATTGCTGTATCTATGAAAAGCCTTAAAGGAATGTGGGGGATCATTTTTAGAGCTGGGAAGAGCCGGATTCTCCAAGGACAATTCTGAGCTTGATTTAACATTTCTGTTTATTGTAATTGAGGAACGATCTTATTTTCGTCACTGTTTTTCCTGCTCCAGATTCTGGAGTGAGGCAGCACAGCTCTTGTGTGGGTTTGGACGCTGGCTGTTTTTGGGAGTGATGGTTTTGCTTTAAATTAACTCTGTAATGTCTCTGGAGAAAATTATTCAAGTACTGGCTCTGTCCAAGAACATGCAGATTTTTCATATAAAAATGTTCATCCGAAATACAGGTCCTTACCATGTCCTGCACAGTCCAGGAGTGTAGTGCCTGGGAGCTGAGAGCAGCCTGTCACTCTGACCTGATAGTTTGGTGTGGGCGGGGGGCTGGAACTGGATGATCTCTGAGGTCCCTTCCAACCCAAACCATCCTGTGCCTCTGTGATTCTTGCTCTGTCCCATCCTCTGAGTCCTGCACGTTAGTTACTGCCTGGTTCCAGCTTCAGATACAGAAAAAGTCCCATCTGTCTGCCAAAGCTTTCCTTTCTGCTTGTCTCAACGCAGCACTTTTCCTTCCTCAGTTGCATGGTTTGAACCTGAGAGGGTGACTGTCCAGCTGCACTGTCCATAGGCACAGTAACCTGCTGTAAATGGGCAGTGATACAAGGGGTGATGCACTGGAAACCTTGGGAGAGACCAGGGATAGAGGGACGAGAGAGTCAGATGACCTGTGCTCCCTGAGGTGATCACACATGGGCACAGGACAATGCTCTTTGGATCACAGCAGCTTTGCAGAGGGTTTAACAACTGGATCTGGCCTGAGGGCAGCTCCCTGCTCATGCTGACACACAGAGTCCTGCTGTTCTCCCAGCTGGGAAGGAGGATCTTCATCTGAACCTGAGTGGCCTCAGTTCTTTGAGAGCTGCTGGCAGTTTGGAGGGGAGATGCTGCTTTGGATGCTGCAGAAACAGGGGTGCTCCATAAGTTTTCATCCCACTGCTCTCTTCTCCTCCTTCCAGCTGTTTACAGGAGCAGGTGGTGATTCCCTTCCACCTCTGGCTGGAGAGCAAGACAGGATGAGCCCTGATAGGACATATAACTTGTTTCTCTGGCTTTATAATTCACCATATTGTTCCATGAGATATTTCACTGCATGTTGGGGACACTGCTGGGAGTTTCAGTGTGTGCAAACGTACGCCCAGTAATGCAGTCACTGAAAACAGCGAGACTGGGATTTGGCAATAATGGCATGTTTGATATTTATTTGCAGCATCAGTTACTGTTGAAGCTTCCTGAAGAGCACACCTGGTTCACCAAGGCTTTGTTCTTAGTGGAAGGTTTCCTTCCATGCTTGTTTTTTTTATTATAGATGTGTGTTCTTAGTGTGGAAATCAGAGCTGGAAGCTTCTGCTGGGGGTGCAGAGGCCGTTCAGGGTTTCCATGACATACTGCTCCATAAAACCTGACCTCCTGACATGGCATTCGGGGGTTTTCAATGTCTGATGCTGACATTAGAAAGAGATTACTGAGCGCGTAATTCTGACAAACAGCGCTTTATTTTCAGGAGGAAATATTCATGCAAAAATGCAAGCTGCTGCTCAAAGCTGAAATATTGACAAGAATCCTGACAGTCTGTCTCTTTGAGCGCCATCAGAGGCACATTACTCCTTCTGCTGTGAAATGATAAAATTTACAATAAGTAACGGACAAAGGAAAATCATCCTTCTTCAGTCCACGAGCTGGAACCTAATGAGGGTAGATGATTATTTTATTTATAGGCATTTCCATAGTGCTCATCAGTGGAGTAATCAAGATGCGTTAGAAGTACAGACAGTGGTGGCAATGACAGGGTGGTGTGTGAATAATTACATTTCTGTGCACTGCAGACCTGCTGCAGTTGGAGTGAGAAGGCAGCTAATTGAGAGCTGGTGGGCTGTGTTTGAATAAATGTAGCACTAGAAACAACAGCGGGGTTAGGTTATTTTAATGAAAATTTGTTTCTTTTTATGTCTTGGGTTGGCTGGAGAAATATGGTCCTTGAAGCTTCTAAATTAGCATCTTGTGTTTAAGTAATTTATTTAACTTGCACATGTTTCTTATGTCTGTACTCAAGCTCATTCCCTCCCTGGAGCATATCATCACCTCTTGGTGCCCACCCCTGAGCTCAAGAGGTTTTTCAAATAGGTGACCAAAAATGGGTCGTGACAGGGGATCACAATAGAGATTTAACTTTGGAACTTCTGTGGCTGTACAGGAAACGATGTAGGTCAAATAATTCAATGTATTAAACAAATGCTATAATGGGCCCAATCCAGCACTTTGTTCCACAACTACAACTGCTGTCGAGATGTGTAATACGTGTAATTAAAATATACACGTTCGGGATTTAATTTGTCAGGCCTGTGGGTCATGCTGGAAACAGTTATTTTGTTAGATTCTTCCTCCTTTTTTAAACTCTTTGTTCTACCCAACGTCCCAAATAAGTCTGGATTACTGGGAGCACCGGCTGCTTGATAAACACACGAGGACAGCTCCTGCCCTTGCATCGTTAACGAACCAAATTAGAAAACAGAATTTGAGACTGTGGATGGAGTTGCATTTGGACATTCTGAATGCGGTAGGCTGAGCTAGACTTCGCAAATGTTGCGCAGATTTACTGTCCTGCTCGTGCTTGAGCTTCTTTCTCACCGCTCATCGTGGCGCACGATGGGTCAGTGTTCTGTGGGAAAGAGGAGGCTGCTCCATCACTGGCAGCCCAGTGCAGCTGCTTTCAGCACCTTGCTTTGCAGGTGGGGTCTGCCTGCCTTCCTTCCTGCTTTTGAGTGACCTGTGAAAGCTGATGTCTTCTGCTTTTGTCTTCTGTGCATACTGAACTTCTCTTTTTCTGCCCTGTGTTTTGTTCCAAGGTCTGTGAGTTGTTCAGCAAGAGCCTGAAGAGATGCAGTGACAAAAATCAGTCCCTTTTTTTGGTCATGGGCTGGGTTGGGTGATACTCTGGCATAACCAGAAATTCATCAGACATGTTCAGTTGTACTTTAGCATTATGATTTTTTTTTTTTTTTGTGTGGTATGGAATTCCTCCTTCTTTCTCTTCAACTGTTTTATTGCCATGCCTTAATTACCTAAACAGCCCATTGTGTGACCCCAACAATTATTATCCCCCAAAATAAGCAGAATAGCTGCTGTTCAGAGCAGGGAGACCTTGTATGCTTCAGTTCCACATAAATAGAGATATTCTGGTCAACAAGCAGGGAAGAGATTGTGGTTTCAGCCACAATCAGTCAGTGAGGGAAGGAGTGATACCATGCAGTGATCTCCTCTGGCCTTTGAAATCTTCAAACACGGCGAGAAGTCACCCATGCTCTGCTCATTGGCTGTTCCCTTGCCCAGACACAGTGCTGCTGCTCCATCTGATTGTTAGCTGTCTCTTCAGATAGAATTACATCCACTTCCATATGTCAGGGCACTTGTGACTGCACTCCCAAAAGAATTTCCAGTCTTAATAAAATGGTCCCCTCTAGCAGCCTTTGCTTTGATAAGGATATCGATTGGCAGGTGATGAGTGGAGTTCATTCCCTGTTTGTAGAGCTGATGCCAGTGCCCCGGGGCCCAGCCCACCTCTCCTGGCCAGGCAAGAAATTGCCATTTTGTTCCAGATTTCCTGCGCTGAGGAAGGGCAGCAGCCACGGAGGGAGAAGCTTACAGCAAGTTTAAAGTTGTGACTTTATGATCAAAGTCAATAAATCAGTTGATAAAGCATCTCCTAAATACTGCACTGAGGCATCCATACGAGTTGCACTGGAGAAACCAACCAAACTTTGGAGCTGCTGCACTGATTTTTAAGCAATTTTTTTTTTGGAAAAAAAGTAGTCAAAAAATTGCTCACTCAGGTGTTGATACCAGCAGTGGACCAAACTCTCCCAGGATAGTGTAGATCTATTACTGATTGTATTAATTAAATTGTATCAGTGAGACATAGGACAAGGTTTGTACTGAAATATTAAAATTCCTCCAACATCTGTAATCTGTAATTGGTGCTTAGGAAGAAGGTGACACCTGTGTGACTGCACCCAGTAGCATCTGCATTGCTGGAAGATCAGAGGGAAGCTATTTCCTGCAGAGCAATAGTTAACTCACACCCCGAGGCACCAGGTTCAAGGTTACAGAGTGAGCAAATTGCTTTGTGTTATTGCCCATGTTGAGGGGAAGGATGTCAGAACAGCTCCTTCTTCTAAGCTGTTGGCTGTCCTTTAGGATACTGAAAAACTGCATTGAAGTGACCCCAGAAAAGCAGTTCCATGCACTCAAATAAAGCTGGGATCCAAAATGTAAGAGCAGGAGAGGAGTGCCAATTGTGTTCTGTGTCCCACCTTCTGCTAAAGCTCCTGTAGCAGCCAGAGCAAAGGGGAGCAGTCCCACCTCCCCTCCCTGCTGCACAGAGCTGCAACAACAAACCTGGGCCTGGTGTGCATCTGTTTCTCAGCCCTTTCCTCTCGGAGCTTCTTGTTCTGTGCTGAGATTTGCCAGGCCTCGCATAAATCTCCCATTTTGATGGCGAGAGGATGGGTCTGGATTGGCAGAGGAATTGAGCAGGCAGGATCCCTGCCCACAGCCACCTCCCCATCACTCAGGATGGGGATTAACTCCCAGCCTCACTGCTCCCCAGTGCTGTTGCAGATGCTCTGGCTTAGGGTGCTTGTGTGAGATTACTCCTCTGCAGCAGCCCATGTGTCATGCGAGGAGGATTAGTAATAATGTATGGACTGGAGAACTTCTGAACCCAAGTCACTTAGAGAGCCAGACAACACAGCCTAGTTCTCTACCTTCAGGGAGCTCTTAGTCTAAGCTGGAGGTTCAGCACTGCCTGATTCATGCAGTGACTAGACACTAACACAGACAAAACCAATCAGTCCGCAGGTATCCCGCAAGGATTTTAGCACTCGCTAGAATGAACAAGCTGAGCTGCCACGAGTGAGTATCTAAGTACTTACGATAAAATAGTCAGAAGACTTTCTGAGATGTTATTCTGAAGCCTTATGATGATTAATTTCTGTTTGCTTGGGTCTGTGGGCCACAGAATCTGGGTGAAGAGGGGCCTGTCTGCAACACTGTGAGTCCTGATTCCTGTGCTTCTTAAAGCAGGCACAGGCTGATCTCAGCAGCTGAAGTCTTGATCAGACCTGTTCTCCTGGGAGCATGGTACTCACCTGGTTACCACTGGTGTGGCCTCCAACCACTCCCCAAGACAGGTAGTGATGGAAGAGGGGAAAATGGATTTAAACTGTGAGAGGGCAGATTTAAATTAGATATTGGGAAGAAATTCTTCCCCTGTGAGGGTGGTGAGGCCCTGGCACAGGGTGCCCAGGGAAGCTGTGGCTGCCCCTGGATCCCTGGAAGTGTCCAAGGCCAGGTTGGACAGGGCTTGGAGCAACCTGGGATAGTGGAAGGTGTCCCTGCCCACGGCAGGGAAATGGAATGAGATGATCTTTAAGAGCCCTTTCAACACAAACCATTCTATAATTCTATGTGTAGAGCAAGGGGAGACAGTAGAGGAGAACATCAGCTTGCAGACTTTGCTGGATGTTCTGCCATTGCTTTGCCTCACTCTCAGGTTCTGGAGGAGGTGTCATCCTCCTGCCTGCCATCCAAAGGGCTTTGGTGCTGTGTACTCACTGGCACATTGCTGTTACGCAGATCCTGGCTGTGGTAAAAATCTCTGGTAAATCCATTTTTCTCCCAGGCCAGTGAGGCTCCCAGTCCACAAGCAGGCTCCAGAGTTGTGCTGCTGTTTGCTGGAAATGGTTGATTTTAGGGCCATGTGCTGACCACACTCCACATGAACACCTGCTCCTCGTGTCACAGATGGCAGGCTGTCAAAATTATTGAAAGATGCAGTCAGACCTGACCTGGTGACCCAGCAGTACGTGGCCCCTATTACTGCATCCTGGTGCTATTCACACCCCGAAAGAGATGTATGCTAAAAATTCGATCCTCAGTAGCATCTTTATTTTAGCAGTTCTCTCTGTCACACAGAGTGACATGTTCCCTTTTCACTCTGAATCCCAAGAGAGAAGAGGATTATTCACTGTAGTGCCAGAGGGTTTATCTTGGAATAAATGGGCTGAAAATGAGCAAGGGAAATAAGGCTGAATATCTGGAGCCATGGACAGGCCAAGAAAGCCTTGTTGTTTTTCCCATTGTGAGTTTGTGTCACTATATGAAACATAAGTTTCTGATTCCTTTTTAAAGCTTCAGCAGCAATCCCACCAGTGTGAATGAGAGTCCCTCCTGCTCTGAGAGGGAGAAGGTTACACTTAAAATATCCTGAGCAAACATCTACCTCAAGGTGTGGATTCTTGTAAATGTCTTATTTTGATCACCTGGAATAATACGTGAATTTCCCCTGTTTGCAATGGGGAAATGTCTTGCTCATTCTGGTGTGCCAGGGTCCTTAGTGTTGGGCTGTGAGTGGCAACACATATGTTATTTTTTCTCACCTCTCCTTACCTGAAGTAGCTCAAAGATTGAGCAAATACCTCCCGAATTCCCTCAGGGGGACACACTTTGAGAATCTCATGGTGGTTGGTGCCACGTTCCACATCCTGGGGCAAGTTCACCTCTTCTTCTTGTCTGCCTGGAGCCACTTCTTCTTCTTTTCCCTTCTCAGCTCTCACTGGCCTTCAACCAAAAAGCTGTTTTCACTCAGTAGCAGGAAGGTTATGGCACAGCTCACGCTTTTCTCTAGGAAAAGCCTGCACTAGGTGTGAATAAAGGCAAACAACCGGGTAACAGAGGCTGGCAAGAAAGGGTGTGACAGAGCTGTCAGCCAGCACTACAGCATTTCCTTCTTTCTTGGCTCTGAAACTGCACATGGGCCTGAACCAGTGATTTCTGTGTGTCGTATCCGTGTCTTGATGGGGCTTAAATATTAAGGAAATTAACCTGTGCTGCAGAGGGCCCTGTGAGTGTGAGAAGGTGTCAAAGCCTCCTCACCCTTTTGGCCACGATGCCAGTGACAACAAAGGTGTTTGTCTGGGTCAGTGAGGGAAGGAGTGATAGCCTTGCTCATGTGCAGAGGGCAGAGCATCCATCCACCCTCAGCTCCTCAGCCAGGAGTGACAAAAGATACACGGAAATGTGTGTCATAACAGTGTGTCTAAAGGAGTTGAGGAGGGAAAAAAAAAGTTGGATGCAATCCCTGGAGCTTTTCAGAGCTGGCTAAGGTAAGCCTGCACATGTGGGGAGGTGCAGAGAGGAGCTGTGAGAGCTGAGGGCTGCAGCAAATTGGTGAAAACAGAGCTGGAACTGCAGCCCTGCTCCTGGAGATTTGCTCAGGCTGAACAGGGAGGAATAAGCAGGGCTAATAACCAGAGCATTCACTGCTCCGAGCCACAGACATGTCCCGTCCTCTGTGAATGTGCAGCCAGGCCTTGCTGAATGTTATATAGTGATATATAATAATAATCTATGCTATTAGACTTAGTTCTAGTTCTCTGGTTAGCAGCAAGCACTGTGTGTGTGAGTAAACACGTTTTTATCTGTGTAAATACATTTTACTAAGTGTTGTAAAATGCAGCTCTGCAGCTCAATTTGCTGTCTAAGCAATCTAAACTCCTCTTTTAGTTAAAGAATCCCAGGGATTATTGTGCTCCGATATCCTCGAGCCATGTTATTGTTGTTTCTTCCCTCACCCTAATAAACCAAAACCAAAGGCATCTCACTGCGGTCTTTCACTGCACTTTGGAAATGTTTGCTTACTTTTAAATTACTCTGCGACATAAATACAGATCTCATTGTTATTAACAGTTTTAAAATTATCCACATAATCTAAAATAAGTAGGAAATTAGGGTGTATTAGCTCATGGTGCTTTTCTATTTTTTTTATCTTGAAAAATACTTCAGAACAAGGATTTTTCAGCTAGAGCAGGGTTTAAGATCTATCCTTCCTTCTACAGTTTCTTTTTTCTTCCCCCCCCCCCNATTTAGTTATGAACAAAAACCAGATGTGAGGAAGATGAGGTAATATGCACCACTCATTAGCAGGATTTCTTCCAGGGCATTTTGCCCCAGTCAGGTCTGGCGTGAGAGGTCAGTCCTACCAGGCCTGCAGGTCTGAGCTCTGTTATCTGGAGGACAATGAGCTCAACGAGCTTTACTGGAATAATTATGCAGCCCGTGAGCCTGCAGGGCAGCAGGGGAGAGCAGGACTCGGGCTCCTTCCTCACTGCCCTGCCCTCGCCATCTGCTCTGGGCTGCTTATCTGGTGCTCAATCCCCTGGGGCTGCTGGACCACAGCTCTGGTCCTGGGGCCGTGGACGTCAATCCCTGGCCATGGACATCAATCCGTGGCCGTTGCCATCCATCCCTGGCCATGGACATCAATCCCTGGCCATGGACATCAATCCCTGGCCGTGGCAGAGCAGTCCAAGCCCCCAACTGAAGCACCTCCCCATGCTCCTGGGAGAACAGCTCGTGGTTTTTCTGTCTTTATTCAGCTTCTCCGAATAGGGAGCTGCAATGGGGTCAGGAAAGCATCTCATGGGGTGTGCACTTTTCTGTGATTCTGTGAAAGAAGCATTTCCTCAAGTTATTGCCGTGCTCCTGCACTCTTGACATCATCTCTTGTGCCCTTCCTCACTCCCTCATGCCCAAAATAGTGCTGAAAGAGGAGCAGAATGGCACTAATGGTGCCTGCTCTCCTCTGTATGTCTGGCGGTGAAAATACACCAGGTAATTCAGTTTCTGTGCTAGATAAATCAATTGAAAGATAAAATCATGAAAAAAACATGGTCTAACATGCACAAACTCCTTTCACTTTGATGATCTACTAGTATAGAATAATGAAACCATGGAGCAGGGAGAGCCAGTGGACATTTGGACTTCAAAATTTGTGAGGAAAGAAAGGTTCCTCCAAGAACCTGTGAAGGTACCTGAAGTAGTGATAAGAAGCAAAAATGTTATCACAGGTTTGAAACAAGTTTAGAAGAAGAAAGCAGGGTAGGAATAACTTCTTATCAGAGTAAAAATTAAATATCAAGAAACAAGTGGTGTTTACTATCTTCTTGAGTCATCTGGAGGTGGAAGCACTTCGTGAAGATCATGAAAGGGCTGTTGTAATAAAAAAGTTGGGAGGCTAAGATGAACAGGCATTGTAATGGATGATCGCAAGTTCAAAGCAGCACTGGTAAAAATTACTCTTATATTTGTCTTTTTAAACTAAAAACTATTCTGCAGAGAGGATTGTCTTGCTGAGGCAGGCTAGTAAATAATATCTTAGCAGAGAATCAAAACAGCATGCTAAAGCATATGGTATCCATTCAAAATTCACACAGGAAGGAGCAGCTTTTTAAAATACTGCTGTATTCCACTTACCTTTCCACTTCACCTCTCCACGTTCTCTGATGTGTCTCAGAGTGTGGAAGGAAATAAAGAGCTGCTCGAGTGGCTGTGCTGTGCTCCCATCTTCTCCTGAAGCAGCCAGGAGGGCTGGGGTACTCATGTCCATGCAGTGTTTCGGAACCGGGGCTCTGGTGAGACACCAAGGAGGGTACAAATGGTCAGAGTCTGTTCTCTCTGGAGTGCTGGGTGCTGAATCACCCCCTGCTGCTAAGTCTTGCTGTATTTTTGTGCCTGCAGCTTTGAACCTGGGAGTTTGCCTGTGCTTGGGCTATGGAGGTGACCTGGCAGCCAGGTTGGCTTCCTTTGGAGACCCAAAGTTTCCAGTTATGCAAAGATGTTGAGAGAAGCTGTAGCTCTGAGGGTGGGGAATACCCTGAATTTCTACAGCCAGGTGACACATCTTATCCCACTGCATGGCATGGCTTGGCATGGTTGCAGCCTTTCTGTGAATAAAGGGGGGTTGTAACAAAGGTGGGGACACATTTTTACTTGAGACAAGGTGTAATGGTTTTAAACTAAAAGAGGCAGATTTAGATTAGATAAAAGGAGGAAGTTTTTTGCAATGAGGGTGGGGAGGCCCTGGCACAAATTGCCCAGAGAAGCTGTGGCTGCCCCTGGATCCCTGGAATTGTCCAAGGCCAGTTTGGATGGGGCTTGGAGCACCCTGAGACAGTGGAAGGTGCCCCTGCTCATTGCAGAGGGGTTGGATGAGATGCCCTTTAAAGGTCCCCTCCAACACAAGCTGTTCTATGATTCTGTGGTGGAGCATTTGAAATGGGTTTGTCAAAACTGCACAGAGTGATCCTGCTCTTTATGTGAGAGACAAAATTCAGTGCTTGTAAATGTCTTGCTCTTGATGGGTATGGACCTGTCCATTCTTCAGTCAGATGTGCTGTAAAGTCACTAATTCCGTGTTTGTAGCTTCTCTCAGCCACTTTAATATGTAACTTTTGCACTCTTTTTATCTACCAGATAGTATCACTGGAGTGGAGAGAAAAATCCACCGCTCACTTTTCTCCACACCACCCAGTGCCAACAGGAACCCATAAAATATTTTAATAATGGAAGAAAGCAAAAATCCAGTGCAGCCACTTCAACTTTGTCAAGAAGTTTAAACTTGGCAGATGAATTATTTGGGGAGAAATACTGAGAAGCATTTGCAGACAAGCAAAAAAATCTGTGTGAAACCCTAAACCTGAGCAGCCTTCCATCACAGAACTGAGCTTTCGCCCATTGTGAACTAAACTTCCCTTTCTCAAATGTGCAGATATCAGTAACCTTATCAACTGCTGGCAGGCTGCAGGATTACACGTAAATGAAGTGTATCAAAGAGTCGAGTTAGGTAGCCAACATTAGGATCTAAGAACATTATTCTTGCCTACTTGAAAGCCCTTCATAATGGATTGGAAACAAGAACTTACATCTCTTAATACCAGCTGAAATTTGAAGTGTCTTTTTTGCTTCTAGTGAATTTTAATATTTTGAGACTAAGTGGTGCTGGGGATTTCCTTCATTTTAGACAACTCTAGTCACAGAGGTTTGCAAAATGATGCGTTCATTTCACAATCAAAATGAAAGCCATAAGGCTGAATTTTGTACAAGAGACTTGATAGAGTTGTTGGCAAATGTTATTTTTAGCACTCTAGAGAAACAGAGATCTTTACAGTCTTGGCATTTCTTGCAGTTTTAAAATGGAGAACAGCCCTCGAAATGTCTGCTATTCCTTGGATTTTCATC
Organism: Oreocharis arfaki; assembly: GCA_013398015.1. NCBI lineage: Eukaryota > Metazoa > Chordata > Aves > Passeriformes > Paramythiidae > Oreocharis > Oreocharis arfaki. The sequence continues at coordinate 35,255 of VZRR01001794.1, forward strand.
CATATTATGAGCTTTTTCACAAAGGTTTTGCACTGCTCTTGTCAGCAGGTAGTGATGTAGTGCCAAGCAGTGCAGAACTGCTCCATTTTACACTATTTCTGCAGAAGGCTCTTTCTTCCAAAAAGGAGATGCTGGGAAAAATGCCGTCTGATCCTGACGTTCATTGTTTGGGTTATTTCCAGTAGCATGTGTTCAGTGTAGTGTAAAATGGACAGTAGATAAGGAACAATGAAGTTGGGCCAAAAGTGCCCTGAGCACTGTTTTACAGATCTCATGAGTGAAAACCAACATCTTTTCTTCCGAGCACCCTCACAAAGACCTTCTTTTTCTCCAAAGCAGAAGAAGGTGATGGCCACAGGAAATATCTGATGTCACAGATGAGTGGCAGCATGCTGCAGGTATTCAGGAGTGGGTCTCAGGGCTCCTGGCGTGAATCCAACTGCACTGTGTGACCAGGAGTGAGGCAATTAATTTGGTGTTTTCAGACAGGGCTGCTGTGACACATTTAAACTCACAGGGAGCTGAAATGAGTTCGTCAATTTGTCTTCAACGTCCAGGTTGGAAGAGCTTTCACACATCTCTGTCTTAGCTGCCTTTAGGTGAAACAGGACTCACTTGTAAGACTGCTGAGAGCTGGGGGAATGCTGTGGCTCAGGAATGGTGCCAGCCAGGGTTTCTCAATGCTCCCTAAATTCTGCAGGAAGAATGTCTATTGCCCATCCCTAAACAGTGCAATCAGTAACAAGCAGAGCACACCTTGAATGGTCATTTATCTCCCCATTTTCCTTCCTCCCATTTTATTCACTCCCTGCCTGCATGCATGGTGATTTGCCTGTTTGCTTTGCTTTCCTTGCCATGTTGTTTCAATTATCAGACAAGCCTTTTTCACCTCCGCTTGACTTGCACGTGGGTACGACTTACAGCTGGGACAACGCAGTCATTCTGGCAGCTGCATTGCAGGCCACCTTCTGCTGCTTTTTGGACCACCAGCTAAGACTGATGAAGAGTAGAAGTCTCAACAGCACCATAACAGACCGAACCCCCCTTCTTTTCTTTGCATCCAAAGCTTACAGAATACCTGGGCTTCCTTCTGCAAGGGTCTGGCTTCTGAAACAAAATAAACATCCGGGTTCTGCCCCCTCAGCGGGTGAGATCCACTGAGGGCGATCTCTGGTGCCATATTTAGGCAGGAGACAAAGCTGAGATTGATTCAGTCGCAACCTTCACGTGTGCTTCTTTTCCATAAGTCATGCTTTCACTTCTATCCTGCAGCCTGGCAGCTGCAGGGGCTGGTTGCTTGGTGACGCTCTCAGCAGCACAAAGAGCTCTCAGCTGGGAGGCCGAGGCTGTCCACCACAAGCAGCTGGGATAATTTTATTTGTCTTTCTCTTGTTCCCGGTAATTGCAAGGACCTGAATCAAAGTCAACATAATGGAAAAGGGAGCACCAGCAGATACTATTTATGGCTTCTTTAAAGTGCACCTTTTTCTTCCCAAGTCAGGGAAGTGACAGCGTGTGCCAGAAGTGGCAACGAAATGCAGGAACGAAATTAAAAGGTGTGATTTCCACTGCTGGTTCAGGCAGGCTTTTACCAGGTTCTGTACGAAAGCAACATGTGAGACAGGGATTTGGATTTATGAATCATTGTTCCTTAATCCAGTGTGTGACTGCCCACCTGTTCATTCTTTGTAATAATCCTGTGCTGTGCAGGTCACATCTATGAAATAGCTATGAATGACTCCTCCTCTGCCTCAGAAGGGCACACTGCTCCTCGGGTTTTGTGAAAGATAAACCAATGAACAATACATTGATTCTAGTCAAGTGTTAATGGCTTTTTGGTAATTTATTTATGCAAGGTATTCTCTGGTAACCAAACAAGTAAACCCTGAATGTTTACAGTTCACTGCTGAAATGCACACTAACATGGATAAACTGATGTCTGAATGTACCAAGGATCTGCTGTTAAACTCAAGACCAGAAAGTGTTGTTGGTTCCTGCATTCTCTTCCCAGATCAAAAGCCTTGATACTTACCAAGAAGTAAATCTACCTTTTGAGAGTTTGGGCTGCTCTGCTCCCAGGGCTAAAGTCAGGAATGACTGAGGAACATGAACTGAAGTGGGAACGTACCTGCCTAGCTCAGTGCTAAATGTAGCGTGCAGAGCTGCTGAGGGAAAGGGCTGCGTTGGTGTGATCTTCTGATCTGATTGTAAGGATGAGGACTCTGAATTTTAGTGCCTCACACTCATGAGCTGTGACAGCAGGTGTGGTAGTGGACACCTGGGGGCTTTGGACCTTTTATTTGTGCCCACATGCCTGCACAGGGCCTTATCACATGAACCTTTTCCATGAAGAAACAGCAGCCAGGGTGGAATTTCTTTCTTAAAAACACGTACTTAAGCTATAGTCTCTTTTTTGATCTGAAAACATTTTGTCACTCTAATATAGACACTTACGGCATAGTTTTCATCCTCAAGCCAGTGCTTCCCAGATACTTTCTGCATGCGTGGTATTTGCATGGATTTTGTTGATTCCAAATCTAGTGGTTTTCCTCACTGATTACTTTCCCATGCGCTGCTTCAGATGTAAATGTACCAAGACAATAATCGGGGCAATCCTGTAGCTCATGCTTTAGGGTTTACAGTGATCACTGAAGGGATCAGGAAGGAATTGGCCTTTCCAGGCTGCATCGTGCAGAAAGACGTAAGTACATTTGTGGAGGGGGAGCTTCTCTGTCTGCTGAAACACCAGCTCTTAGCCCCTCACAGAGGCTGTGCATCAGCGACCCATGAACTGATCCTCTGGGTCAAATCCTTATGTAAATGCAACAGCCTAATCCCCTTGCCCTAATAGGAATTTCACACCTTAATCCTCACTGTGTTCAGGGGCAGAGACATTCCTACCAGGCAGTTTGACGAGTTCATCCTTTTTGAGGAAAATCTTTGTGTGTAAGTTTGTGGTAGTAGGGAAACTGTAGTCTCAGATTTGTAGGGAAGACTGAAGCATGTCACTAATAAAAGAGAGGGGATTATGTTCCTAAATTGTCAGTGGATTTCAGAGGATTTGCCACACCAAATGAGACCATTAACCTACTGAGCCGTTCATTTTGCCCCTGGCTGACTCTTTGCTTTAGCTGGAAATGCTCCCTGGGCAACACAGTAGGGTCTGCAGGAGTGGGAGGAATAGGACTCACTCCTGAGCCCTGCAGCAATCCAGGTTGTGCCCTGCAGCTTGACACGGCTCCCTGAGTCCTGGGCTTCCACTGCTCAGGTTGGAGGAAGTGCCTATCCGTGCAGGTGGTGTCATTCTGAATAAACCTGTAATTTACATCATTATGTAACCTCCAAGAAGTACTGAAAAGGCTGAAATACAGCACGTGGCAGGGACTGGGCAGTGCCCTGAACTCATCTTTTTCTATATAGATATGCATTAATCTCTCAGGAATGGAGACTTATTTCTTGCCCAGCTGCAGAGCCTCATCCAAAGCTCACTGAAGGCTATAGAACACTTCCACAGGCCATGACCTCACTCTGATGGTCCAATGCCTTCCATGACAAGGGGAAGACCAGCACTGCTCCTGAATTGTCACCTATGAAAATAAGGATATTCCCTGTGTTTCCCCTCAGAGCAGGGAGCTAGTTGCCTCACACACAGAGGCTCCTTTTCTCAGCCTTAGAAGGGCCACGTTTGTATCTCTTGTGCTCCTGGTTGTGGCGATAATTTCGGGTGCCAATTACGCTCCTGGATGGGCTGCTATGGAGCATCATTCCCCCATCCTGTTTGCTCTGCCTCCTCATGCCCTGGGCAGGGTGGATCTCACCTGGCATCAACCACTACCCCAGAGCATGATGTGTGCACACCTCTACAAGCAGCAGTGGTTTGCTGGCCATTTGGAAGAAACCTGTATAAATGTGTCCTGTTTTTTCCACTGCCAAAGCTTTTCCAGACCAGCCTTTTGTTTTACTTCATTTCTCACCACCGAAGCTTGTTGCTCCCTGCCTGCTCTCTTGTTGTGGCTCCAGCCCCTCTGGGCTGCTCTTTGTCTGCCCCATTGTTACTCCATGCTGCACTTTGGACTTGCTTTTCAGCAGTGCACGAATGAGGCTCTTCAACAGTCTGGCCTTTATCCCCATTCTCAGCAGAGCCCATTCTCCCCGTGCAGCCCTTGCAGCATTTGCATCCCAAACGCCAGCACGCTGACTCAAATCTGCTGCTACACAAACTAAGCCTTGATTTTACTTTTTTCCCCCCAGGCCAGCTGGCTGTAGAAAGTTTTGTTCTTTGTAACTCTAAATGCTTGTGTTATTTTTAATTGAATTTGACTGTAGCTCGCCTAAAGTTTGTGGCTTTTCCTCAGAAATGATAGCACTGTCCCAGCCAGCTCCTGAGGATCAAGGACTGGAAAAACCTACTTTAGGACAAACTATAATTTAAGAGTCAGCAATGTCTGATGTAGCAAGAAATGCAATTTTGGAGGGGAAACCATTACCCGGTCATTTAAATGCTTCTGTCATTTGGAATAAACCCATCTGTAACAGCAAAGGTCACAGCATCCCCAAGAGCTACTTGTATTTTGTATTGTTTTACTCATCTCTAGCATGGAGTTAGTGACCTGTGTGCAGCTCTGTCCCCTCCTGCAGATGTCTCTGCCCTAGCTGGGTTCAGTTTGTGATGTTGAGGAACCCCTGAGAAATCCAGAGGCAGTTGTGGCAGTAATGAAATCTCTGTGTGGATCCCTTGCAAATGCAGCCTTTTCTAATGGTTTTCATAATTGCATGTCATCTTTTCAGCCTGACTAAAGCAATTCTGATATTTTCTGATCTTGATGCCCTGCATCAGCATTTTCTTGTACTAAAGGTGCCTGAGCAGAGCCTGTTCTCTGTTGCCCAGCGCTGTTTCAGCACTTTCTGCTTGTTCTCCCATAAAACCACTGCATCTTGTTGGTTGCGGAAATGGACATGGCTAGAGCTGCCTCAGCCTCATTTCAGATTTCCAGTAATATCTGTGAGAGGGAAAATATCCAAGCTTAGGGAGAGATTAAGCTCTGTGACCCTTTGCAGGTGGGGACCTCAGCCCCAGCCTGGGAACATGCCCACTGCCACAGTGCTCCTCTGCCCATATGCAGTGTGGTAGTTCAGCCACCAGCCAGGCTTTAACAAACTCTCAGATCACATAGCTGGAGTCTGCCAGGGCCAGGCTGAAGCTTCCTGCCTTGCCTGTCAGGTGGGAAGTTACAGCAGTAGCAAGTGCTGATGAATCTAATGGAGGTTGCAGGTGGTACCTGGCTGAGTGTGGGTTTTTGTGTTGCATGGGTCACACTGCAGCAGCTGCTCAGTGGAGCCCTGGAAAATGTGGAAAATGAATGCCATAAACATAAATAGCCTCAAGGTTTTTATTGTCTCCATCAGGCTGCAGCAGTAAGAGTAAAGGGGGGTGGTGAGCTGGATTCACAGCATATGTCCCTGGCCCTGCTCTCAGAATAAAGCAGTGTGAGCTCTGTCCTGGCAGGGGATCCACAGTGGTGCGTGCTGACAGCCATTCCCAGCAGAATTGTGCCCCTGGCATCCCTGGGACAGCCACTGATACTCCAACAGCCACTGGTGCTGCACCACTCTCTGGGGCCCGGAGCACATCTTGTGCCTGCCAGATGGTGCAGAGCAGGCCCTCACCCTGCCCTCACCACGCTCTCGTCTGCCTCAGCCATGTTCCCCTGGTCATTGCACACCAGTAATGCTGGTGTCAGGTCACAGGGGCTCTGACTGGTGTCATTTGGGGCCCACACCTCAATATCTGAACTGCTTCCTGAGCAGGAGAGCAACCTCTGTGCTGCTGACAGAGCTTCATGGGAGAGACAGGAAGTTACATCCTCAGCCACATAAATTACCAGTTCCGTGTATTTGCAACAACTAGGCATGATACTCGAGGTTTCTATCACCTTTCTTCCTTTTAGTTGGGAGCAAGATGCTGAAGTCTCAGTGGAGACCTGTGAAAGAATTACTTGTGGATAGCCCCATGTAATTGATGGCACAGTGGTGGAGATGCTATTTCTGGTAGCACTCAAAACAAACTTATTCCCAAAGCACAGCGCATGCAGGTCTAGACTTTGCAGAAATCCATTAGCGGGGCTGGTATGGGAGTTGTCTGGCTGTCACATTTTGGGATATGTTTGCAAGAGAACTGTTAGAAAAATAGATCCTTGACAGTGGAATGTCCCCAAAGCATGAGTTTGAGACGCTATGAAAGGGAAGGTCTGAGGTGCTGTTTGCAGAGGAAGAACTCATATAAGCCTGAGACACTCTATTAAAAACGGTGCAGATTTGTTGACTTACACTGGCTGATAATCTGTTCCTAAAGCTGCTTTTAAAGCCAAAGTAATGTAGATGATATTGCTTTCCCTTGTCCTTTCTAACAGCGTTACTTCTGTCCCTTGTTTAAGTGTTAACAGTTTAAAAATGCATTTGGAAAGGGAGTACAGAGGATTTTGAGCATGATACTGTTAACAGGAGCATTGTTCTGCCAGTCTCAGAAATTACCCAGTTTTCTCTTAGGGCAAATCTGCCATTTTATCCACTTAGGCACCAGACAAAACAACCTTTACTATTTTCTCCCTGCCAGCATCTGAGGCAGCTCCAGGCAGGAGGCTCAGTGTTTGTCCTCTTCATAGCCGCAGAGGAAAAACAAAACGTGCAGAAGAAAAATCCCTCCTAATTTATCCAACCCAAGCAGCTCAGGATAATTTCTAAGTGGCTGCATCCTTGGAGCAGAGTTCCCTCAGCAGAGGGGAGGTGAGGCCAGTGGGGCTGCCAGGGACTGAGCATGCAGCATCTCGGTGGAGCTGGGCTCACACCTCTCCCCAGCAGCCTGCCAGAGCCGGCAGCAGTGATGTAACCAAGCTCCCGGCACAACCTTTGTCTGAGGAATTGCCTCAGCCCGCTGGAAAAGGGGCTGTGGCAGAGGAGCTGCATTTCGCAGGAAAGAGCTCCAAGAAATAACTTCTCCTGCCTGCCTTAGAAGGGAAATTTTCCTGAGAGGTGTTTCCCGAATTCCCTTGTTCTCGTTCTGTCCGTGCCATTGGCACGGGTCAGACCTGGATTGTCAGCCACCCAAGCTCCTGCTGTCCAGAGAGTTCCCTCGCCCAGGACACAGCCCCTTTTCCTCTGCTGCACCACTGGAGGGTAAGACAAGCACCTTTGAGACCCTGCCTTGGCTCATTAATTCACAGGGATGTACTGAACAGGCAGACTGGAGCAGTGAGGAACACTGGGGTTCACGTCTCATCTGAGAATCTGTAAGCAGAGCTGGGCTTTATCAATCCAACCATTTGTTTGTTTACCTGCAGAACACAATCCAGTCTTCTGATTCCAGGTTTTCTCCACTCCTTTGGACTCCTTAACACTCCTTAATTTTTAGGTTTTTCTTTTACTCACTGAGCAGACATCTGCTCCAGCTTGCGCTTGGCTTCTCCCCTGTGCAGGGCCCATTAGCAAGCACAAGTTGTCAGCGTGGCAGCAAGTGACAGGCAAATTAACCTGGTCAGAGGGACTGAGGGAGGGATCCACTTAATGTGCTGAAAGGAAAATAGGAAAATGTCTGACTGGAGAGGATGAGGGCATTACATTGAACTTCCAAATATAAACGTGTGCAGCAGAAGGCTCGGCGTGCCTGCCCGAGAGCTGCCACCTGTAGCGTCAAGCGCTGCAAATTGAGAGCATGGCCCCAATCTGATTGTTTGTAAACTTGACACACTTGTAATCGAACAAGAGTTTAATCCTTTTAGTGGAGGTGCTTGTTTATTGCCCAGCTGGCCACAGAGCCCCTGATTTTCTGTCCTCCTTTGCAGTCTGCGCTCACTTTCTGTCGGTGTAAATGACTGAACAAAGCCTGGGGCTGCTGGCAGTGGGTCTGAGGAGAGCTCTGGTGGTGTGAGGTGCCCAGAGACCAGAAGTGGAGCAAATAAAGGGCTCTTCTGCCTTGCTGTGGTAGCACTGCTCTGGAGACAGCCCTGGTTCACCCAGGTCATTGTCAAGGTGCTGCACCAATTCACAATAGCGTGGTTGGCTGGCAGGTCAGCAACAGCAGCTTCCATGTGCCTGTGGAGGGAGACAGGTGAGGAAAGAGACAATTTTGCACACCCCAGTGGGCAGAGAATTAAAACATACATCTGCACAGGTGAATGGAAGGGTGCCGAGGGGATGTGCTGACCCCTCCTTGCAAAAAGAAATAAAATAGTTGTGGAAGGCCAAATGCTCAGGTGGCCTAAATCCAGCATGGCCATTGCGCTAGACTGGAAAAGTTAATCTTCTTGTGGAGCTCAAAAGGGGCAGCATCAGGTCCAAAAGTTCATTTCAGTGGTTATAACAAGATACCCAGTCTGATTATTACTTCAGCCTTATCAAATAGGTCACCTGCATTTGCTTGCTGGAGCAGATCTCAAGTCTGAGGGCCTTGGGTAAGGTGAGTGCTTGTTCTGTCAGGGGTTTGTCACTAGGGCATCAGGACAGTGACCAGAGCCATGTGCTTGGCATCTCTGGCTGTGGATCAGTGCTGCTCTAGGAATTGTCACTGGGGGAATTACAACCAAGATACCAGATCTTGGAAGTTACAAAACAGTAATAAAAACCTGTAGGAGGCAGGTATCCAGTGCCTTTTTGACCTACTCTAGTGAATTTGGCCAGATTCTGCTCCCTCTTACTGCAGCTTTTATATAAAATTGGTGGACTGAAAATGAAGCTCAAGTAGGATTTGGCCCTTGAACACCAGTAATAAAATTCAGTTACGTGAAAGAACCAACATTTACCTTATGGGGAGATGTTATAATAATTCCTCTAGCTTTCTATCCCCCTCCTTCTCCCGAGAATAAGAAAGAATATGGATATTTCAGTATACAGGATAGCAATGCATGAGGCTTGGATGCTTTATTTTAGTTTTTTGGATCTCTTCAGAAGAAGAAAAACAGTGCAGGAAATTTTAAGTGATGTACTAAGTTAATGCAAACTAGGCTTGTTTATTTGCCTGATGTAATGGAATAAAAAGAAAGCAGTGGAAAGGGAGCCAAATCATTTTCTTGGAGTCTGCAGGAGGGAAGTTCAGTGCATCTGGAAGGCAGCAGCATGGAGACAGAGTATTGGTAATTGACCTGGCACATGGCAAAAGAAACGTTGTGGCAAATCTGCGTCAAAAGAAGGGCGGTGTCAAATTGGGCTCCACTTCAGTAATCACAGGTGCCAAATGGATGAATTTAGGTTCGAAGTTTAGAATTGTTGTGATTACTGTGGTTATTCTGGGTTCCTTTTTCAGACGGTCCCAGCAGGCAGCATGAAAGATTAAAAATTTTAATGTAAGGACACTGATAAGGAAAGACACTTTCTCCTGCAGGAATTCAGAGTGGGAGGTTCAGGGAATATTGATGAAATGGAGAAGTACTTCTGATTCAGCTCAATATAGGACACTCTTTTAAGTTTTCTAGCCCTCAAAATCTGAGTGGTAACTTTGGTAACGTGCATAAATGGATTCATGGCTCAACAAAACAGGATTACTTTGGCTGAGCACATCTTTTAATTTGGGGGGAAAAGAGCATCTTCCGAAGCAAGCCATTAGTCAAGCATAAGAATACTCCAGGCTTGATTCAATTATTTAAGGGTGAGTGAGACCAAAATCCAGGGAAATCAAGTACATTTGGAGAATAAAGAGACCTTGGTGCTGGATGTGGGAGGTGATGCTGCGTCCTCAGGAAGGCCATCACCAGTGCAGCTCAGTCATGTTACAAATGAAGCATGTGCTACATCTCATTTTATGGGTAGGAGAGGTCACACTGGTCCTAAAAGCAGCCAAGACCCCTCCCCTCACTGATCTCTTTTTATTTACATCCTCAGCCCTCTTGGCTGGTCCAGGTCACCCCATAGGTACCACAACTGAGAGGTTTCAGCATTCCCCTCCTCCCCTGCCCAGCTGAGTGATTCTTTCCCACAGCTCTCTTACTTCCCCCACTAATGCAGCCTGGTTCCCTACAGTCCTTGGAAGGTTTATTTCTGTTTTTCCTTGTCAATTAACTAGGCTCCCAACTGCATTGTGCTGAACTGCTGCACTGTGTGCACTCCATACCTGTTCGAAATGGCTCTTCCTGGACAAAGCACGTATGCGAACTTCATTTGTCAAAGTAAGGACTTTGGGGAGAGCACAATTAATCTCCACTTATCTCTGGACGACCTCCAGGTGGAAATGGGCCTGTAGGTGTGAGCAGCTGAAATAACTTGAATTTTTTCACGGCTCCAAAACGAACAAAGAATTCCTTGTGGGGGGAGGTGTGCATGGAGAGTACGGGATGAAAGGAGAGGGCAACAAACAGGCTGGTGACCTAAAGCCTGGGATCATTACTTGCCCCATGTGTGGCTGGGTAGAGGAGCCTCTTTATCATTAATTTGTCACAGGGAACAGAATGATTTGAAAGAGCAGGAGAAGGGAATTAGCTAAAATGGAGCCAGTAGTACTTTTTCAGCATCCTTTGCAAACACTGAAGCTTGCTGTTTAGTTGAAGATGGTTTTCAAGCTGTTTTGCCAGTTGGATCAATGGCCTTACCTGTTCCTGGAGCACCTGGATGCACAGGGAATGTCCTACTCCTCCTGATCCAATCTCCTGGCTGCAGGAAAGGTGGATTCCTGCACCCTACCAGGCTGGCACTCACCGAGGCACTGCCTGTCACGCGCAGGGGTGGTCACAGGGCACTGGTGCAGTGTCTTTGCATTGTCAGGATGCATCTCTGGGCCTGGTTTGAGTCAGTGCTGTGTAGATTTGGGGTGGTGGGAACAAGCTGTGTTATGTCACCTTCATTGAGAGAGCAAAATGGTTGAATTTAGCTTAATTCAGCCAGTTTGGTGTCTGTGCTTTACTGGCCAAAAAGCAAACAGGCTGAAGCCCAGCCAGACGAGATTCTGGCTGCAGTCATGGAAGGGATCTTGACCTGTTCTTCGTGTGCTTGTCTCAGGGAACAGGCTTTGTGTCTGTGATATCCTGGCCCAGGGGACTCCCGTGGCCATCTGCTTCTGGGTCTCAGTATGCTAATGCAGCCCTTTGGAACCTGGCAGTGTGGGCTTTGTTCTCTGCTCTTTTGCCTAGAGAACGTCAAGAGGGAGGGGGAAAAAGGGTGCAAGGCTGTCGTTTTCTAAAACATTTTTTTCTTTCTCTGTTCCTTTCCCTGCTTCTTTGTTAAAAAATCAGGGTATTGACTTGGATTTTCAAAACTGCAGATGGTTTGGGACATGAGTTCCTGAGAGGGCGCCTCTTACCTGCAAGCATCGGGCAGGGGCCCTGAGGGCTTCCCAAATCCAGTACCTCAGAGGTAACTTTTCCTTGAAGGCCCTCGCATTTGGACACTGCCTTCCCAGTGGCCTGAAACACATTGAAAAAATGTCAGTGGTGGTGCTCACTCTTCTGTTTCCCTGGGCATGGTTGGGTGTCCACAGAGATGGTAACTTTAGATGTATATCTATATATATATATATATTCACGCATATATATATACATATGCGTGTGCACGTGTATGTTTTTTTAATTCGTGTTTCTGTAAAGCTGCCCTGAAGTGTGTTGGGAAGGGGATATATTTTGTACTGCTAGAAATAAATACATATGAAATTTGTTTATTCAGTTTCTCTTAGGGGAATAGCCTAAAATTCCTGTGTTAAATTTGAGTGCAAAAGCACATACAACATTTGATTTAAAAGGCGTAACTCTGCAAGTGTGTTGATTTAAATTATTTTGATACATTCATGGAGCTTTATTCCAATGCTCAGAATTCTAACGGGGGTCATTAAAGCCACTAGTGATTTCTGTAGACAGGAATCTCTTTCCTTATAGAAACTAATTTGATGTAGGACCTTCAATAGCTTTGTCATTTTGTCCTTGAGGATCTGATGGTGAAACCACGTCCTCATTTCCTCTGGAATATTGTAAAATATTATACTGTGTGTTCTTTCAACATGTGAAATCATCTCTGTGTAGTTGCACGTAAGGATATAAATATACATAAAGTATATAAACAGAAACACACACGTGCAGCTCTGCAGACACGACCTTTTATGCATTTTCAGGTGGCTCTTATAGGATTAGCTTGGGCTGTGGGATGAACTGAATCATCAGACTGTGCTCTACATCCTTCTTTCTGAGCTCTCAAAAGCTGGGAGACTTCTCTGGTGGGTCAAATAACAGGTTGGAAATAATGTGCTGCACAAATGTCGATGGTTTCCATTTGTTGATGATTTTGCAGAGTGTGGTGCACTGCAATGGCCACCCATGAGCCACCCTCTTAACCCAGAGATAGAAGCTCAGAAAAAAAAAGTTTGTGAGCTGTGGTTTATCTTTCGTGCAAATACGCATTTTTCTTAATATTTTACCAAAGAATAACCTGCATTTCTGTGAATAAGACTTAGTCCAAGCAGGATGACTGTGGGTGAAAGTCAGAATTCCAAGATCTGGTTTATCTGGGTAGAGTGGCCATGGGTGCTGTATCTAGAAAGCTGGATGGTGGAAGTTTGAAGGAATGGCCTGAGTGGAGCAGAGAAGACACAATATGGGATTGTTCTCGTCATGGGAAAGACATGGGCTGAGAAACCCAGGGAGAGAGAACTAAACTGGAAGCAATACACAGGGAAAATAGGAGCCTGGAAAGATCATTCCCTCCTCGGGACAGGAGGGAATCACATCAGTCATAGACATGCACACAGGGCTACATGCAATTATGGGTTATTAGGCACCATTGCAAAAGCAAAATGCTGGAGGAATTGGTTCAAAAAGTGCAATAAAATATGCATCAATATGATGAAATATGTATTGGAATGAATACTAAGTGGGATGAGCATTACTCTCAACTGAGTAGTGGCCGTGGCAGTGCTGGATTAGTGGCTGGACTCAATGATCTTCAAGGTTCTTTCCCAACCTAAACCATTCTGTGATTCTTTCCTGTGAGGCAAATCAGATGGGCTATAACTTTTGTTGGAGAGTTCTTATGTTTCTTATTGCACAAAACACTCCTTCTCTCTGTTGAGACTATGCTTTAAAGGGGAATTAAGCACCTCCTGATCTCCCCTTGACAAGGAGGGCAGGCAGGGGGCTGCCACAGCCCCCTGGGGAGGGACAAGGTGCTGATGCAGGCTCCAAGCCACAGGGCTGTGCTAGAGGTGAAGTGTGTCACGTGTGTGCCCACAGTGAGAGTTGTCTCTGTGACAGTCCTTACAGAAAGAAAGGAGGAGAGATGAAATATTTTCTGTAACTCATTCCCCTTCCAACACACTGAGAGAAAGAACGAGGCAAACCCCAGAAAGGGGAAGCTCTGGGCTAAGTTCTGCCCTGCGTTATGTCATCTTCAGTTTTACTGAAGACATTAGAGTTGGACAGGGCATAAGGGAGGCAAGGCTCTGCAATTCTGGCGGTGAAATGCATCTCCGGTGCTGAGGTTTCTTATTGCCAACCCTTCAGTGTGATGTTACGGCTGGTAGAGGTCTCTGGGCACAGTGGAAGGACACCGAGCTCTGAATACATCTCCACCAAACAAGATCTCTTTAGGAAGGAAGCTCCAAGGGTCCTGCTGTTATGTTTCTTAGTAGCTGTTTATGGTTTTGGCCGTAATCCTATTGTAACTATTACTATTAATCATATTACTATCATATTCCTGCAAAGCACCAGGGGAGGTTTTCCTGAACAGATTAATCACTAATGAATTTGTAATCTGGCTTTGATCACTCATTCCTTTTGAATGCTGGTAGGTGGAGTTTACATGCCAGGATTTTCTGAATAATGAAGATGCTGCCTCTAAGGACCCTTTGGAATTAATTTTTTCAAATTTGGATCTAATATGTAAGCTGGGCTCCCATAGTTGTCAAGAAGAAGGGACTCCAGCAAATTATGCAGACATGGAGGCTTCCACATGCTCCTACTGAAATAAAAAGCTGCAGTCCCTCTTCTTCTGGAGCAAGCTGGAGCAGACAGGTAGAAGAACTTGCAATCACAAAGGCAGACGGGGTGTTATCAGAGGAGTTTGAGCAAATAGCTCTTGAAAGGTTCAATCTCTGATCCTTCTACACCGTGGTTTCCAGCACTGAGCCCTTTTGCAATGTCAGCAGCACCTGACATCAAATATCCAGCCAATAATTATGCTCAGCTTTGACACAGCAAAGTATAAATCTCATGTCTGGTGAAGCAGAAATGTCAGAATACTGTCTGCACAATAGCCAAAGGCAGTGCAAATTGTAATTAAAAGCATTTAATTTAAGTTAATCTTCATTAGAAACATAATTATGTCCGCACACGAATTGCTTCAATGTAATTGTCACAGTTGTAAATACCTAGTTCTATTAACCAGCTTTTCTTCAGGATAAACTGGCTGGGAGATTATCAACTGTTTTAGAGCAAAAAACCATTAGTGTTTCTGTGGCATATGTGTGTGTGGAATTAAACCAAACTCACCTCCTTTGTCCCTGCAGAGTGGGAGCAGCTCACACATCCCACAAGGCTCCAAATAATCTCCTGTGCAGAGATGAGAGGATGCTGTCTTGGAAGTTCATTAATTTATTAAAACTTGGCAGTAGAGAAGCAGAACAAATGGCCTTCCCCCCAAAAACTTGGCTTTCCAAGGGATATTTTATCTGCAATGGCACCAGTTTGAGCCTTGTCCCTGTCTTGTAGGTTTGAGCCTATGGGAAAATCCACCTTCCATGAAGTTTTCCTTTTCTAATCTGATTATCAATGAAAGCTATACCTGGATTTGCTGTCCTGATGCTCTCAGGAGACCTGCAGGTTCTAGGAGCTGTGTTCCATCTGCAGGGTTCCTCTGCTGGAGACGGGCTGAACCTTGCTGCTGCTCAAGTGGCACCTGCCAACACATTCCCTGGAATTCTTTCCCTCAAGTCCTTGATTGCCATGGGGATTTAGGGCCTGATCCCCCTGGAAGTCAGCAGGGAATTTCCCCAGTGGGGTCGGTGTGGTCAGAATCACATCTGCTGCAGAGGAGTGCAGAACATAACATGTGTGGGGTTCTGCTGAGGGCAGCCTGACCGCAATCCAAAGAAGTCTGAGAGCACAAGATTTATCTTAGGAAAGGAACAATTCAGCCTTCTTCACTGCCTCGGGAAACAATGCCATGAATACATGCAAGAAATCAAATAGCACTTGGGAGATGAGTAAGAATAATCTTCTAAGTGGACTTGAATGCTTAAAATGGATGTCCCAACAACATAGTTTGAAAGCAGAGGGGGCTTTTAACTCTTGTCAATGCTCTTCCCAAATACTCTGCACTGTTACTGCTAATTAGCATAAATCTTGCTCGTAATACCCATAGCAGAGATTTGCACAGAATCCATTGCTAATCCTATAAACGGGTGAGTTTGATTAAGTGGGTTGCTCTAGGCATTGCTAATTTTCTTTTCATGCTTTCGCTTGCTACCATTCATTAACCCCTGAACGGCAGGCGGGGCTGTGTACACAAACAAGAGAGCAACAGTCATCTTATTAGGGGCTGTAACCGTGAGTGGGATATTACAACAGAATGAATATTTGCACAATTCAAATTGGGTGCCTTTTCTTGTGTGTTGCTATGATGCTACCTGCTGGAAAAACAAACAAAGTTTTCATCAGCACATTCAAAATTAAATGTTGTTTGTACAGGAAATTTTACGTGGAATGGCATTCTTTTTCACACATACCCAAGGCACCACACCATGGGATACAACTGTTCTTTGTCTCTATTTGTTTCGAAGTAGCTGTGTCACATTGCTTAAATTCTGCGCCCCTCCCCCGCCCCGAGCTCCAGGAGCAGCTCTCCAGTGTTGATCTCATGAGGAGGGCTCAGACATGCTCCTGATTCTCACTGGGTGTGGTGCTCACCAGGGTAAACCCAAAATTCCTCCAAATTCTGGGACGTCCCTCATCAGCATTAGAGGAGCTGCAGAGGACTGAATAAAAGCACCCAGGGCTCTCCAGACCTGTCCCTCTAATGCAGAATTGGAATGGACCACTGCAGCACAGTGGCAGAGCTTACGATAGTGATGCTTTATTTCTAATTCAATATAGGTGAGTTGAAATTGGATTAAATGGGCACCTTAAATGGAATTACAAAGACAAAGGCTCAGGTCATAAGATAAGACTTCCCAGACCTTCATTTGCATCCTGAAGAGAAGAAAAAATCTCTTCTGGGAAAGACTGGAAACTTTTTCTGCCGCTTGCTGGCCTAAATTTTGCATGTAGTAGCCAAATAACATAAAAATGCACTCTTTATTGATATAATAAGGTGTGACCACCTGGTAGTCCTTAAAGAATTGTCTATTGATACAGTCTGGGTTTGCTTCCAGTGAAGGAGGTCTGGGTGCAAAACAGCATCTCGCTGAGAGAGCAGTGACCAGAAGAGTTTGGTTTGCACACAACGACCTGGAGAGCTTCCCCTTGCTCTCCTAGTGGCTCCGTGTGCCCAAGCTGGGATTTCCATGGTCAGAACCCAGCTGAATAAAACTGTGTGTTAATCAAACACACCGAGGGACAATGGGTGGATCTACGGGACCAGATCACATAACCAGGGGAAAGGGACAGCAGAGTTCTCAGTGAAAATTGAAATATAAGTCAGCTTGGATAAGTGAATTTAATACTTGTCTTGGTGTTACAAAGAAGTGAAAAGGAGTTGCAAAGAGAATGTGCCATTTATTATCTCAGGCTGATTTTCTAGGCAGCCAGTATTTTTCTTTTGTCTAAGAAGGCTGCCTTGGAACAAAAACAAGACAATAGTGTAGATTATGTATTCTCCTGAGGAAAGAAACAAAATATTTAGCCTGGACTACAAAGGGAGAAGAGTGTCAAGTTTTTAAAATTACTTCGGCATGTTTGAGTTCAAGACAGCAAAAGCAAAATGCTTGTTAAGCTGTTGTAGTGTGCAATATCATGGCCGAGTTGATGTTCCAGGAATTGACTGCACCAGCATGTTAATTGTCAGGACATGATTCCCTAATTCTTTTTACTGGATGCTCGTGTGTTGCCGTATTTGGTTACAGATGTTTCACTGCCTGGGCACACAGGGGAGAAATGAGAGAAAGGAAAAGTGCAGTTGTTTTAGCACAGTGACATTTTAGTGAACTCCAGCACCATGTTCCAGATGGAAATATATATTTTGAACATGATTTCTTCAGAGGCACTGAGGAAAACATAACACTGGTTTTGTTACAATTACCTCTCCACTTATCCCTGCTATCCCATGCTTCAGAAATGCTGTGTTTCCCTAGTTCTTGAACCTGACTGGAATTGCAGACATTCAGTGTTTCTTAAAAAAGCTCAGCCCTGGCTGCCTATGCTGGATGTTTATGAGGGTGCTGGAGCAAATTGAAGGCACACCACTGAGGGGAGGGAGATTGCCACGGGAGAGGCTGATATTGCAGGATTACCTGTCAGAAATTATCTGGGTCTGAGATGAAAGGGGAAGGCAGCAAAGGGAGGCTGTGAAGCATTGGAGGGGGAAAAACTAAAACCACAAAGTTTCAGAAGTGCTGTCGGTATCACCAGGGAGCAAAGCCCGACTGATGCCCTGTGGAATTCTTCAGTAGATTTGCCCCAAGAGGCTCACGTGTCAGTGGGGTTTTGGCCCTTCTATTTACATTCCTGTTCCCAACTGGATCCTCAGTCTCTATGCAATGTCTGTATATTAGTTTATGTATGAGCAACATTCCTATCATGAACAGACAGCAGATCTTGGTTCTTTCTTGGCATCCACAACAAAATTAAAAAACCCTGAAACAACAAAACAACAACCAAAAAAACTCCGACAAGGACAAGCCAACCAATCAAAACACCTGCATCTTTTAATGGATATTAATGTGTCAACTTTGCTGAACCTAACAAAGGGTTATTTAACATCCTTTTGTTTAACTGTAGTTGCAAAGTTACCCATCTCCACAGCCACAGAGAGGGCTCAGAATGCTTTGAGCCAGGGCTGGTGGGTGCATAATATAGATCAGAAGCTGACTCAAAACCTGCCAAGGAACAAGAAACTCTTTTCTGCAGAGGTGAGGATCAGCAGGAAGGGTCAGAGGAGGAAAGAACCTACACTATGTGCCCCTGCAAAGGTGAAAACCACCGTTGCTCCCTGTGTTCATTGTTGCCTCACACCAGAGTACCAGTGGGAATGACCAGCTCAGCCCAGTTCCTGCCCATCTGTGGCAGGAGAGGGAAGCACTGCATAGCAGATGCCAGGCTGGTGTCCTTCACACCAGCAGGAAGGACCCATTTATCATGGAAATGACACTCAATCTGTAGGGGTGAGGGCTCAGGAAGAGCTGGAGAGTGAAGGATAGGTGAAGAGCTGATGAATTCATGCAGCAGTGGACGGAGGAGTTAAAAATCCAGATGCATCATTTCTGTAGTTCAAACAAACAAAGCAATACTCAGTTATCCCCGAGAGTGCACAAAAGGAATGTCAGTGTGTGCAGCCATCTGCAGCGAGCTGATCTGCGAGCTCATGCAGTCACCTCTGCACCATTCCAGAAGTGGAATGTGCTGTTTCCTAGAGATTGGCAGAGAAACAGATACACTTCTGTTTTTAAGTCTCTGGCCACCTCCTGTGTCCACCATATATCTCTTGGGGGAATCTCATAGCAATTAGTTTCTAATTGCTCCAGTAGTCTACAACTAATTTGATGAGAAATGTCATGCAAATGTAATGGTTCTTGCATGTTTCACAGGGGCAGAAATTAGTTGCATCATAATTTTAAAAACTCATGTTCTTTCCATTCCCCCTTCTGCCATCACATGATATTTTATATTGGGAAAAAAAAAAAAAAGGTCAAATATTAAAAAGTAGTATATTTGTTTCTCTAATCAGGTGCTGTTCTGCCACTGCTCAGTGGCACAGATCCACCCTGATGTGCTCTGCATTTATTACCATGCTGTAATTTGAGTGGTTACTCCCTAAACCAGTGTGAACCCTGTAATGCCTCTCCCAGGTGCTGTTTGGTTGGGGTAAGAAGGTTTTAACCTCCTGCCTTCTGGAATCCCACCGGTAAATCAACTGCATCTTGAGGTCATCTCCAAATGAAATTTGCTTGCTAGGCAGCAGCAAGGAGACGTGATGGGAGTGTAAAACAGGACAATTTTTCACTGCAGAAATACTTGAACTCACTCCAGACAATTATGCAGCCTGCCGTTTTACACATCATCTATTTCACTATTCCTGCATAAATTATTCCATTAACGTTGCTGCACACTAAGCTAGAACCTGTCACTGGTCCTGCAGACGTGGAAGGGATGAAATACATTGCAAAAAAAGGCAAAAAATGGTATTTTCATGTGAAAGGCTTTGGGACATCCATTCCAGCAGCCTCTCTACATGTGCTAGACGAAGTATTTTTGTCTCCCAGCCTGCTTAACACTGTTAATTTTTACCCTAATATGGTTTAGCTCAGGACATAATGCTGAGTTTTCCACTACTCTATTCGCTGTCAGCTGAGTTGAAAAGACCCGTTAATTAGAAAAAAAAATTAATAGCTTTATTCAAAGATTAACAGAAATTAGGGTGAAAACAAAACTCTTCCAATAGGGAGGGGATATGCATTTGCTGTAAATTCAGGATATCTCCCAAAACACAAAGAACAGGTTCAGAATTATAATTAAGGAAAAAGTTTTAGCTCCCTGGAAGAACAGCTTGATAACAATTGTTACTTTCCTTTAGACTTCATGTAGCATCTGTTACAATTTAATTTTTAAAGGCCACCATTTTTAATTCCCCTTAATCTCCAGAATTAACAGTGTGATAAAGATCGTTGCAAACACTGAAATTTAACGAGTCAAAATGCCTCTAGGAGCCTTTACAGAATATTTAAGGAATTGAGCAACAGCACTGATGCCTTGAGGAAGATGAAGTGCAAAGCCAATGTTAATTAGACACAGACCAGTTGCATCTTCTCATGTAATTCAAGAATTAGGCTGACTTGTATTCACAGGCTGTGAATGGATTTATACTGCTGGAGGACAGGACAGTTTGTGCCTCACCAGGTTTGGAGATGTATTTGGAAGAATTACTTGGAGGCTAAATACTTCACACTGGTGTCTTTTTTCCATTAAGGTTGATAGCAGGAAGTAAAAATCTCAACTCCTCAGCATCTCCCTTGATGGGAAAGCGTGTAGGATTTTGCAGATGTACAAAACAGAGGGATAAAACCTCTACCTGTACCCCAGGCCCTGAAGGATCGGGGCCCGCAGCCCATGCAGCAGTGTCTTTCTTGGGGTGGGGAGCCAAGGATGGCACAGAGAAGTCTAAAAACATTTGCCAAAGTACCAAATAAGATGGAGGGAAAGCCTTTTCCCTGTTACTTTCTTGATTTATTGTGTTTTGTTGGGTTTTTCTGTTTTTTATTACCTACTCTTGAAAAGAAGGTTACATAGGCCAAACAAGGCCAGGCTGCTGTGTCTTTTAGAGTGGGATTTGTGTTTGTTTTGTGATTTGCTCAATCGTAATCAACATATTCTGTCTACCACGAGTGCCAAGGAGGGCGAGGGTGTCCCTTCTGAAGTGTGTCAGTGTGCTGCTGTGCCAGGAGAGACACACAGCCAGCTCAAATTCTGCTCTTTCAAAGGAGTGCTGACGCCTGACTTGAACTGAAATGTTTCTGAGCTCTCCTGATGCACCAATAAAAACAGCAAGTCTGACACTCAGTTTTCCCTAGCACTTATTTTGGGAGGAAGTTACTGATGTCAGCAGGATGCAGGACAACCTCAAATAACTCCATTTCTCAGCGAGGCTGCCTCAGTGAGTGAAACACATCTACATGTTACAGGGTGTCTTGGTTTGAAAGACAGGCGTCTGTTTAAGTGAGGCAGAAACCCCCTTTGAAATGGGAAATGCAACCCCCTTCCCTCCGGATTATTATAACTTTGAAATTAAGGGGCTTTCAGGCAAGGATATGAGAAATAGGAATAACAGTTCTTTACTAATTTATGTATATATAAAACAAAACAAAACAATGAACAGCAATGACTATGGCAGTTATAACAGCACAGTCACCCAGTGCAGCCTTCTCGGCTGCCAGGCAGCTTCCCCTCCTGGAGCAGTGTTGATCACAGCCGGCAGCAGCGCTGGTGGCTCCCAGTGAGCAGGGTGGGTGCAGCAGCTCCGGTGAAAACAGCGGTCCCGTGGAAAAGGGCCTGGTCCTCGCCTGAAGGTCCAGTGATGCAGCCTCTCGTCCTCTGGAAGTCCAGCGGAGAGAAGCTCCCTTGTGCCTGAAAAACCTCTGATTATATCCAGGTGGGAAATGTTCAGTGCCCGCTCCCAGGCGGAGCATCTCACAATGGGGTGGTGAGGCACCGATGGGCCCATTAACAGGAGATAGCCCAGAGCCCGTTATCTATGAGTCCTTTGGCAAGGCACAAATGCGCCCATTAACAGAACATAATCCGGAGGGAGGAGGCAAAGAAACACTGCCCCACCTGGTTTCACAGCTCATGAAGATGGTAATAGAATATACTGCAACCCAGGACACAGGGAAACTAAACCGTATTTAATGTCATTTCCTTTGTCCCTCTGGCGACTTTCGAAAACAGAATTTTCTCTCGTGTCTACACCACATCACAGAGGCTGTAGGAACAAATGCAGCTATTTTGTGTAATCTCCATTTTTCCAGAACTTTATTCTGCTGGAAAGCCCCGTGCTGGGGTGCTGCCCTCTCCTTCCTCGGCTGCGTGCTGGGCAGCAGTTACGCAGAAGGGGTGGGTTGAAAGACTGTGGATTTATCCCTGGAAATGAAAGTGCACAAATGCATCAGTTTGGTCCCAAACCACTCCATCCTGGCACAGTGTGTCGTGTTTGTGTTTTCAGCAGGGTGAGGATCTGTTTCCCAAAATCTCCTCATCACTGTCAGTGCCTCATTCAAGAGATACCTGCACAAAGCTGAACAACAGCCTTTCCCTTTTATGAAACTGTGCACAACGGGATCAGCAGCAGCTACAGATGTTAGGAGTTTGGAAATCCCATTAATGGATATTCCAGCCTCACCCTGACAGGCTCCCTGTGTCCTTACCTTCAAGATTCCCATTTCAAGTAGTGCCACTTGACCTTGCCCATGTAGTTGTGCTACTTCCAAAGTCTCTGATGCTCTTCTGTCATCCAAAACTGTTTCCTCTCAGGAGTGATGAGGGGACGCTGATTAGGATTCAGTTTTCTGAATTCCTAAGTGCTACCTGTTCTGGGGCTGTTTGTGCTGGCAGTCTTTCCTTTCAGAGTCAGTCTGTCATCCAGAATTCCTCGTTTTATGCTTTTCCGACTGGAGAAATGGTAATGTTTTATATATTGGTTTGGATGGCTGTCCTCTTTGTTCCCCCAAACTTCACAGCACATTTATCCTCAGCATAATACCCTCATGAATGCAAGAGCAAGCCTTTCTTCTGGTTAAAAAGAATCAAGAGCCTGAATATCTGTTTCATAGTCTCCTCCATATGTATAGGGAGTGGGGATAACAAACTAACCTTTCTTCCGGAGTCTAATTGGATTTCACATGGTTTGGAAGCACCACCAATTCATCAGATATATTAAAATTCAGCTTTAACATTCCTACTGAGTAGCTTGGCTATTGACCTTCCTCCCTCCTGCTTTTTTTTCCATTCTGTTTCAAACTTACCCATTTCCAGTACTTAAATAAACAGTCACCATGTGCTGCAGCCCCTTGAGAGCAGCATTTCTTCATGCATGAAGTCGTACAAGCTGCTGTGGACATAACATGCATGAATATTTCTTATTCCACTTAAATAAGCATCACATGCTTGTCCTAGAAATAATGCATATTGTTCAGGAGCTGGTGTCTCTACTCTGGTTTAGTTGCCTCATAAAATGGGCATAAAACACTCATCATCAGCCTGCTGGAGTTGTACAGCCTAATTAAGAGAATCTCCATTTTTCAGCAACAAAAAGGTATAAAGATTCCTTCTGGCATCAAAAAAAAACACTTGATCATCCTGACTTGCCCAGAACTTTCTCTTCCATAGGTGAGAAAGGAAGAACAAAACCTCTACAGGAGAGTGGAATTTGATTGTTTCCATCAAGCCGTGTAGGTAGGCCTGAATGGTCTCTGTGAATACAAGGAAAAGTTGACATCTCCGAATAATGCATGAAGGAGCAGAAAAATCTCTGCATGTTTCTATTGCGAGGTCACAGTGAAACCCAGGTGGCAGAGGTGACTTTTCCTGCCCTTCACAGCAAACACAGCAGTGAGGGGACAGCATGGCCATGGTCTGGCCAGGTCTCCACGTGGACATTTGGTTTCCCAGGGGGGCAGAGATGAAAGAACAGGGGGCAGAGGCCCCTTCTCTCACTGCTGGGTAGCTCAGAGAATGGCTCCCCGAAGTGCAATTAAAATATTTGCGTGGCACAGGCTGGGCATGCAGGAGTGCTCTGGGTCCACTTTGCAATGTCAATATTTGTGATTTTCCTGCTCCTCTTTCTATTGCTTATCAATTTTAAGCACTATTTTTTCAGGAAAGCAGATAAGTAATTTTCTTTCTGTGAATGCAAATGTGGAATCTATTGAGTGGATGTGTGCATACTTTAAAGAAATAATTGAATCCAAACATTTCTTATTTTTAAATGCAGGAAACCAGAATCTAATAAAATGTAAATCGATTCAGTGTCTCCTTTGGGCTTTCAGTCTTCGGACTGTTAAAAAGAAAAATGTATTAAGTGCTGTGCATTCCAATACCAACATCTTTATTTTCCATCGCATTCCCTTAACCCTTCAGTCTTCTGAAATCTTTTTCCCTGTGGGTGCGTGGTGAAGAGCTTACTACCCATGTTCATCAATTCCCATCTTCCTTCTGAATCTCTCCATGGGTCAATCTGAGTGTGTTTAGTTTCTCTGCTGTGCTTTGCTGTTTTCCAACACCCAAATGACACACCATAAAGCACAATTGCCCTTGTGATTTAGGACTTTGGCTCCTCAGACCTGAAACAAACAGGCCACTGCCAGTCTGACTTGGGAGTGCAGGTCCTGGAGTATAAATGAGTCCATCAGATTGCTGGTGTGAGTTAAAACAGAGTTTAAAGAGATTTTGGTGACATTGTCAGGTCAGTTAACTCTTGGTGTCTGTCTGGCTGCTGGTCTGACTTGCTCAGATTAGTGCTGAGAGAGTAAGGACAGGAGCAGGCAGCTAAAATACATTAATTGTCTTTAGCTAACAGATGATGGGATGTGTTCAATTTTACAGCACTTACCAAAGCAGCCTAGAAAAGAATAGTGTGTCTTAATTCAGCTCTGTTCTTACAGACTTTACATGAATATGGCACACAGTTGTCTTCTGTGGTGTTTTTGGCCCTAAAGGAAGCTGTTTCAGTAGAGAGTTTTTCCCCTGTTCTGACCTCTGGAATCTACAAGCTGAAGAAGTGTGATGATTTAAAGAAAGCAAGTGAATATCTGTTTTCTTTGAGCATAACCATTAGATCTGCAGAAATGTAGGGACTTTGAAGCTACCTATGTACTGCTATCACTGTTCTGCTGCCTAAATTCCTAAAGGGGAGGGATATTGCAGAGAGAATGGTTTACAAAATCATTATGACTGAGGGAGAGAGCTAGAAATAAGAACATTTTCTGGCTGAAAAAGACATTTCTCTGAAAGGTGAAAAGGACAGTTCAGTTCACCCTCTGTTACTGCTGTGCCCATGTTGGTCCTGGAGAGACAGTGAGGAACCCATCACCTGTGAGGGACAGCGAGGGGGTGAGAAGGGGCAAAAGGAGCTGAGTAATCCTTCAAAGCACCTCAGGCTCTGCACTGCTGCATGATTCAGGCTAAGGCTGAAGTCTTCAGGCTTCTTATTTCTAATTATTTTCAATTATTTTATTTATTAATAAATTACAGTTTCTAAATAGTGCTGCTGCTTCCTGGAGGCAGGTGGGAACACACAGCCAGTTACTCTGAGCTGTGCTAGGTCCTGTGCATTCGCTGCCCCTCTTCCAGGTGAAGTCAATTTCTGTCTGTACCATCACAGGCATGGCAGCAAACTGTGAGCTCACATCCAGGGATGTGTGTGAGGCTGATGCCTTGGGTTTTCACTTTTATTTCAAATCCTGCCCTGCCTGGTGTGTAACTGTGCAGCTCCTTGCAGCTGCTTGCTGCTGCTCTCTCAGGCCAGGCAGGCAGAACAAACCCTCTCCAGGCCTGCTCTCCAAGGACACCCAGCCTGTCCCAGGCCCGAAATGTGTAACCCAACATCTTGGGAAGGGGGGTGAGCTTGAGGAAATTACATCATTTAGCTAAAGCTTTAATTGGTGAATTTATGCTGATATGCAGGTGAACCAAACCTATAAAAGTGTGAAGAACTCGTGACTCGTCCATCTTGGCAGTAGCCTCTGGCTCCCCAGGGTGTACCTGTGAAGGCCTTTCAAATAAATATCCACCTTTATTCCCTTACTCCTGTCTAGTCTCTGTTTCTAGGTAGCCATTCAAGGCATCAAGGCAAGCTCCATTTTGTCGAAGTCCTGAAAAATGCTTAGTCCTACAAGTGCTGTATTAAAATGAAGCAGGGGCTCAGCAGCTCTCACAAGGCTGTAGCTTTTCCTTTCTGCAATTAAAATTGCTGCAGCAGACACTGATGGACTGTCACTGCAGAAATCCCAGCTACATTGTCCTCTCAGGGAAGCTTTTTCTCATATAAGCAGAGAAGGATTTAATTTAACAAGGGAAACCTAAGGAATTGCAAACTAATCTCTACAACCTTCTATTTCTTCCATAATATGTATTATAAAGGTTTTTAAAGATCAGGCCTTGGCACAAAGAAAAATGCTACCATCAGGTCTATTAGAAATAATGACTCTGTAAGAAATAAATTTGTGCCTCATCGACTGGAGTGAGAAGATATGATTTCCTTTGCTGGAATTGCTTAAGCTACAGGAATGGGAGAGCAAACTTTTCATGCAGTATAATCCTTTCCCAAGTCAATATTGTCCTTCCAATCCTGGATTTCAAATTAAATATTATGCTCCATTAAAAGGCTTGCCTGGAAATCAATGCTGTTTATCTTGTCTACTGTATTTCTATACACAAGTTTGATTTTCGTTATAGGTGAAAAATGCTTTTAGACTGAAAACTGCAGAAAGACAAAATCTTCCTATTTTTGCTGGTTCCTGGTGTCATTGCTGAGGGTGCATGGCAACAGTCACCAACAAAATCATCATTTTCAAGTGGCAGCATTGGCCTTGCGCTATCTGGCTACTGTTGGGGTTTGTCTTGCGCTTTAATAAATTTATAACTAAAAGAAAAATGCAGCATTTTTAGAAACAATTTTCAGGTTATCATCTGGGGTAAATTTTTTGTTGATACGAATGTTCTTTCTGGGTTTTCATGGTGTTCCAGGTGAATTTTTGGATATAATGAGAGTGGTAGATCAGAGTAAGCTAAAGCAGAAAATACTCTTTGAAAAAGTCCACACTGCTTGGGGGAGACGTGTACTATTTTGTTTATTTATTTATTTATTTATTTGTCTATTTATTTATTTATTTTAACTGAGAAAACATGAGGAAAAAAACTTCTGAAGAATGGAGAGAAGACCAATAATGTTAAATTTGAGAGTCACTAAAAACCTCTACAACATTACTGCAGGTACAGGTTTGGCCTTGCCTGTCAAAGAACCACCCTTAAATATTCCGTACTGGTTAATGAGTTCTCAACCCAGTTTTCCCAGCATGGCCCCACTTCCCAGCTTCACATCCTTCAGGGATGAGCATATCCAGGGCTTTCTCCTGGTGGGTTTCTTTTTTCCATGCACCCCTCAGACAAGCTGGCTCTGGTGCTCTCAGATCCAGCAATGAGGTCACATGTTTCCCCAAAGAAAGTTTACTCCAGCGGCTTCCTGTGGACTCAAATCCATCTGGGACGTGTTTCAGGGACACAGAGCAATGATCAAGGACTGAAGTTGAATAAACAAAAGGTAAATTGAAAATACCACACACGTGGTGAACATAAGCAACAGAGCTACAGCCCCATAATAGAGGATACCAGTTATTTTCTGAATTTTTCAATATTTTGCACTATTTAAGGAGAGAGGGGTTGGGTTTTGGCTGTCCTTTCTGCTATGTTGTGGGGAGCTCTTCATAGTGCAAGCTACAACAGGAAACCAAAAAGGAACAAATAAGGCAAACACAGAAGTTATTGTTTGCTGAATATTCGGAGCTCTGCAAGTAGATTATCTAATTCTCTACCAGCCTCCGGTGCTCAGCCAGCCAGCTGTTCAGAACTATGAAATACCCATCATAACCTGCTCTCTGAAGGGACAGGAATGCAGAAAAGTGAATTGCAAGTATCTCTGCTTGGCGTGCAATCAGGTTCCTGTCCTTGGGCGTGCTGGGACTTCTCCATCGTGTTTGGACCCTTGGATCTGAAGGTTTTCTTGATTGCCTGCACTTTCTTTTTGCTTGGGGTGGTTGTGGGCAGTCAAGGACAAAACCCACACTTGGACTTCCGACCTGGAGAAAACAAAAGCATCTGTGGGTTCTTTCTGATTTCCTGCAAAAGGCTGGGAAACTTTTGAAGCCTTTTGATCCTACTTTAGAGCATGGATTTAACTGCACAGTGGAGCAGAGCAACCCACGAGTCCTTTCAGTGGCATGAGTGTAGTACTTAGCATTCAGATGGGAACCTGTGTGTTGAGCCAAACCCAATTATTTGCAAATGAATCAGTGCCACACATCCTCAGGGGGAGGGCTGTAATACCGAGTGCTGGTTTGAAATGTCATCTTTTCTTTGGGAGAATTCTCTATAGATAGAGTTAGCTATTTTCAACCTAATTTTAGGCAATCAGAAATAGGAATTCACCGGAGTTAGCAGAGAAAATTCTAACTCTGATCAAAGCCATGGCAGATTTCAGCCTGCTCCATTTTGAAAGTCATGACAATGTGAAAAACAGGCTTTTCACTAAGGTTTGGCATCGTAACCAGTGCTGGCACCCACAGGCAGTGCTTTAATTACACATTATACTAACCAGTGTGAAATACTGAGCCTTATTAAGATAGCCAAAAGCCTTCTTTATAGTTGATTTATTAGAGCTTGAAATTAACTTTTCACAGTCCAGCTCCAAGAGATCAGTAGATAGGGAAATTCAGCTCTGCCTCCAGTGAGTTCCCCCATGGTTGTCTCCAGTGCTCTCTCCAGTCCCTTCCAGTGCCCAGACATGGCAGAACACTGGTCAGCAGCAGCAGTTCTCAGCCTCTTACCTCCACTATAAACATCAGTGCAGACCTTGTGCTTGCTTGGAGTGGTTTCCTGGAAAAATGGAACTTGAGGAAGCCACCTTGGGCCCTGCTGGGTGCTCAGATGTGTGGTCTGCCCCAGGCTGGCTGTGCTGGAGCTGTTCCACACTGGGGTGTTTGCAGATGAGCATTTTTGCTGCTCCTGACACAAGATTTGGACAGTGTATGGCTGGAATATCAGGATGTTGTTAGGAATTGTTAAAACAAGTCCATAATCTGTAGAGAATTGCAGATCTCTGCCAGCTGAATATGGGGAGGAGCTCCCAGCCTGACAGGATTTTGAACTTCTCTCCTGCTGGAGTGCTCCCAGCAACCTGAATGTATTCTCACATTTCCAAACTCCCAGGTATCAGTTCTCTGATTAAATCCGTGGATCTGGAGCTCCACACCTTGTGCTTTGCTTCTGTTTGATGCTGCAAGGCAAGGGAGAGTTTGGAGCTCCAGGTACTGCAAGATAAAACCTCCTCCTACTGAGGATGGCAAAAAAGAGAGGGGCAAGGCACTCAGTGAGGGAGAGGCTGGTACAACATCTGCAATAAATCTGTGGATTTAAATGGTGCTGGGGTGGGAAAGTTGTCCTGTCATACTTTGGGTCTCTCTACCAACAGCACAGATAAATCTTTTAGCTTTAAAATTTATCATCAGGATTGCACAGGAAGAGTCACATCTCTCCGTCTGTGCTTGCACCCAGTAGTTCTTTGAGTTTTTAGGCTCTATAGGTACCAAGATACCCCCCAGCACAGGCAGTGTTGTCACAGCCCTGCCAACATTGCATGAGGGCACCTCTGTTCTTACTTTAGAAGTAGCTGTGTCATTCCTTCGGGTGACTGCTGTATCCTGTCAGCTGGGTGGGAAATGCCAAACCTCCTGGAATTTGCAAGGGCCTTGTTTGGGGCTTTTTCCTCTTTCTTTTAGTGACTCTATTACGCTTGACTTGCCCAAGGAAGCTGTGTGATGAGCACCTATGGGAAGCAGAACCACATTAACGTGGGATAGGGGGAACAGCAGAGAGGCGCAGCCCCCTTCTGCCCCAGTGAAAGCTAAGCCACATCAGAGCGTTGCCAATTAAAAATAAAATGAATGACTTTGCTCTCTCTGTAGGTGACCTGTCTCCACGATTTCTTTGGGGATGATGATGTGTTTATCGCCTGTGGTCCAGAAAAATTCCGCTATGCACAGGATGACTTTTCCCTGGATGAAAGTGGTAACATCAAACACACACTGTGGTTTTGTTTGATTGCCATTCACTTGCTTGTATCAGATAATAATGCTGCATGCTTTTGTTCTGGTTTTTAAGACCCAGTACACGTAATTTAACATCCTTTTGTGAGACTTATCCAGTCAGCAGATATTATTATCGGGCAATACTGACTGAGGTAGCCCGAGTCAGAATAAATTAATTCCTACAGCATTTTGACATTCACTGCAAAATCTGGAGTGTTTATACTTTCAATTTGCTCCAGTCACAGTCAGATATATTCATTTTTCTTAGGAACAAATCATCCTTATGTAGACACATGCATATTAAAGATGGGAACAAGCAACAGTTAAAAAATAATCATATTTCCACTGCTTACTTCTGCTGATTCAAACAGCAGGGCAATAATTCCCTTTTTGGGAGACATGACTGGGACAGCACCATTACTTTCCCTTGTTACCACTGCCAGCAGAAGTCTGTAATAACTTGAGTGTCTATGATCAATTAAGCCATGAAATCTTTGATTTTACAGAATATACAGAGCTTGCTTGTAGGACTTACCACCCACCCCACCTGGCAGCTGTACCCAGCAATAGCACTCGCTGTCTGCAGGTGCCACTGAGTGCAGCAAGAGGAAATTAATGCCATTTTGACCATTTAAACTAAAAGAAAATGTGGTCTCCAAGCATCTAGGCTCACTTCCCAAAGCTCTGGGTGTGCTGTACAAGGAACACAAGCCCCATCCTATCCTGTATGCTGCAAACTGGCTCAGCATTGAGGACCAAAGAGGATTTTTGCTGGATGCCAGGAAGTTAAGCAGCCTCTAATCTTCAAACACCGTGGTTTTTATGACTCCTTTGCAAGCCTGGTTTTACTTTAGCGCTGGTTCTTCTGACCTGTGGTTCCAGATGAACCCATTGGATGGTCTTGGGTAATTCAGAGAAAGTTTCCAAGGTTCAGCTGAGACTTCGTGGACAGAGAATAAAGCCTGTGTCAGGCTGGGGAAGTGATCTGTAACCTGAGCTTCCCATTGTTTTTTTACCACTCGGCAGCTGAGTCAGCTCCACAGGGAGCTCCAGGCTGGAAAACGGTTTGGATGCAGTCCTGGCAGAGCCACTGGATGGAAAGCCCAGCTCTCTGCCTACACTTCTGCTCACTGCTCGCTTTTTCAGCTTGGATTTCTCTGGCAAAAAGAAGCCAAGTTTGCTGTTGGGGAGGCCCTGAGGAGCTGCAGGTCCCAGAGGTATTTTCAGGGGAGCCTTGCAGCTCTCAGGAAGCAGATGAGGAGCCTCAGCACCGTTTTCCCATTGCACACCCATCACCCTTCCTCGTTCTGAGTCAGATGCTGCCAGGAGATCTGTAAATCCTGAGGTTTTGCAGATGAGTGTCACTTACTAAAATCTCGCCTGTCATGGGGAAATTTCTCTTGCCTGCTTGGATGACACATGCCAGGATTGCTGGTTATTGTGTTCACTCTGGCAGGACATCAGGAAACAAAATGAGAAACAGCATAAGAGAGGATTATGTCATCTTTTTCCTCCTGGCTGCCCACCACAGCTTCCATCCTCTAATCCCTGCTGCTGAGGACCTTCCAGATGACATTGCTCTGTCCCTTTCGTACGCACTGGTTTCAGCATCATGGAAACGTCACTCTTTGGTGACATTTAGAGGCCTGTTTACACCAACCTCAGCACAGCCAAGTTTCCACCTCCTGCAAAAGCTCAGGGATTGCCTCTGGTGTACTGACACTTGCCAAGGGCTGAGCTGGAGGAATTCCTCAGAGTCAGCCTTTCTGTGCTGGAAAATGCAAAGCCAAGTTTCCTTCCAAGGAATTACTCCCCTGGGAAGAAGATAAATTTGGAAGCTCTTGCAAAGACATAACATGAAGTATTTTTACTTTTTAGGTTTATTTTTTTTTTAGCGAGTAATTCAGGTGACTAAACACAGCTGCCTGACACCCTTTAAGTCCTCTCACAACATCAGTACTGCTCTTTACTTATAAAAAATTTGGGCTGTATTGGTGCTGGATCTCTACAAGCCTTTCTGTGACATCATCTGTGAGAATTCAAGTACTTTTGAAGAAAAAATCCACAACTTTTTCTATCTCTGATTTACAATTTCCAAAATCAATTTAGAAGGAGAGAACATAGGCTGACTGTAGGTTTAATTCTTGCCATGCGGCATCCCTGGAGCACAAGGCCTCCTCTCCTCACGTTCTTGTGCTGCATGGCCCAACAGCAAAACTCTCTCTCAAACCATCCGGAAGGAGCAGAGACAGACCCTTGGCTGGCTCAGAATGAGGAAAACCTGGGGAAAAATTTAAGGCAATTACACTTTCATAGATATACTGATATATAATTAAATAACACATACATTTAGGTCACGCAGCTTGCTTTCGGTTGACCAATTATTTATCTGCCCTGTGCTGCCTTAATTCCACTGGGGAATCCATTCCAGGGGGTCCTCAGTGTGGAGCATGTGGAGCTGAGCTGAACTTTTCCATTAAAAACTGCCTGCATGTGGAACACATAATTCACATCTGTAAAAACGACACATTTTTCACATCTCGGTGAGGACAAGCTGTTGGAGGAGATGAGGTGGGACCAGCTAACATTTGACAAAAAGGAAATCCCTTTTTTATTGCCTTCTTCTTAACTGGATTAAGTGAATAACTTGAGGGGTGGAAAGTTCTTTTTCTGTTAGCTCTCAGTGTAAATAAAGCCTGGTTCTGAAGATCAGGCATGCCTGAAATCCTGGGACCCATGGAGGTTTGTCAGCATTTCAGTTCCCCGCTGCAGGACCCTGTAGATCGTGTTTACATTTTCCACTCTTCCTGGCCTATTTATTTTTTAAGAAGTCACAGTTGGGGTTCTCATCTGCTCACTTCTTCCAGGACGTAAATCTGCTGGGCTTGTTTATACAAACCTGTCTGAAAGGGAGGAGTGGCCAGGACAGAGGATGTGCTTTGTTAAACCATTTTGTCTTCTTTGCTATCTGCATCTGAGAAGTTGCAGCTTGTTGGGGACAGAAGAGGCTGATTCCAGCTGGGTGAAAGCTTCCTGGGGCAGCTGCCCCATCTGCCACTTGGAGACTTTACATCACACCATGAGATGCCTGCTGGCTTTCTGCACCTGCAGAAGGACCACTCACCATTCCTATTATTGGGTCTTCATGGAAGGGTTACACCAAATTAATAATAATAACTGGATTTTTTTGGCCTGAGTGTTCCCTCAGTCAGTGTTGACTATTTTCATTGTGCTCGTGAGAACCAAGGGAAGGGGAAGGGCAGAAAATGTTTGGTAGGACACAGGTAGGGAGATGGACCCTGCCAGGAGGCAGCCTGACACCTACAGAGTCTCAGCACCTCCTCTAAAGGAGCAGAGCTGTTCTCTTTGCCCTCCCCTTAAAAAGTCTCCTTTCAGCCCTGGAGAACAAGTGATGCTATCAGCTTTTCCCTTGCCCTTGCTATTTTCTGCATCTCTTTGGGGAGCAGGCACTGAGCTGCCCATGTGTGTTTCACATCAGGTGTCCACAGGCAGCGGGAGCAGCAGGGCCATAACCCAGTGGGTTTGTGTTTCCCCAGAGTGCCGGGTGATGAAGGGGAGCCCAGCAGGTGCCACGGGCAGCAAATCCTCCCCCACCCCTCAGAAGAGCTCTGCCAAGAGCCCCGCACCCATGCGCCGCAGCAAGTCCCCGGCCGATTCAGGTAACCACCAAGATGGTGAGTGATTGTTTCTTGGTGTATCGTGCTCAAGGGAAAAGCAGAAACTCCGTGTGTTTGCATAGGAAACTCGAGTGTCTTTTGGGCACAAGAAGCTACAGGGGCACTTAATAAATATTGGGAAGGAACTCCCTGGTTGGAGAAGTGCACTTGTGGCTTGAGGTTGTCCCACCCACAGTCTCAGAGCCTCCTTCCCCAGCAACATTTTAAAAGAGGTTTCCATTCTCCAGGCAGGAGATCAAGGCCCACAGTGCTCCCAGATGGTCCCTGGAGATGCAGAGTGATTTAGACTAATCTGTGCAAAGCAAATGGTGATTATTGCGCTGGTCAGAAGTGGCTCCTTCCAATCAATATCTAAAGGAGACCAGTGACCCTGCAATTGCAGAACTAGTGATGGGTTTATTGATGTGACACTGAGACACTCATTCAGTAGCAGAAGAGCAGGAAAATGGGAATCCTAATTTGCTGCAGCAGCCTGCACCGTTTGAAATGCCTCCCTCCTTTTTCAGTGGCACCTGGGTTGGCAGTACACCTGGAGAGCTGCAGAGCTGTCAGTCCAAGGCTGGGCTGCATATTGCAGTAATTCTGCTAACTGATAGTTTTTAGAGTCATGGAGACTTTCTAGAATTATGATTGATCTCTCACGTCCCTGCCTGTTCTGTTCGAAAAGCGAACCAGACATGGTCTCTCACTGAAATGGCCAAATCACCAGTTAAGCACATCAGAATTCCAGGAGAGCTTCACAGCTTCAGGTCAGGTGTCCCACAGCATCAACACACGTGGTATAAATCAGAAATTCCTTTTCACTTCCATGCTAACATGCTGCATATTGCATGGGAACATCACACAACAGCTGCCCATCAGTAGAAATGGGATTATTAGATGTAAAATTCTCCTGGCAGTAGTCAGAAGGATTTCCCCCAGGAAGCAGTTCATTTGTTTAGGGTGTGTGGGTGTTCTTCAGGTACATAAAGAGGCAGTGTGAAATTGGTTGGCACGTGCCAAGGCTCTGTGGGTTTTTTTAAAAACATTATTTTTCTCTAAGGTGATTTTGCATTCTTAAAGTTTTTCTTCAAGATTCCATTGTTGGCTGTCCTCAAACTCAGGCTTGCCATGATCTAAACCACTTTCACAATCCCAAATGCTGAAGCTGTGTGGGCACGTTGAAGGCAAGATGGGAAACGTGATATTGATTTAAAAAAAACCCCAAAGTAACATTCAGTGATGTGGGAGTCAGCTCATGCATGAGCTGTGAAACAGCTTCAAACCTTCTCCATGAGCATCATCTTGGTGCTGATTCCCACCAGAATCAGACTACAGTGCACGAACATACAGTTTAATAGGCAATAGCAACTATTGTGTGCCTGATTTTAACTGATTGAGTGACTGCAGGCCCAAGATGGTGACTCATCTGATGAGCTTTAATGAACACACTTAGCAGAGCTTTTCAGAGGGAGAAAACAACCAGAAAGGCTGGACAATGACCAGTTCCTGGAGTTAAGGTCAGTAATGAAGAGCAAATCAGGTTTCTTTAATCTGTCCAGACAAGGGTCTTGCATGCTTTCCTGTAATTTCAATAAAGGAAAAAATGGCATTTGTCCTGCTTAATGAGAATAAAACAGACTGAACTCTTTCACCACTGAAAAATAGAAAGCTGTTGTTTTCTTAGGACACAGAGAAAAAATAATACCATTTTGTATTCTTGTATTGAATTGGTAATAAATTAAGTGGATTTACACATCTTTTAAGAATCAGTATTTACATTTAGATGGATTTTGAAGTTATCACATTCAAAAGGCAAAGAAAGCTGAATGAAGTCTGATTAATAAAAGATGATCTGATCTATTTTTTTCCCCACAGAATCTCACCCATTTAATTTGTGAAACTGTTTAAAAGCAGTTTTACTTCAAATATATTCAGTATTTCTGCCATGTGTTTGCTCTCCCACCCATTTGTACCCTTTGTTGCCTTTCACTCTGCTGTGGTTGTCATGAGAGTTTCCTTGGTTCTGTGTTGTTTATGTTCTTTCCAGTTCTTTTCTGCGTAGTTTCTGTATTCTTTTTGTAGGTTTTGTAGGTTCTGTGTCCTTTTCTGTGTAGTTTCTGTATCCTTTTTGTAGGTTTTGTAGGTTCTGTGTCCTTTTCTGTGTAGTTTCTGTATCCTTTTTGTAGGTTTTGTAGGTTCTGTATCCTTTTCTGTGTAGGTCTCTGTCTCCAAGGCCATTGTGACATGTCTGGGCACTGATGTCCATGCAGGTTTGGAGGTAAATGTTTGGGTGAGAGAAGAATGAACCCACCTCACAGTGAGGTGTCGTGGCCTCAGTGTGAAAAACCCAATCTTTTTAGGCAGCCAGAGCCCTTCAGCTCCCAGGATATCCAAAAAGTGAGGTAGCTAATCCAAAGAAGCATTTTAAACGTTGGTTTCTTGGCACGGTGCTTTTTCTCATTACTTACCATGCAGTCATTTAAATGAATGAATGAATGAATGAAAATTAAATGAATGAATGAAGAACGAAGAAGTGTCTTGCTATAAGCAGATGATAACAGACCCCAACACCTCCATTCCGAAGGAAAACCTTTCTCCCTTCCCTCACTAACCCCCAACCCATATTTATACACTTCCCTCGGCAGTGTATTTCTGGCTAAATTGGAGTTACAAAGCTTCTATGTATTTCTAGCCTCAATTTTTCTTCCTCTGGAGTCAGCTTTGCTAAAAGCCACAGCTTGGAGCAGTGAAATCCATGCTAAACCACACCTGCAGGACACCAGCCAATTCCTTCTCCTCCCATGACAGAGGAAAACTGGGCATGAGAAGAGAAGTCTCTGTGCTGCTGCTCTGATCCCTGAGATTTAAATGGAGTAGGGTCAGCTTGAAATTTGGCAAAATTTCTTTTAACAGACTGCTCCAATAAGAAGTCAAACCAAGCAGAAGCCAGAGCTAAATCTCAGGGGAGAAATACAGGAGGGAAAATAATGATGTCATTTGCCATTCTTTCTTTGTTATAAAACCAGGAATTTTTCTTACTCTGGCATACCAAACAAGGGTTCAGCTGTATAAAAACATCTGCTGTGATGGGAGAGCTTATGATTTTTAAAACCAGGACAGAGTCACAGGTACCTGAACTGAAATTTGAAAATGCCTTTGCCTTGATTTGGCTCAAGGAGAACGCAAGCAGGGCTCTGAGGCTGCTGCAGGACCTCAGTGTCTCAGTCCACTAATGGCAGGGTTTGGACAGAGGGACAAAAGCACATTCACCAGGCAGCAGCAATTAGCAAAGAGACCCAGAGTGTCCATCTGTCCTGGCTGCAGGGCTGCTCCCCGGGGTCATTGTGTACGAGTGTATCCAAGAGGCAGCAGATGTCTGGGGAATGGCACACGGGAGAGAGCAGCTTGTTCCCTGCTTGTTCCCTGCTTGTCCCTGCTGCCAGCCCACAGGGCACACCCAGGAGAGATCTCCCCTCACCAAACACGGTGGGAAAAGGGTGCCAGAACTGCAGAGCTGAGTGCCTGGAAGTTTGGAGGTGCCCGAGCAAAGGATGCCTGTGCAATCTGAGTTCTTCCACTCCTGAGGCTTTATTTTTCTGTCCTGAAGGGCAGGAAGGCTTGTGTTCGCTGAACAAGCTGCTGTTTCTACATTTGCTTCGTGCTGTCCTTGTTCTGCTTGTTCTCTTTCTTTATTTTCTTGGTGTTACTTAAAACCCTGACCTGCAGACAAAACTATCCGTGAATTTCATAGTCCTTCCTCTTATCCTTGTGGTGTACGAGGTCCTCAGACTGAGGTCTCATCTGCAGAACCCCAATCAAGCAGGGATTATTGACCTTATTTTACAAATTAGTAGGAATAGATATCTCCACACATTTTGAGCACCCACTGTGAGCCTCGGGCCCTGCTTTTTCCAGTTCTGTTTGTGGACAGAAATGTGAGTTTAGAAGATGGACCTCACTAACCTCATTTGCAGGTCTTGTGCTTATCACCACTGGAAACTCGGATCCAGAGCCCCAGTCATCCCAGCAAACCTGAGCAACACTCGGAGAACAATTCCATATGAGAAATCTGGCTAAAAAAGGGCCTAAAAGAAGGCTGAAGAGGGACTTTTGACGAAGGCATAGAGCGATAGGACAAAGGGGGAATGGACTTAAGCTGAAAGAAAGGGCAGGTTTAGATATTGAGAAGAAATTCTTTACTGTGAGGGTGGTGAGGCCTGGCACAGGGTGCCCAGAGAAGCTGTGGCTGCCCCTGGATCCCTGGAAGTGTCCAAGGCCAGGCTGGATGGGGCTTGGAGCCACCTGGGGTAGTGGAAGGTGTCCCTGTCCATGGCAGGGGGTGGAATGAGATGAGCTTTAAGATCCCCTCCAACCCAAACCATTCTGTGATTCTAAAATATTTGTGGGGGAAGCAGAGAGAGAATTCAGTTTACCTGGATCTCTCATGGCCATCTCAAACATGACAGGAATATTCTCCATCCTCCCTCTGATGTGCTGGACAAGCCTGATTTCTCTCCTGAGTACAAACTGCCTTGTGCACGGGGGGAAGTGAGGATCCTATGGAAAAAGGTGCACGTGCTCATGCAATTAAAGAAAATGACACATGCACTTTAAGGTAAATTGCTGTTGCAGAGGAAATACAGTGCCATGAATAAGCTATAATGCACAGAGAATAACACGTTGGAAAAAAACCCAAAGAATTGAAATGAAAACTGCTTCTAAAGCACAGTTCCTGAGTGTAGGTGAGATCCTGAGCTACCCTAAATCATCAGCAGATTTTGGTGGAGCAGCAGCATTATGCACCACCTGGGATCTGCTCTTTGCCTCCTGTTATTTTCTTGAATTTCAGTTCAAAGGAAATGCAGGCGAGTTTGCTTATGGACACTATTCTTCATTAGCAGATAGAGAAAATTAAACTGGGCTTCTTCATTGTTGCTCCTGCTGCAGAATTCTGCTGTATTTGTGATGATATCCATCCGTCTCATCCCATATCTCATTTGGATGTCACATCTGGTTTTTTGTTGATGCTCATAAAATATTTACATCCCTGCTGTAGCACTTAAAACTCTCATTATATTAGGGTATTTCTGTCCTGCCCTGCCCTGCAGCAATTACATCCATTTTGCTACACACTGACTCTGCTGTTGTTCCAGTCTTCTTGTTTGTGGAAGGGGAGCTGGGGTTTCTTGCAGAGTTGTTAGGTGGCATTCTTCAGCTTAGGAAGGATCAGTGACAACTGGAGAAAAAGAAAGAGGCATTTTAGAAATTGGAAGTGGATTCTGGCTAATAGAGATAATATCGGTCCTCTTGTTCCCCACATTTTCTTTAATAGGAAACACAAATTCGCTCAGTGAAATAACACATGAAAGACATCCAAGTTCTTTTTTTTACTGAATTGGCATATAGTTAGAGAAGTCTACTTTTTTCCCCCACCAGCCTGGAGGGCAGCTCATTTTGTAGAGCTGGAGCACAGTGAAGAGTGGCACAGCACAGTGCAGGGGCCAGCAGGAAACAGCTTCTGCCTTTCCAGAACAGTTTTTTTCCCCCTACCAATAAAGAATGGTCTGAGTGGAATTAAGAGGTGAAGGGTCACTCTGTTCCCCAATTATCTATAAATCATTATTTCTAGCGCCTTTTAAAATTACCCATTTCCTCAGTAAGGTGCATTTGTAATAGGGAAAAAAGCTGTGTGTGATGAATAACCTCCTCTTTCAACAGAGGAGGAAATGCATGGAAATGATGGATGTGAAGGCAAAGGAGCCACATCACCATGGATTTAACTGCTGGCAGCTCCTCCTTTGTCCTGGGGCTTTGAGCACATGTTTCTCTTCACTTATTTGAACTCACCTGTTTGACCTCTGCCTTTGCTACAGACCTGAGCTACCACCCTGTTTCTCACAAGGAGGTCACAGAGAAGAGGGGTGAGGCTTTCTCAGGCATTAAAGCAAGAGCTGCCCTGGTTTTGCTCTTGAAAATACAACATTCAGACATCTTACTCTCTGATACTTTATACACTCCTTCACTCTCCTCCAGACACTCAAGTACTGGATGAATTTTAAGTGACTGATTTGCAGATTCAGCTGTTACAATTGAAAGAATAATTCCATCAGGCTCTCTCGTCACTTAATCCCACCAACAGCTCACTACATCCAGGCCATTCCAGGCTGCTGTTTGTCTAATTTTTAATGTGTACAATTGACATCTGACATTTCTTGTGTAGGGTTCAGGGTATCTTCAGCCTCTGGTTTCCACTTATGCCCTTAAACTGTTTGAGAACACAGAAATTGTCTTTCTTTTTTTCTGGTGGTCTGGGCCTTGGATCGACTTGGTGAATATTTGTTGTGTGAAATATTGCTCCTTCAATTTATTTGTATTTCACCGTATTTTGCTGTCACCCATAGCAGCTGAAATCCTGGAGTTATGTTCACAGCTATGCTGTTCACTTGTTTGGTGTTTTTTTTCTCCTGTCTAACATGAATAAACCATCCTGTTTCTCCGTTAAGTATTTGGAGACCTTCCATCTCCCCGAAGGAGAAAAATCTCCCCTTTGCTTTCCTGATTTCCAGCTTGTGTCTTGTTTTCTGCCAGCAAATGGGACCTCCAGCAGTCAGCTGTCCACACCCAAATCCAAGCAGTCGCCGATCTCCACGCCCACCAGCCCAGGGAGCCTCCGTAAGCACAAGGTATTACGTTTCTTATACCTTACTACATCTCCTTCTGCCTCAGTCCATCACATTGGTGTGACCATTGAGGTCATGGCCATATTCTCTGGAAGAATAACAACAACTCCTGATGTCCAAACAGTGGGGTCTGGCCCTTTACCTGTAAGGGTTGTCCTTTAGGGCAAGGTGGTGAACAAACCATTGGCCTGATTCCTCCCCTGGAGTTGCTAATGTGTGCTGGAGGCCACCCAGAGGGATCACAGGAGATAACTTGATGATGAACTTGTGTCACTGTTTGGAAAAGTCATTGATGGATGTGGTTTTATGTTCTGAAAAGCCTCAAGTTGGCAAATCAGGCTCATTAAACAGCAGAAACAACACCAATGTTACTGAGGCTCTAAGACATCATTTTAATGATGCTCCTCAAGAATTTAATTTTTTAAAATTATTTAAGGCCATGCTCTGTTTCACGGGAAGCAGGTGATTCTTACAGCTGGCGTGGTAACTGTGTTGTGGACCAGTAGCTGGTTTTTCTGGTCACAGGCCGTGTGGCTAACAGGTAGCACAGCATCCTGGCAGAGATCAGGAAACCTGTGCTGGCTCATGGATAATTCATGCATTGATTTATTTAAAAGGTACAGCAGCTGTCACAGCTTTTTCAGTTCCTGTTATTCAAGGCCACTCTGTGCTGAGTTCAGACTTTCATTTCCATGGGTCTTTGCATTTCTGGAGCAGCCACAGTGCTGCTTCCAACAGTTTTCACTCGGTGTGGAAACTGGAGCTTGGACACAATGTAGATATGAGAGGAAGTCGGGGGGGTTCTCTTTAGTAATCAGAATTCACCTCTCAGTCCGAGTGTGACTTTAAAAGCATTGACTCAAAGTTTTTGAAGAGTAATTTAAAAATTCTGGTGGTGCTGAGGTTGTGCAGTCAGCAGATTGGGCCACATTGCAGGGGTTGAACTAATTCTGTTTAACAAAGGCATGTCTGAATCCAAATGAAAGCTCTGTTTTCTTCAGGGCCTCACTCTGCTCTCAGCTGCTCAGTCTAAGTTTGAGGATGCACACCAATTTTAACACAATGTGTCCAGATTAATTATTAATTTATAACTGGGAACAGAATCTGGCCCATGGTCTGAGTTCAGCAGCTCAGCAGAAGTAATGCTGTAAACTGCATTCTTTGCTTCAGCATCAAGGGCATAAAACACTTTCCAAACACCACCTCATTTACAACTTTGGAGATGAGGATTTGCTTCTTGGTCAAGACGAGTAAAACTCACCTTTTTAATGTTTTATGTATGTTTGCAGCTGGCTGATTTGTGACCTTTCCGGTGCAGCCCCAAGACCATTTGTAATAGACGGTGACTGCTCAGGGCAAAGCCAGCCCAGCTATGATTTTTCTCCACTAAGTTAAGCCAATCAGCAAACACAAATGCAGCATTTTAGGTTACCAGACTATTCATGCATCATTGTCTTTCTTCTAGGAGCAATTTCCTGCTTATGATGAAATCACTTTTCTTTTTTCCCCTTAAAGCTCAAGTGATAAATGCTTAGGTTGAGTTCACCACAAAGTCATATTTTACCTCTTCTTGTATTAAGTTTTCTGTGAATTTCCTTCCTGAATATTTGGGTTTTTCTTCATTTTGCTCACAGTTATTATCTTTGTGTGGGTCAGAGTTGAAAAAGGTCCAAGGGGAGCTTTAGCCCTTGAGCTGGTTCCTGTACCTTGTCCCACACAGAGCTTTAAACAAGTGGAATAAAATGGTTACCCCAGAAAGGGACACTGGAAAAGCTTTAGCCTGAGCATTTGATCCAAATAATAAACTTGAGATTATTTTCTTAACCCCTCCAATTGATTAGAAGTTACTTAAAATAAAGAATAAGCCATGGAACATGTGATTTTCCTGGAGATTTGTCCTGACGGCAGCTGTCCAACCAAGGTAAGACTCTTTACTGTGGACTTAGGTTTAAAGAGATGTGTTTAAGGCAAGGTGCTGCTCTTTCATGTCTGTGCTGGATGGGCACATTGATCCAGAACAATAAAAAAAAACACTTCTCAAACTTATCCCTGGACAGTCAGCAGGAACAGAGATGCTCTTGCTCCCCTGTGCAAGGAGCCTGCCTTGATTTTAGCCTTGAACTCCCTGGATTCTGGTGAGCCCAGCCCAGTCACCAGTGCACAAGTCTCCCACCCTCTGACCTGCCCAGAACCAGGCCACTCAGCTGCTTCCTTTTGCGTGGCCAAGGCTGGGAACTGCTGGTGAGGGTTAACATTTTCTCCTTTCTCCCTACAGGACTTGTACCTGCCTCTGTCTTTGGATGACTCCGATTCCCTCGGGGATTCCATGTAGAGCGACAGGGAGCTAAATGTCCATATTGCATTTGAGATACAGCAAAGTTCTTCTGCCACAGCAAGCAGATAGGTGACTGGTGCTTTCAAGTCAAAGGACACACGGTTATATGTCATTTTTGTTCTGTGATTTATCCTCTCTGTGCCACAAACCAACACCTGCCAGTCTGTAGAGATAGAGGGATACCATTCTTCTGAGTTACAGGGATGCAAAATGGGCATTGGGAGAAATTTGAGGCCGGCGTGCCAACGACTCTGTGCATTTCCCATTTTCTTCTGTTTTTCCTTCTTCTGCTGCAACCATGTGACTTTCCTAGTGATAGTGAAGTAGCTCCCCTGGAGGTGTGCAAATGGACCCCTTTGCTGAGCAGTTTGCAAGCTGGAGTAGAGCAGATGATGTTCTCCACCTGTGCAAACTGCCAGCCTTGGCCAGCTCACCTGCTCCTCACCCACAGCCCCAGTTTTGGCACCTGCATTCTAACGAGTCTTGGTTTTATTGTGGAAGGCAGGAAGGAAAATGACTTTCTAGTTTAATGCTTAATATGCCAGCAGAAGCTTGGATGAGATGAGGAATGATGGTGTCAGATGCTAAGTAAGGTTAGTACAATAATTCAAATTATTCAAATATTGTTTGGCTTTTTTTTTTTTTTAATAATTAAGCAAAAAACCATAAATCAGCTGAGTTATCTGGAGTAGAACACCTTCTACATGCAATCCAAGGATGCTGCTGGCTGGTAACAAATATTTATACCTCCCCTATGGTATCTCTCTATCTCTGTTTGTAACAGTAATGCCTTGTGAACAGCCAACACTGAAAACACTGTGAGAATTTGTTTTCAGGTTTGACACCCTATAGGTCACTTTTTTATAGCAAAAAATCAATACATTTTTTATAAAGGAAAACCTTGTATCTGTGTTTTGGGAGTAAGGATTCAAGCTCCTTTTTTATAAAAGCTGGTGATTTTCTTTTTGTTTAAAAAACGCATTCAGAAAAAAAATGTACAAAAAAAAACCAACCACAACTGCAGAACAATAATAACAGCAACTCAGTTCATAAATCTCATCATCACTGCCAAAACAGACACGTGTGTGGGGGGGAAATACGGTCAATTTAAAATATTGAATGTTTTGATAGTTTTTGTAATGTTTAAGACTACATATTTGGTTTTTTAAACTTCAATATTCCTAACTATGGCCAGATTCTCTACTTATATAACAAATGAAGTTTTGTGGTGTTCTAAAACCCTTATGTTAAGAAACTCTTCTATCTGAGAAAAACAAACTCGCTGTATTTAGAGAAAGCTTTTGCTTTTATTAATCAGTGATGCCTCCTCCAGAATGCAAAGTTCATCTCCTCAAGCAGGGCTGGTGGTTTTCACAGCGCTGAAGCTTTGTCCTAAGCCAGCTGCCATTGCCTCCCTCCCTCGTGGAATAAGCTTTGATAGAACTGATTCTTGCAGAACTTTACCTAAATGAAATCTGTGCAATCGAGTCTTTCTTTGTTGCTCTATTTGCCTTTTTTTTTCAACAGCTACTCCCTCTTGCCTTGCAACCCCTTGTGATTGGGATGGATTTTATCCTTGTGCTGTTTGATGCTCCATCAATGCTGGGCTGTTCCCAAAGCCACTACACCTTTTGTTAGCTTGCATTGCTGGGATGAAACAATCTGTGCAGGCTGCATCTTTTGAGGCTCATGTGATCATGCTTATGAAGCAACTTTTTAAAAGAGATGTATCAGAGAGAGGCCAGGATTGGGAATTGTCAAGGGGTCAGAGTTGTCATGCACCAAATTTGCATCCAGTAGTCTTAGTGCATGATCATTTGCACCCAGAGTTTTGCAGAAGAAACCATTTGTTCTCACTGATAATTTAATTGAATAACTTTCTGACTGCACAACTGCTAAATGATCATTTTAAATATTGTAAATAGAATCCTGGGGGTCGTTCACAGGCTAAGGTCTCGTGTTGAGGGTTTGTGGGGGGGGAAGTATGGTGCTCTGGACAAAGCTTGGGTGCAGTAGTCAGCCCACCTCTGAGCCCTTGGCATTGCTGAATTTTGTGTCTGAATGGGAGCAGGTCTCTGAGT
Source organism: Oreocharis arfaki (assembly GCA_013398015.1). Classification (NCBI taxonomy): domain Eukaryota; kingdom Metazoa; phylum Chordata; class Aves; order Passeriformes; family Paramythiidae; genus Oreocharis; species Oreocharis arfaki. The sequence goes on from VZRR01001794.1 coordinate 79,498, forward strand.
AACCCTGTGCCTCAATCTGTCTGTCTCTGCAGGGACAGCTCTGTTCTACCTCACTGAGGGTTGTGAGGCCAAATGTTGGGTAACATTTGTCAAGTGCTTTCAGATCCTCTAACAGAAGGTGCTGAAATATTCTGGGTGCAGATTTGGTTGTGGGTGCTGTATTTTGGCTGTTTTATCCTGTGAGTGCTACTGTAGACACTGGTCATGAGCAAAAAGGACTTTTTTAAGCTTAAGGATGTCAAAGGCCTTGGTTATGCTAATAACATTGTTATTCATCAGAGCTTTGTCTTAGGGAAAGCTTTAGTGGGACAGATAATTTGACATGCTTTTACCCTCTTCTCTGTTCTGTTGGTGGAAATCTCACAGTCCCTCCCTGAGTCTCTGCCTTTCCAGAGACCCTGAGCAGCAGCCATGGGTGGACTGGGACTGCAGTCCAGGGTGTTGTCATATGGTGACAGAGGCCATTCCTGTCACAGTCAGGGTTAGCCTGTCCTGCCACCCTTCCTCAGACAAACCAGGAGAGCAGCCATGCAATCCCATCCAGGTTCTCTTGCTGCTCAGTGCAGGACACTCACCATAGATCCACCAGAAAACCCAAATCTTTGCTGTTCTGGGCTGCTCTCTGCAGCCTAAGCTGCTGGAGCTGCTGGAGGTAGAAAACCAGGCTGGGAGATGCTTTCACCCAGTGTCTGGGAGTGCAGTTTTTGTAAGAGAAAAGCAGGAATGATCCTTTGTTTGGATGGCTGTTGAGAAGGAGCTCGTTTCCTCCCTGCAAAAAGCTCTCTGGTTATTTGGAGATGCTTTTCCTGTTGGAGCATCACTAAGAAATCACTGAGCTCTTCTTCCTGAGCTGCACTTGGTGACACATCTAAAACCGGATCATGCCAGCTCTCCCTTGGGAGTGCAGCTTTGTTTGCATGAGGAGCATCCTGTGGTGGGGCTGAGCCCAGCAGTTCCTTCAGGGAATTAGGGAGACCTTGAAAAGGCCTAAAAGAATTTTTTTTGTAATTGTTCAGTGGGAAAAATAGCCATTCAAACCAGCAAAAGCCACAAAGAAAACAGGGTATGAGGTCAAACTCCCAAGTTTTAAGAAGCAATTTTCTAGGTAGAAATGCCTGGGAAGTAGAAGTCAGTGAGCATTTCAGCTGTAGCATAGAGTGAAGTCTGTATTAATCTAATATTGCATGAGTTCTTGTACAGAAATGCATGTGGAATGTTACATACATTCAGAACTAGTTACCTTTGGCTTCGTAGGATCCCTCATGTAGATTTGAATACAAAGAGAAACAGGGCGTAGGCATCAGACCTTAGTTATTTAAACATAAGGACAGCCCTGATTCAGGAAAGAACTTTAAAGCTTAAATTTTAGCACGTGCTTTACTCCTGTTGACTTTTCACGAGATTAGGCTTGGGTTTGGTCAGAAAGCTTTCCTGAACTGTGGTGAATTAGTAATTACTTCCAATATACTACAGCAATTCCAGACCCTGTGGGATCCTGGAGCAGATGATAGTAATTCCACTATATACTCCAGAGTTCACCTTTCTTTTTTTTTTTTTTTTTTACATTTACAAGCACATAAAGCTCCACATGATATGAGGATTTGCCATATTAATTCTGCTATAAAAACTCTGTCTAATTTGCCTCATGAGGCTGCCTTTAGTGCTTTCAGAGACTAATTGAATCACCAAGACTATGTTGTTTTAAAACAATACAGTATTTAAAAACAAATTGGAGAGACTTAAAGTAGTAGGGCTCTGTTTCTTTGAAATCTGCCTTCATTCATTATAATTTAGCAAATTTGCATGTAAAGATCCCTGTTTCAGACACAGTCATTAGGAAGGAATAGCACAGACTGAGGGGTTTAGCATTCATACACTCAGGTGATGGTCTTGACAGTAGAAGATGAGAGCAAAATGCAGCAAAACCTTCCGCCTTGGGATTTTTATCAATTGTAAAGCATTTATAATCCTGAAGCTTCTGGTTTAGAGCCTCATCTCTTACAAGATTTGGAGCTAGTTCAGTTCCACCAGCTAAATATCTTGAAGTGACTTGGAAAGAGTTTGATAATGGGATTTTACCTCAGTTTGCTCTGTGGGGGGAGTTGGAAGTAGCCTTGCCCTACCACTGTCTGTGTTTCCTATACGTGCACATTATTTAAAGTCTTCTCAGGAGCTAGAAACACTGATTGTGTTATTTTCATAGACAGTAAAAGAATCCTGCTTAGAAAACAATTTCCACATCTCTCTCATCCTCTGCTAACACACATGTAGGCATACAAAAAATCACACCTTGCTTGAGCTGCTATTTCTCTCTCATCTGCTTGTTCAGTACTTTTGAAGGGGAAAAAAAAGGAGGGAGAACCAAAAATTGTGGCAAACAACAAAGCAGTGTTACACCCAGGCATTTCCAATGGAAAACAAGGGCATTAAAGTGTTAGTTTCTCCTTATCCATATGGATAACATTTTCTAGGATGCCTTGACTTTGCTTTTTTTTGAGGTCAGCGCTGCTCTTCCAGCACACTGTGTGGGAGTGCTGTGTGATGCCAGGCTGAATTCCTACACAGACACCGTTCCAGGGACAGCCATCCCTGGAAGTGGCATCTTCTCTGCAGAGGCACAGTGTGGATTTTCCAGCCTGAGCCTTCCCCAATGTGCTGAGAGCACTGGAGTGATTTTGTCACTGACCTCAGTGGTGCCCCACAGCCATGCACAGCAACCAAGAGTTTGTCGCTGTGACTGCTTGACCGCCCGGTGGCCAGGCAGGCGACACTTTGCGAGGTGCCAGAGTTCTCTTTCACTGTAGTACAGGCAGAATCGTTTTTGGAGAAAGGAATAAAAAATAGCCAAGTAAAGTAGATATAAAATTAGTCTAGAAAGTGTCTCCTCAAGCTAAGACAATCCATAAGCAGAGAAGAGCTTGTTGGCCACACGCCAGGTGCTGATCACGACCACAACGGAACAGAACAGCTTCTTTATCCATGTGGTGACTTAGGCTGCAAGTTATTTTTCTGGTTGCTGGTGGAAGCAGGCTGGGATCATGTTTAAGGCTGGTGAGGTTCTTTGTAGAAGCAAATGGATGGCACGAGATGCAGATCTTTTTTCTATGTATCTAAAGGGTCAGGCCAGTCCATGCAGGATGAGTGCTTTACATACGACACCTGCAAGAGATCCAGCTGAAAACCCACCTTGGTGTAATGAGAGCAGGAAGGTGAAGACTTCAAGTGCCTTCTAACATCCTTTGGACTGTGCATGTGCCCAGCAAGGCCTAGAGGACAATGGCCTTGACCAAAGGCGACAGGGCACACTTTAATTCTCGAGGTATTTAGCCCATCTCTTGAAAATTGCTGTCTCCAGAACCACAGATTTCTTCTGGCAGATGCCTCTGTCCCATCTGCACGAATCTGAGCCTCCCCACAGTATCTCAGGAAGTGGTAAAGCTGAGTCTTGTGTCTCACAGCTGCTCCTCACTGGGAAGTGAGCAGGGCTGGGTTCTGCTGCAGTGGTTGTTGATTCTGCTGTTCAGATGTTCTTCATCCTCCTCCTCCTCCTCTGCTCCTGGCTCAAGAGCCATTGTCTCCTGATGCCTGCAGGTGAAAGGCTGGGAGCAGCAATGTATACTTTGTTTTGTTTTGTTTCCTCTGGAACAGTTCTAGTCAGTGATGATTGAAGGTCTGAGGCCAAGCTGAACAAACCCACGTGTTTTAATAGGGAGAGGGGAGATTTTCAGGGAATGTAAGTAGGTGGATGGAAAGGCTTTTTCCAGCAATGCCATTGCACAGCTGCTCTGGCAGGATCCCAGTTGCAGGGCATGGTATGAGTGAAAATGTGGAGTTTTGGGGTCACAGACCACTGTCCATCCCTCAGGATGGTTCGAGAAGGTTAAACACGTTGGCACCTATTTTTGGCCAATAAATGAGCTTCTGAGCAAACGAGAATCAAATTCAGGGGATTCAGCAGTGGGGTTTCAGAGCCATTGGGGTTTCAGAGCTGTTGGGGTGTGGCATAACTCTGGAGAGATCACTTCTCCGTGTGCCATGGTGTCCCGGTGCACAGGGGGCTGGTCCCAATGCTTCTCTCCACCTGTAGGGTGCTTTGAGATAAGCTGATACAAAGAGCTTGGCTTTTAAAGTGTATTCATTGCTCAGCATCATCTGAACACCTTATAGAAGCAAACTGTACCTTTGGCGAGTCTCTCACAGGACTCTGGCTCTCTCAAAACTCTGCTGTAAAAATCCTTTAAGTGCTTCAGTCATGGGGAAAGACAGACACCTCATTTTTAGTTCCCCATCAGAGCCAGCAACACCCTGGGATATCACCCAGGATATCTCTGGTGATATCCTCACCCAGCAGCCCATTCCTCTCCTGCCTTAATACAGCCCCCCACTGCCCCTCTTTGTGTTAGATGTACGTGCACGTATCAGGGGCAATTCGTGTCACCATTCAAAATACAGGCCTCGTGCTTATAAACAGTGAATTAATCAAATTATTTCAGTGGCTTTCTACCAAGGAAGCAGTGGGCCAGGTGTTGAAAACCTTGTTTAGAAAGTGTTTGTGCCCAGATGTCTGCATGGGAGAGAGCTGCCTTGCAGTGGCCTTGCTTAGTGCACTTGAACTCACCTATTGTGGCTCCTGCTCTTTATCTCAGTGAGCTCAGGGCTCTCGAGCCAGCTTAGGGGTTCCCTAGGTCTGACAGTTTATCACTCAAACTGCTGAAGAAGGAGGAGGATGCCCAAAGGGAATTAACAAATCTTTGCAGTAATTAATCTGTCAGCTGAAAAAAGGAAGTTGGTATCATCAGGGAAAGATGCCACGATGGAAAACACAAGAAACAAAGGGGAAAAGGCTGCTCCTTAGGGGGATGGTGAGGGATGTTTGTTAGGAGGTAGGTACTGAGTCATGAAGTGAGCTGGAGCTTCAGAGAAAATCCAATGGCAGGGAGAGCATGAGGAACAGCACTGGACGTGCCACTGACGTGTGGGAATAATGAAAGATAAAGCCAAGAAATTCTAGGGACAAACTAAAGAGGACTCTGGGGCTAACTGAGGATCTGTGGCTTGGTTTGGACAGAGGAGCAGCTCCTGGCTGCTTGTTGAGAGTCCCTGTCCCTGCAGGTACCTCGGCCCAGGGACAAGTACCTGCCACAGCAGCATCTGTCCTGCTCCCCTTGGCAGAAATAAGGCCAAACTCCGCTGCCAGCAGGAGAACTTGGTGTGAAACTCTTCCCCTGCTGCTGTTTAACTCTCCTGCCAGCATGTGCTATCCCTCAAAGGGAGAAGGAAGATCCAGCTCTGTGCTGAAGGACAGCACGAAGCTGTGGATTTGGTTTATTTACACTCCTCCATGTCAGATCAGAAGTAGCAGTCGATGATCAGCGTGCCCTGGCTTGGGGAGGGCAGACCTGGCACTCTGGGCAATGTAAGAGAACAATTAGGGCACCTCAGAGGCTCCCATCCCTTCCCACAGAGCTCAACCACCTCTGGGAAAAGTGGCAACCCAGCTGCACCAGGGTGAAAAGCCAGGACAGACTCCTCAGGGAGGTTTCCTGGGTTTGCTGTGCGGGCACAGGGGTGATGCCGATCTTGCCCAGGAAATGCCCAGCTCGTGTGTGAGAGCTGCTGCAGCCACCACAGCAATGGGAGGTCTGTGCTGAACAAGGGCACCTGTGTTTAACACTGGTTTTCTCATGAGATGTTCTTCCTAAATTCAGTTGAGTTACAGTGAATTTAATCCTAAACCACAAAATAACTGACTTTTTTGCTGTATAGTCTGATTTTTTTGTTGTTGTTGCATAGAGATTGCATCTCTTTGTTTCCATAAATTCTCAGACACTCAATATAATGCAAATGGAACCCAATACACCTAATTTTTGGCTGCTTTAACCAGGCAGAAGCTCCTCTATAATTAATCTATGAATCTCTTTGGTCCAAAGTTGGTCTCCTGTTTCAAAGATTGATTACTGTTGATAATTCTTGTGTGATTGATTACTTGAGTGCAGATTCAGTTTCCTGGGTGACAGCTGCAGCCTTTGCAGAGAAAACCTCACTGACCCCAGTTATAAAGTGATCTCTTGTATGGACCTCGAACAGCAAGTTACAGATGGGAGATATTTTGTACAGTTTAATTATAGTTAATGATAAAGCTGAAATAGTTTGTTGAAATATTTTTAAAATTTTAGAATTGAAAATTAAACAAGGAACCTCAGCAAATCAGGGCCTCCTCCATATTTTCTGGTTCTAAAAAGCTTTATCTCACTTTATTCTCGGTCTACCAATAGACATGCCCTGAGCCCAGCAGGTTTATGGAACTAGAAGTAGTATTTCTATTTCTAGCAGTATTTTTCTACGCTAGTCCCATCTAGTACCAGGCAGAGATTTATGGTTGGCTTGGTTTTTAGAGAAGTGTTGCCAAACGTCTCTTAAATAAAGAGGAAGGTTCGGTTCATTTTAGGTGACTCATCTAAACTCAAGGCTGCTTTTGAATTTTATCCAAGCTGGTTCTTCAATCTCTATTTGCAAGACTTATATATAGGAAATGGAGCTCAATTTGAGTCCCATTTGCACAGCGGGGCTGTTGCAGAGCACAGTGACTCATGTGGCACGTGCAGTCATGATGGAACACGGTGGTGGCTCCAGGCAGGGAGAGCCAGAACCAAACCCTGGCTCTGAATCCCTGACTCCTGGGAAACCCATGCATGGGGTCAAACTTGGGAAATACCTGCAAGGGACCAAATGGATCCCAAGCTTGGGGCCAGGCCCAGTTCTCGACATGACAAATTTTACCTTCAGAGAATCCCTGAGAATCATTTTGTGGGGTTTATTTTTGTTGTTGTTTGGGTTTTGGGGTCATGTTTGGGGGAGTATTTTGTTGGGTTTTTTAATTCCAGCATAGCTACTTTTCTCCATCTGCTTCCAACCCTTGCAGAACAGGTGTGGATAGACTTGTAATTCACTTTCCTTAGCAGGTGGCAGGTGAAATCCTGTGATATTCTGTTTCCCCCTCGTGCTGAGCATACAGTCACAGGGGGGGTTGCAGAACGCACAGCTTTTTTCCCTTTTTCTCCCTCTTTAAGACAGAGGAGCTTTTCCCAGATTTAGTGTGATGTCTAATGATGCATCTGCCTAAAAAGAAGAATGTCTAGGGAATTAATTGCACTGCTAATTGGTGTTTATAGATACGGTGAAGCAGAAGTATTGAATGTAAGAACAAGGAAGCCTGTGAGTTATAATTACATGCTGAATTCTGACATGGGAAATTGTTGTTCGTTTGCTTCTTATTCAAATGATGGGTGATCCAAGCAGTTTTGCACCATGGCAGTCCTAGTACAGCTGTGATTAGCAATTAGAAGACACCCAAGAGTCTTTTGGAAAGAGGAAACCTGTCTAGCCAAATCTCTTGTCTGAAAAAATGACACATTCCCCTCCATTATTCTCTGGATTTTGTGACACTGTCTAGTCTGGAAGCACAGGAAAGGAGGATCAGCCTGCTGGCTTTGCTGTCACTAGCCTCTGTCTGCTTTCTCAATTACCAATCCTGTCCCAAGCTGAGGTGAGCAGCTCCCATCCCCTCAGCCTGAGCTCCTCACACTGCTCTCGTCTGGAGAGCAAGAGCTGCCTTTGCTCAGGACCCTGCAGCTCCCAGAGCTGCAGAGCCACCACCCAGTGGTGCTGAGGGAGGGAGATGGGCAGCTAAACTGGAACCTGATCATGGATTACTGTCTTAGGTCATTCATTGAGTTTGTATGATTTCCTCATTAATGACAAAGCTGCAATATAATATAACTGAGAGGCCACGATGGATTTTCTCTTGTCGCTCAGTGGGTGGGGGTTGGAGGGGCAGCTGGGTTTAAAGTTTAGCTGGTATACTTTAAACTCTGTGTACATAACCTTGGAGGACACAGGGGTGGGAAGGGGTCCACTGTTATTTTGATGGGATTGGTAAACTTCAGGATGTTCTTGTTTAAAGAATAAGGTATTTAATTAATGACATTGTACAAAGAGCTATTAATTTAAGTGGTGCTTTTGTTCTCCTACCCCAGACCTGTCTAACCTTTCTTTTTGGCAAGCCTGCAGCAATGCTGATCATGTTGACTTTTGTACCTTAGGGGAGTGTGTGGAAGGGGAGGGGAAATGCTTTTCTCTTCAGACAAATAACATTGCCCATAGTTAACTTCCTGCTTGTCCCCTCTCTTCAAAGGGACAGAACAAGCAGAGGTTATTCCAGAAGATCTCAACTGTATCATCTTGTAATATATTGCAGCTTTATGCCAATGATTCCTTGCTTACCTGTACACAGTCCATGCATGTTTTGAACTAATTTTGCATTCTCCATTTGTGGTGAGTTATTTAGCATTTTAACCACCCTTTGTGCCATTCAACTTGTACAGAAAACATTTTTATTGACGTTTTAAAGGGAGGGGGAAGAAAATAAAAAGACCCCTTCTGCTCCCTAGTTGTAAGTAGAACTCAGTACTTAGCAAACAGATGTAGATGAGTGGTTGTAGTGTTAGAAATGTTGGCTTGCTTGTGAACAAGCTCTTGAGAGTAAATGCATGGTCCTGTACCTCTCTTTTCTTAATTAGCTCTTCCTTTCCTCCTGTAAAGATTCTCTCTCTCTCCCTCTCTCTTACTCTTTGTCTCTCTCTCTCTTGTGGTTGTAAAGTACAGATTTGGGCATAAATAAAGCGATAAACAACCAGGTTTGAAAAGCAGTTCTCAACAGGTTCTCTCGGGGAACGTCTTTCTCACAGTGCCTTGCCTTGGCACGTTGATCAGACTCCAACTTCCAGGATAAAGCAGGTGGAGATCAGTCCCTCACCGCCTCTGCTCGGGCTGGGGAGCGAGTCCAACCTGTGGAAGTTTGGCTCTGGTGGAGGGTGAGGTGCTGCTGGGCCACTGCAGCTGAGGCAAGAGGCACGGGCGGCGTCAGCCATGGCCTCCACTCCTGGTGGTGCTGGTTGTCCCTGGGACTCGTCCCACGGCCCCTGATTTGCGGAGTTTGCACACACTTTTGGTTTTCCTGGATACACAGTGAGGGGGTGGGGATGGGATATGGGAATTATGTTGTTGGGGGGGTCTGTAGGCAACTCCTTCTCCACTCTCCTGAGGTCTGAGGTGAGTGCAAGGGGCTTCTTTTTTATTAGCTGTGGTTCTGTTGGCGGTGGAGGACAGAAAACGGGCAAAGTCTTGGAAAAGATGGGGTCACTCACAAGGACGCATTTTGTAAGAAATGGACTTAAAGAAACCCCAAAAAGCCGTGCCACAAAATCACAAAGTGTACCTAGATCCACACCTCTGTTCCCTATGGCTCTTCTCCCTTAACAGAATCTCCTTTTGTTAGAAGATTTGACTTTCTAGGAAAAAATTCCATTTTTGTGAGGTGTTGTGAACTGTTTTTACTACTTGTAATAACCATCCTGGGTCTGAGTATTCTTGTAATGCAATGCCATGCAGCAGAGAACCTGTCCACTTTATAGCTTTGCTCTCGATATTTGTTACTCATTGTTTTCTCATCTAAATGTACATTTGCAAGATGTGTGTAATGTCATTTTCAAAAAATAAAATTTGGTTTCAATATTTAGGCCGATAAAAACCTTTCTGAAGCTTTTATTTGTTGAGTGCATGTTGACTGTGACTTGTGAATTATGGCAGCACTTGCTCATTTTGATACCTCAGCTTTCCCAAATCTGCCCCACTTGTATAAATGCTGAAAAAAAGAGACTGAGGAGGGAATTTGATGCCTCTGAATTAATGAAGACCCACATCTGCCTGACTGAAGCAGCCCAACCTGTGCAGGACCCATCCTTTTTGCCTGAAGGGATGAGCTCTGTGAGGGTCCCACTCTGGGAGAAAAGGAGCAAATAGGGGCAGCTCTTTGCCCGTGTGAGCACTGCAGTGAAAACTGCTGATCCAAAGCAGCAAATGTGGCCCCCATCTGAGCTCTGTCCTGCCATCCAGGGCCTAGGCAAGGCCTGAGAGGTCCCACGTGAGTTTTGGGAAGTTTGGTGAGGTTTGAGAGCTGCCCTGTGTTTGTGCTGCCTTCCCACACAGGCCTGAAAAAGCTCCAAGCTGTCCTTTCACAGCTTCTCTGTCAGAACCACAATAAAGACAAAAGCTTTCTTCCCCATGAGCCCTGAGAAATGATGACAAGGCTTAGATCTCCCCAGTGAACTGTCCAGCACCAGCCACTTCGCTGTTTGTTTCTGCTTCACCTCTGCAGAACTAAAAGTGAGCGTGGCGAGTCGGCTCCGGCCATCCCCGCTCCACACTGGGCTGCTGTGAAAGACCTTGGGTTCTCCAAGGTTTTCCATGCTCGGATGGAGCCCCTTCTCCCTTTCCCCTCGTTGCCAGCACATGTCAGCCGAGGGAGGGTGTCCTCGTTGCCCTCTGGGCCAGAGCAGAGGCTGTGCCAGCTGGCAAACAGCACCAGGGCTACCAACACTTCACCCCTCTTGGCCAAGTGCTGGCACCCCCTTGGCTGATCATACCATGCCAGGACAGGCCAGAGCAGCACAGACAGTGTAGCTCTGTTTGCAGGGAAAGACCACATGGAAAGAAATGCAGTTCCCATCACGAAACCAGGAGAAAATCACTCTCAGGGCAGGTTTTATCAGAATGTGCATGGGCTGAAACTGAAGGAAATGTGTTCAGATTTTGGGCTTCTTGAGCCTGGTGCATCAAATCCGGAGTTTGACCCTGCTCTCTGCTGCTCCCTTTCACTGTCTGCCAGCAAATCTTGTGATTTAAAAAGCTTTTTTCGGGTTGTCACCCCAGGCTGGCCGTGTGCTGCTCTCCAAAAAACACACCAAGCAGTGCTGGCCCACCTTCTAAAGCAGAGGTGTCCCAGTGGATGGGAGTGTCCATAACCATGGGGAGATTCTCCGGGGCACTGTGAAAACCCCTGAGTGAGAAAAACACCCCGGTGGCACTACCTTAATTGCATCAGTGCTTTGCCAGCCTCATCAGGCTGACCTGCATCTTTTGCTGCCTTAAAAGTTTCTTCATAAGCTTTTAATATTCATGTATTCTGGACACAGGAGACCGGACTAAGAGCTCCCTGTCCTGGTTTTGGCTGGGAGAGAGTTAATTTTCTTCCCAGTAGCACCAGCTGCAGGTGGTATGGTTCGGAGTCAGTGTGAGGATAATGTTGATAACACCCTGTCGTTTTCAGCTGTGGCTAAGCAGTGTTTGTGCTCAGACTTTCCAGCTTCTCATGCTCTACCAGTGAGGAGACTGGGGGGCACAAGGAGCTGGGAGGGGTCACAGTCAGGACGGCTTCCCCCAGCTGACCTGAAGGATATGCCAGACCATCTGGAGTCATGCTTAACAAATAAAATGAGGGAAAGCCATCCATGGGCTGGGCAGCTGCACTGTGCATCGCTTGCTTTGTACATTGTAATACTTTTTTATTATCATCACCGTGATTATTTTCTTCCTTTCTGACCCTTTAAACTGTCATTATCTCAACCCGTGAGTTTCCTCACTTTCACCCTTCTAACTCTCTCCCTGTCCCCCGGAAAGGCAGTGAGCAAGTGGCTGTGTGGGGTTGGGGTTGAACCAGGTCACCTGAGGTCATCCCCTGGTGGTACAGGGCGCAGGGGCTGAGCTGGGCAGCACCGGCAGGGTCCTGGAGGCAGCACGGCTCCCTCTCTCTCTGGTGTGGCCTCTGGGTGCCTTTGGGGACAGGGCAGGGTCCCTGTGAGTGCCACAGCCGAACACCACAGGAAGCAGAAAGACCTTCCAGAGGCACTGGGGTCTGCTCAGGTCTTCAGGGTTGGTGGAACAGGAGAACTCAGTTGTTCTTTCTGGGAACAGAGGGGGGCCAAAGATGCCACTCTCTGACACCGCCTCAGTTTTGCTGAAAAATAAGGCACCAATGCCAATATAAGCTTGAATTAGCACAGGGCAGAAGCCTGGCTGGAATAACCCACAGCCAAATCTATCATTAGTCTATAAACGGTGATTCTTCCAGTACTGCCTAGAAAGTACCAGCAGCCAGAGCAGCATGCAGCAATAAAACCCTCATTTTAAATTAACATATGGCCAGTCTGGCCTCTGGACAGTGACACATTTGTGCAAGCAGGAAAGAAAATCTTCAGAAGATGCTGTTCTGTCACAAATTGTCCATGCTTTAACTAAGGAGTCCTCGTCAGGGAGGAAGATAACTGTGAGATCCATGAGGGGAGGAACACACTTGCTCTATAATGAAATCAGTTCTCAAATGAGGTCGCCCACCCATGCAGCGCTTGTGCGCACGCAGCGGGAGCAGGAGCCAAGCACAGGGAGGCGACGCCAAGCTTTTGTAGCTCTGCAAATGAATGGGTCACGCTTTGGGTGGGGAGGGGATACGAGGAGGGGGGTAATGCAGTTGTTTGCTGGAGAACTTGAGGACAAGGGCAAATGTGTCCTCCCGTGCTCTCCTCATTGCCCTCTTAAAGGACAATTCCCTTATTCCTGTGTCTCGTGACAAAGTACCCTGGAACAGGCTCCAGGCACACATGGGCCGGTACAGCATCCCCTCATGGCTTACCCCACTAAAACAGAAACTAAAGAACACTTTTCTGTCCCCTTGACACAGCTTTAGGTACATAAAACCAAGCCCACCATTAATATCCTTAAATCTTTAGCTCTGAATGACTCACGATACTTTGTTTTTTCTGGTCAGAAAAGTAGATCAGCTGTGACTTTAAATGCCAGGCACTAGCTCGAGGAAAAGAGTATTTAGAGCAGTAGGCTACAACTCAGGAGACTTTTCAGCTCCTGCCATGGCCATGGGTTTCTGTGTCACCTAGGGAGTCACCTGGGGCCACAAACAGAACACAGCAAGTGCCCAAAGTGGGCTTAGAATTTCTCTGGGCCCCAGGTGCCAGAAGGATGGATAATCACTACTTCAGACTCCATGTAAAGAGATTCACCTGGGAAACTACAACAGGTGCTAAGAGTTATCAGCACAATAAATGACGAGCACTGTAAGAGCAGAGCTGGCATCTGAAACTGCAAGAATACAGATGCTCATTAAATAAAAAAATGTCATTATATGATCCAGTGTCCAAGGTGAAACCTCTGGGCTCCAAAGAAGATGTAGACTGCAGTGAGCATGGCCTGGACACTGCAAAAAGCCGTAAAGCTTGGTGCAGTGGGGTTCTGTCTTGGACAGCAGAGCTGCTCCCGTGCTGTGATAGGCTTGGACAATGTTCCTGCAGCAACAGCAGCATCCCACTGACCACGAATGACAGGGCAAACGTGAGCCAAGCCCCGTCCAGCTCATGCCAACCTTAAACAAGGCTCTGATCTCAGGCTCCTGGAGGCCTCGGCATCTCTGGTGGAGAAGGAGAAAGTGCCAAGCCTGAGCACATTTCTCATGACCTTGAGACAGGAACGGCTTTATCCAAATCCCACCGAGAAACAAGAGTGCTACAGGCAATGTTTTAAATATTTAATGTTTACACAACACTCGGAATACAAATGGCAATTCAAAGAGAAGGGAGCTCCTGTCTCTGTGAGCTCCTCGGGGAGTTCTCGCTCCATGTGTGTTTTTCAGCTTGATTGATGCCTGCCCACACAGACAGTGAGTGGCAGCAGGGGATGTGCCCCGTGTGCCCCAAACACACCCGTCCTGCTGCCCCTGCACAGGGCCCTACCTGCCAGAGAACAGGGGAGAAGCTGGGGAAGAACCGGCCTCAGCCATGGGCACATGAAGAAGCAGGATGGGCCCAGGGCCACAGATGCCTGAGGGAGAAGAGCCAGCGTCTTCCCCTCCCCCTTCACCAGCCCTGTGCCCCTCTGCCCTCCCAACACCGCAGTCCCTATCCCAGCCCGTCAGTGATTTCAGCTCCTTTAGTCCCTAGCCCAGCACTACCTCCTTGCCTTTCCCACCTCTCCTTTGCCCTTCTCACCTCTCCCTCGCCTTTCCCACCCCCGTCCTTGCCTTGACCACCCATCCCTTGCCTCTCCCACACCCCTCCTTGCCCTTCCCACCTCTGCCTTGCCTTTCCCACCCATGCCTTGCCTTGCCCACCCACCCCTTGCCTTTCCCACCCATCCCTTGCCTTTCCCATCCTCGCATCCCTGGCCGATGTCGCCACCTCGCGGCCCCCGGGTTTACAGGAGGGAGGGAGGATGGATTTTGTGTGTGTCCTTCAGGGAAATAAATCCCGGGGCCGTTCCCTCGCAAGGGTGTTCCCTTGCTCCTCCTCGGGCTCCTTCCCCCCTGAAAAATAACTCCAAACGCCCGGTTCAAACCCTGCTGCTCCGGGGAACCTGAGCGATGGCATAGCTGCCTTGTCTGTCCCTACAATACATCATTGTTGTCTCTGAGATGCATTTGATTTCTCAAGGTTTAGAAATTTTGATTATGTTTGCGGTTAAGGTAGTTGGGGGATAAATCCTGCCCTGGACACTTCAGCTGTAGGCAGGGGCAAAGCACAGCCCTTTCTGTGCCCTCTCTTTTAGGGGGTGTCTGCCTTAAACTCAGTGCTGTGCAGAAGGTTCAGTGCTAGCAAGCCAGTCTGGGACTGATCCCTTACTCCAGCCCTTCCTGTCATTTGTGCTCTGGGAGAAAGTATGAAGGAACCTGTTATCCAAATTCCACAGTGCAAAGGATGAGTGATCCAGGTTCAAAACTCTGCTGTTGAGCAAAACCAGACACAACTGGATACCCAGCTCTGGAAGTTTTCAGTGAATGTTGGTTGGTTTTCAGATTCTGCCTCTTGGGCTCTTCTTTGTTCAAACTGCTTAAATTAGAAAGGGTAGAGCAAACATGTAGGAATTAAGTCGAATCTCTGCTGGAAACCACCTCATGTTTTATTAATAAATTGCCCCATGAAATTAAGTGGATAATAGATGAACGTAGCTCTGGTGGGACACAAGAACCTGGCAGCGGAGTGTATGTGCAAGGTGATGGGCAGGAATTTATGAAGGTGTGAGTGGGCTCTGAGCACAAGGTGCTGAACATGCAGGCGTGGGACATAGGAGACCTTGCGAAGGAGCAAGTTCTGTTGTTTGCTTGTGCTGGGTGGTTTGTCTTTACGAAGCAGGCTGGCTCTGGGCTCTGGTTTGCCTGCTGAGGGTGCAGGAGGAGTCAGGTTTGGAAAGCAGCAAATCTGGAGCAGGGGAGAGTGTGCTGGGGCACTGCTCAGGGGGTGTTTGCAGGATGTGCAGGAGAGCAGTGAGCAAATTGGGGACATCTGGAGATGCAGCACAACCATCGATGGAAACCAGACCAGAAGAGTGGACACATCCACCAAGGAAGCTGCAGGGGTCATTCAAGGATTTCAGGTATGATGTTGTGAGGTTAAAAGGTTCACAATAAGTGAGGCCTCTTTTACAGTGTTTTTTTCCCCCATTGCTTGTCATCCATGTGGCTCATGCCTGCTGCCTGCCCAAAGGAATTTCTGTTTCTGACAAGACTTCCAGCAAGAGCTCCTCCTCAGCCCAGACATATCCCATACAATTCTTGGATTACGCCACTCACATCAAAAAGTTCTCGTGGTTTTGTTCTGCACTGGATCAAAGCAAAGGCAGCTACTGTGAGAACATATCTTAGAAGTGAATATTTATTATCAGCTCACAGAGCAGAATTTTGCTGTGCTCGTGTGGGGGTTTTTCATGTTCTTCCCTGAGCTGTGCAAATGAATCACAGTGTGCGTGTAATATATAGGCATCAGCTTTTTGTTATGATTTAAGCTCTGCTTTACTTACTGAATCAGGAATTGGAAACACATGGCTTTAGTATGTAGAGCTTTTTTACTCGTGAAATGGTAGAGCTGTAGTGGCAGCTTCCAGGGACTTTCAGTCCAAATTTTAGCGCGCCTTCAAGAGGAATTAGGGTAAAAGAGCAAATAGTCCTGCAGTGAACCTTGCAGAACAGAAATTTCTGATACTTCTTAATCATCCTCAGAGTATTTTGTGGATGTGACTCAGCCCTTGAAATCCAAACTCCTCTGGGAGATTTGCTCAATAATAATGGTTAGGAGAAGGAATTAACCTGTTTGTAAACTTAGACCAGTGATGCTAAAATGAGGATTAAATGGGAGAAGAAAACTGGGAAGAATATATAAAACCGTGGTACAGATGAGATGTTGTAATGCATTTTGCAATGGTTCTTGTTCAAAAATCAGACTGCACTTACTAAAATACAAATAAAAGCCAGATAATGGCAAAATAAAAGTGTTATAGTCCTCAAATGAGGAAAAAAATCAAGTCAAATTAACCCAGATGTTTAGGATTTACCCAAAAGGAAATTGAGGCTGAGCAAAGTATGGAGAGAAGCTTATTTTGCCAAAACCATTTCTTGTCAAGAATTTCTTTGTGTCCTACTTTTTATTTTGCCACAGCACAGAGAAATGTATTATTTCCTGGGTTCTAAACTTTGCTATCCCCATAAAGTGATGCCAATTCCTTTAACAGGACAGGGAGAAGAGAAGGATGAGCGCTGTGCAGCCTAATAAGGAATGCAACTTTTTTTTTCACAGTGCACGTTAATCTGTTTTCCCTACAAATAAAACCAAACAAGTCCTGCAACTCTTGCCAAACAGCCTGACCTTATCTGCTTCTTTAAGAGTTCATTCACAGTCCGAGCCACAGCCACAGCTGACAGTTTGTGTGTCAGGAGCTCACGAGGCTCAGAGCTTTCGGTCAGCTCAGAGCTTTCCTGGGACATCCCTGCCAGAGTTATCCCAACACACACCCCCTCGGAGATGTGATCGTGGTACAGCCTGGAGAATTCCAGGTTTAGAAGCCGAGGGATCAGTGTTTGCTGGAGCCACTTTGGAGTTGAATGCGCCCCAAGCAGTGTCTGACCTTGGCCAGGTGAGTGCCTGACTGGTGTTTACTGGATTTACACCTTTGTCACAGGAAGAAAACTCTCTTTGTGAACCATAATGAGCACTTTAGCCAGCACAGGAGAAAATGCTTTGCATTACTTGAGTTTGTTTGATATATGGTTCTCTCAGAAAGTCACAGCTCTGTGCTAGCTCTGAGACAAACTTTAGTGCAGGATTTATTGCTAAAGCATGGCTGCTCTCCTTTCTTCTGGGATAACCAGTTTCATTCTACTCTTCTCTCTACAGGCATCCTTTACAGTTATTCCAAAGAAAGGGACCAGACTGATAAAGCGCGTTTTGATCTCTGCTCGTGTAATTCCATTTGCCATCCTGTCTCTGATCTTCCAAAATGTTGTCCGTTCTCACCGTGGATCCTTTCATGGTGAAATTCAAGGGGGTGTTTTACTTTTTTTTGTTGTTATGGTTCATGTGAAGGAGAGGTTTTTGTACTGTGTCTAAACTAATTGATAAGTGGATATATAAAATAATGGAGTGGCCTGATAAGAAGTTACTGATTAATTTGCAATCTCTTTTTTAAAGCTAACTTTTATGAAAAGGCACAATGGAGAGGTACTGGAATTCTGAAGAAAGCTGTTTCCTGTGGTTTCAGCACAAAACCTCGGCTTGAATGCATCGAGTGACAATGCTGTTTGCATTTTCTTCAGAACTTTTTATAGATCACTTGACTGGATTAATGTTAATTGTAACAATTGGCATCTACTGTACTAAATTACTTTTTTAAAAAATCTAACTGGAATCGTACCTCTCTGATGTTAACTGGAAATGTGTCTGTATTGAGGCTATTCTGGAAGCCACTGAAGGGCGAGGTTTCTTGAAACATGGAGACACTTGTGCCCTTTGGAAAACCCTGAAAGGAGCCACGGGCTTTTTGCCTCTACTTGCAATGACCTTTAAGAATTTCAGCATTTCGTTTCACCTGGAAACCAATCAGGTGGAGGCAAAAGTCTGCTCTGCTGCAAACCCCGTTGCTTTTTAAATCTTTGCCCTTGCCCGAGGGGAGAGAGAAAATGGTTAAAAGTGTCTCACAGAGGCAACTGCTCTGGGATAAACTCCCATGGGAAAGGCAAGGAGGGGAGAGAGGGAGCCCAGCCAGAGTTTATCCTCTCTGAATGTGTTCTGCCAGGACTTTGAGTAGTTTTGACTGTGAAATCAGCATTGTACTGCTGAACAATCATATATTGTTCAGCAGTACAATATACATATATATATACAATATACATATACATTGATTTGTATTGATTTCACTCAGTTCTCACGCTGAAAAGATCCCCCACGTCTCTGACTATCAGCCCTACAAATCTGGGGTGCTGCTCATGCCAGATGCAGTTCTTCCTTTTCTCAGCAGCTCTTTGCTCCTGTACTCCCATCCTGAAGGGTCAGAATGGGTTTACGCTTTATCTCACCAGGAATTAGTGGGAGAGAGAACAAGCAGTGAAAATCAGTGGCAGGTTCTTGGCAGAGCTCCTGCTCCACTCCTGGGCTTAGGGAATGTCAGGCTTGGTCCTGAACCAACACCCACCCTCTGCAGTGCAATCTGCATTCTGACTCCCAGCTGAAATGCCACAGAACCTCTGCTGTCCCAGTGGGGCCTGAAAGAAAAGGCTGTTTAAGCACTGTGCTGTTGCAGTACAAGTGCTGTAATTAATTTTATGGTAGAAAAGCTTTGGTTTATAGCCTGAGGATTCTGCCAGGCCTTGATGCTGTCCATGAAAGCAAACAGTTGTGGGTGGGTCCTGATGCCCAGCTACTCTCCCCCACATTCCTGCTCAGAAGTGATAGGATATGGGCAGATACTCCCAGATGAAAATAAGTGTTTTCCTCTCTCGATTTTAAGTGTGGAAAAACTGCACAGCAGAACAAGGTTGGCACCATCGTGTTTCTGCAGGAAGGCAAGTGCTTGTGTCTCCTTCCCATAGCTAATTCTTGAGCTGAGCTAATGGAGAAACCTTTATAAGCCTATAAAAGTACTGAGTTACAGAGGCCATAAAATAGTCAAACTAATCTTATTTTGTTGGCAAATCCAAATACTGGATGAAAGAAGAGCTAATGCTGCACAATCATGGTATCCTCAGAGCCCAGAGCACACAATAAACTTGGTGTTTCACCCAGTCATGGAGAGCACTGCCATCCAAAACTACTGAGAAGCCCTGGCTCACGGTCATTCATACTGGACAGGGTGCTATTAAATTATCCTGTGCAGCAAATTTGATCAAAATTGAATATATTCTTACTAATGCACTTGCACATCCACACAACACATATTTAACACTGACTTTATACTTTTATATTGGCTTATGCAGAGGAAGAGAGGATATCCAGTCCTGCATAAAGTTAATGTGGTGAGCTGTTTAAAGAATTTGAATGAGTAAATTTCTCCAGAAGAAATGCTTCTGCTGCAGCAGTAGCAGTGGAACAGCCAGGATCATGAAACCACAGTGTTTATGAAGTGGAAGCTTTTCAACTGCTTTAAGTTCCCCCTGCCCTCTTAATGTGGATTTGCAAAGTCATTGCGTTGTAAGGACCTGTGATCACTCTGCACAGCAAGAGAGAGCAATAACTTTTTCCAGCTGCAGCTCTGGAAGTTCCTTTAATTAGTTTTACAGAAAACCGGTTTAGAGTAATTTAAAGCTTTTGGCTGCAGGGCTGCTTTTTTGGAGGCACTCTCTGGTTTGATTGTTCTGAAGCAAACTATGGAGACAGAGATGTTTGGGAAAATACGAAGCTATGTTTGCAAACAGTGAAATGTTTGAGTCCCTGTTTTGCTGTCCTAGTCCAAACAGTGGCTTTGAGGTTTGGTGAGGAGTCAGTACTGAAGGAGCAGAGTTCAGAGCTGGGAGGTTTTTGTGTGTTGTCATGACAGGCACACAACTGCAGGTACAAAAGAGAAACCTGACAGCCAGGTGTGGGTGGTTGTTGTTCCTGCTAAGGTGACAGCTTGGTACCTGCAAATGGACAATGATCTTGAAACTGGGTTCATACAATAGCAGAATGGTTTGAGTTGGAAGGGGCCTTAAAGCGCATCTCATTCCACCACCCTGGGCAGGGACACCTTCCACTATTCCAAGTTGCTCAAAGTCCAATCCAACCTGGCCTTGAACACTTCTCTGGGCAACCTGTGCCAGTTCTCAGGAAATAATTTCTTCCTGGAATCCAATCTAAACCTCCTTTCTTTCAATTTTAAACCACTTCTCCTTGTCCTGTCAGTGTCTGCTCATGCAAAAAGTCACTCTCCCTCTTTTTAATGAGCTCCCTTTGGGCACTGAAAGGCTGCTCTAAAGTTTCGCTGGAGCTTTCTCTTATCCAGGCTGGACCACCCCAGCTCTCTCAGCCTGGGAGGCTACCACAGAGCATGGCATATTCCATATGCACACATATTCTGTGTGCATCATTTCTGGGATCCCTCCATGGTCTTCCCCCATGGGGGCTCCTGAACCAGCAGGAATGTGGGCCTGAGGCTGGGGTGGGCCCAAAGAAGCAGTTTCATTTTCAAAGCTGTGTCCAACTGTGGCCTTAAATCCCGCCTGGAAATGCACTTTGCCCTTTTAGTCCTGGTGCTGTGCGTGGAAATTCCTCGGAGTCCAGCAGCTGGAACAGCAAAGCAGGGTGTGTGATAGAATTTATGTGTTATGACACACCGAGCCTCCTCCTTGCAGGGGAGTTTCATCTGGCACCGAGGGCTCTCTGCAGCTGCTTGGCCTCTGGGGCTGAAAGTGCTGGGTTTGGTTAAGAAAAACCCAGCGCTGCTGTCCCTGCACCCCTCAGGATGGGAGTGGGAGGGATGGCTCAGCTTAACAGCTGCAGTAGCTGCTCTACCCGAGTTTTCACCCTGCATATCACTTGGTTACACAGAGTAACCAAACTGGGCCAAAAGGAGGTGACTTCTGTTCAGGTTTGTGTACGTGTTGCATGAATCCAAGGGTAAGGAGGGCACAGTTACCCCTCACACTCCTGTCTGGACAGTCAGTGCTGTTTGTTGTGGATCTCCTGCGTAGCAGCTGGGGGAGAGAAAGGTTAAGACAGGGAACCGTGAGTGCAGAGAAACACTGTTGGATAGCTTAACACCTGAAGCTTACCTTAATGCTCTGATGAAGACCTGGATTTCAAGTGAATGTCCCTTTATGGCTTCTCCTAAGGCCAGGAGCTGGTATTTGCCCTGTGTTGGATGTGATTTAGCCCTGCTCTGGCTGGCTCCATCAGAGGAATCATCTCTGAGTATAAACTGTAAGTAAAACTGACATTGTTCCGTGGTCAGGCTGAGGAGGGGACCCTGCACTGGCTCAGCTTCACTCTTCTGCTGAAACCCTTTTTGTAACCAGAATAGGGAACTCTCTGGAAAAGCAGAGAAAGACTTTAAAGCTCAGAGGCTGAAAGCTCAGTGACGTGAGGCCTCCTGTACTTCTGCTGATACCACAGGGGATTGGGTGACCTGTAGAGCTCTTTGGGGTTTTTCCCCCCTTCCCTTCTCCTCTGTCCCTCCCCTGCAGTGGTCCCTTTCTCTCTGCAGAGTGACAGAGTGTCTGTGAGCTGGGGTGCAGTATTTTTAGGACTGTGTTTCTTAGCCCACTGTGCACAGCTCACTCTCTATCACATGGCAGAGCAGGGAGCCCTGGCAGAGCAGCTGCCAAGCCCTGCAGAGTGTTTCCTCAGCACTGCAAGGTCGGAGTGCCAGCTGAACCAGGGTAAAGTTGTGGGTGTGGAGCAGGGGCTGCTTTGCTGCTGCATGCCCCGATGGGAGGAAGGAGTGTGGTTCTTAGTTTGGGAGCTTCAGTCGTCGACTGAGGGTCAAAAACTGGGAGCTGCTTCAGAAATAAACCTTGCAATGGGAGCCAGGTCTGCCTCAGGCCATGTGCTGGTAGGTGAACACTCCGGGAGAGGAGCGTTCAGCTATGCTCCTTCATCCTCAGCACTCAGACCACCAGGGTCTTGTGTAGAAACTACACTGACATTCTTGATGGAGGGCTTTCCGATGAGAAAGAGATGCTTTTGTTGTGTTTAAAATGGGTAGCCTTGGCTTCCTGTGAAAATGGGCTCCTCCTGGTTCTCCAGATGGTGATGGGACTTCAGTTCAGTGCCTCCTGGGCAGGGGTGAAACATCCAGCAGCCAGGATGAGCAGCCCTGGGAGCCTGAGCCCCTAAAACATGCTCCAGATGTCACAGGGAGCCTGGAGAGGGGCAGGATAAGAGTGTTCCTGGAGAAGCCTCCTCCTGGTTGGTGTTGCCCTTGCTGAGCACTGCTGTGCAGCCCAGGGCAAGGCAGGCAGTGTTTTGTCACCGCTTTCTGTGCGGTGCCACAGAACATCCCAGGCTGGTGTGGAATGGAGTGTTAATCCTGGAAGGACTCACGTTCCTGTCTGGCAGATAGAAAGGGCGGGGGAATGAGGTCATGAAAGACCTATCTCGATGAATTAGGCAGTGACAAACACCTCATCACCCAGGGGCTATTTTAAAAACAAATAGACTAGGTTTAGAAGGTTAGATAGCTCATGGGGAAATTTTAATGGTCAAGAATGCCAGTTATCATGAAATAATCTATATCCCACCCAAATTAGTCGAACTATTTTGTTGTGGTCCCTGAGGTACCTCTGTAAAATTGATAGCTTGTTCTGCGCTTGAATTTGAAGAACTGGTTTGTGGGGGAAGCAAGTCTGTTTGCTCTCTCTTGGGAGGCCACCTGCCAGTGAGAGGCCTTGTGCCTTTTTTTTGAGGGAGATAAGTAACCAGAAAGTAATAGAATCCCAGAGTGCCTTTGGTGGGGAGCGACCTTAAAGCCCATCCACTCCCACCCCCTGCCATGGGCAGGGACACATTCCACTATCCCAAGTTGCTCGAAGCTCCATCCAACCTGGCCTTGGACACTTCCAGGGATGGGGGATCCACAAATATTTTTCGCTCACAAGAACAAAGACCGCGACAAATTTGACGTTTCCAAGTGTTCCTCATTACTCTCCTGTATTTCTCCTGCTGTGCTCACTTGCACACCTGCAAAAGCTTGGTTTAGTTTCCTGCAGATTTGTGGAATCTCACCCAATTCGTGCTGCAGGTGGCTCGAGGAGCAGCAGCTGAGCTCACTGCAGATGGACGCAGCAAGTGGCTGCCAGGATGCTGTGGTGCCATGCCTCAGAGAAGGATGTTGGTTAATTCAACCTGCATTTGTCTTTGCTGTAGGCAAGGAAGGGGAGATACATCCCTAATGCTAACCTGTGTCTAGCAGGAAGAGGAGAGGAACTGACACACAAGAACTTTCCAAACAGAATAAGTTCAGACGGTCTTGCCACTCCCTCTCTTGAGGCAGATGTAGCATCCCTTGTGTCCTCCAAATTTCAAACTGTCCTGAGTGATTTCTGTGATTGATTTCTCATTTGTGAAATGTTTTGAAGCAATTTATTTGAGCTCTGTGGGTGCGACCATAAACTTGCCAAGTCTGATAGTCGGGGTTCTGGGAATTAAGGTCTGAGAACACATTGTTTGGGATTTTTGCTGTTGTTGTGCTTTTTAAATACTTCTAGTTCTCATCAATTATTTGCAAATATTTTCTCCTTCTGGGAATTCAGCTCCCTGAAATGTTACATGGAGTTCAAAGACAATAGTACAAGCCAAAGTATTGTCACTTGAATTAAGATGGAGAAATACAGAAATCTGATTTGGGTTTTTTTAGGCATAAGATTTGGAATGGATAATTCAAGCTTCAGTGGCCAGAAGAAGAAGAACGTAGGACAGAAAGATGGCCCAGCCCTTCACACATGGTGCAGACTGAGAGCCAAGCCTCCCTCTGCTACCTTTCCAATCAATTAGACAAAGCAAAATGTTGGGTTTGTGCCTGGTCTGGGCTTTTTCCTGGTAAGAATTCTGTTCAGACAAAAATATGATCCTTATATATAAGATCTTCTGGGGTTTTATACTTTCCTAGTCTTTAACATGATCTAATTTATAATCTGGGTTGTTTTGTTTTATTTAAAATAAATTAGTAATCTCATTTAGAACAAGTTACATGCCCTCTTGTTAAAGACCAGGGAGTGGTATCAGCTACGGGCTTTCAAGAACCTTCATAGCTTGTCCAATATTGACCTTATCTAGACAGGAAGATGTCTTCATCAGTGCAACTCTTCCAAGATCAGAAGTACCACGAGCTGAAGGGGCAGTGCATCCAGCAGGGCCGGCTCTTTGAGGATCCCGAGTTTCCAGCCTCGGATGAATCCCTTTACTATGACTCAGCAACAAGAGGGAAAGTGGACTGGAAGCGGCCAAAGGTAAGGGGTGAATGTTTTCTCACTCCCACTGTCTCCTCCAGCAGAGACACTTCCACCAAGAGGTGTCTGAGTGAACCTTTGTTCTGTTGTGAATTGCTGCCCTCTCCCTGAGCTGTTTCAGTTTGTTTTGCTGAAGCCTTAGTCCCAAGTTTTACCCAGACAGAGTGGAGAGTTTTCCTTTATCAATGGATGCCATCTCTGGTCTCTGCATGGCTGTGCTGAAGTCACAGTGGATTTTGCCTCTGACTTGTGTAAAACCTCAGTTACCCACCAGTGAGTTTCTGTGCCAGATGAACAGATATTATCTGTAAGCAACCAAAAATCCTTGTGTCTATTTGCCACTTTTACTGGCATCTTAACAGGAGAACAAATATATTTGAGTTGTGACTAATGTAGTAGGCATTTCAAATCATTAATACTACCTATATTTGGGGTCTGTTAGTTGGTTTGCTCTGAGGTTTTATGCTTCACATGTATTTTTAAATCAGTTCACAGCCATAAGCAAACAATTCGGAAGAGCACAAACCCATACCCAGCCTGGCTTTCCATCAGTGTCATCTGTTCTCTTACTCTGACATGTGTAATGGAGAGGACAGGGGAAGCCTCTAGCCAGATGCAAGCAGTATTTTTGCCCTTAAGTGTGATGAATTTCTCCTTTACTTCACCCATGCCCACTTTTGGGATTTAGAGTTAATCTTCTGGAAGGACAAATTTGGGTGTCTTTCCTTAGAAAACATGATGCTGGTGTGATGTCCTTCATGTGCAGCTGGTGCTGGTCTCTGTCATCTGTGACAGGGGACAGCAGGTGGGGCTGACCAACGCTTGACTGTATTTGCCAGGATGGCCTGATACTGCTTCTCTCTTCTGCTTCTTCTTCTTTCCTGGTGGTGCTCATTCCTCATAGCAGCTTCTCTACTGGAATTTCAGTGAGCAGTCCAAAGCTTGCTTTCCTGCTTCCCATTTCAGTTTTCCGAGTAAGACATGAGACTGAAGAATGGGGAGATTGAATTTGAGAGAGAAAAAGAAGACATTCCAAAGTCTGTGGGTTTATTTTCATTTCTGAGCACTTTCCTGTTTATTGGAGTCTTTCATCCCCTCCTAGAGGGGGAAATACTGTGCCACCAGTCACAGTGAGGTCAGGAAGAGTGTTTGTTCTTCATAAGAGATGTGAAGCAAGAGCTAAACTCTAGCCAAGGATGTCATTTTGGGCCATTCTTGTGTGTATGAGTTTGTTCAAGGTGGTGGTCAGTGGTTTGAGGTCTCATTGTAGGTCAGTGATTAGCTTTGCATTCAATTATTACCCACATTAAATATCACGTTAATGTAGGAAACCTCACATATTAATTAATGTTCTATTCACATGAATTTCATTGTCGTTCATCATAAAACCACGCACGGATTCACCTGACACACGTGAGATGTTGAACCGTATCCCACCAGCCCCTGGGCTCTGCCAGCCAGAATTCAGAGGGTGAATTCAGGTGCTGATACCAACAACACAGAACCATAGAACCTTCTAGGTTGAAACAGAGTTTTAGGTTGAAAAATACTTCTAAGATCACTGAGTCCAACCCTTACCCTCACACTGCTGAGTCCACTACTAAGCTATGTCCCTGGCACCACATCCCCAGGTCTTCTAAATATCTTCAGGTATTTAAAACCGCTTCCCTGGGCAGCCTGTTCCAGTGCTTGACAACCCTTTTGGTAAAGAAGTTTTTCCTTTTATCTAATCTAAACCCCCCCTGGTTTGTGTTTTTGCTGGTGTTTCAGAACATTGGGCTCTGCTAATACCCCAGTTCCTCTGAGTTAAACCTGTGAAATAACAACTGAGCTGAGCACGACCTTTTCAAAGGTGCAGCACCTTCCAGAGCCCTCAGGTTGTGCAGGAATCCCCCTGGGGAGGTTTTCTGTGGGGAAAACCTTCTGGTTTGTTGGAAAAAGAGTAAGAAAGATTCCCTCCTGTTAGTGGACATTCTTTCTGCCTGCTGATATTAGCATCAGAGCCCATCCTGCTCTTTTCCTGTGATTTCCCTGGAGTTTCCCCCCTCTGCCAGGCTGAAGTGGGGCTGAAGCGTCCTGCCAAGAGGCAGGAGAAGCCTCTGGCCCTGCTGTATCTGGGATGTCCTTGGCCACCTGTCCTGGTTAACCCCTTTCCGAGGCAAACACTGCCTCTGTGTGGTGGTCCTGCTCAGCGTGGGCTGAAAATCCCCAGGAAGGACTGGGTCACTCTGCTGGATGGATACTTTGTCTTTTTTTTAACTAAACCTCGGGTTTGTGGGAACTTTTTCATTGACCCTGCAAAAAGGATGGAATCTCAAGGGCATCTTTGTCAGTGTTAAAGAAACAGCAGTGATCCCCCAAGCAGGGCAGGCAGGTGTGTGAGGAAAGAGGAGGTAAGCTTGCTTCGGAAATAAACAATGTTCTTTAGTTCTTCGTCAAGGAAAACAGTCTGATCCTACAGAATGAGACTCTTATCGTGTGCTTTCCTGGTTTCCCCGCTTGACCCTGTGTTTTACAAGCCCTGATTCTGCTCTCATCTGCGTCTTCTCTTTATGAAAGGGCTGTGATTGCACCCTGATGTTCTGGAAAGACAGAGCTGGTTTGTGTTCAGGAAGACACTAGAGGACAGGGCTGCTGAGCTGCTTCCCAAGAAACCCCTCCTGTGACCCAGCCCACAGAAGGGTCACTGCTGTGTTTGATTAAATTCCCATTAAGGTCAGATACATAGCTGAAGGTGGAGAATTGCATCTGCACAGCCCAGTGCCCTTTATCCTAGAAACACTGCATGCCATGGGCCCCATTCCCCATTCTTCTCACCAGTTTTCCAGCATTTTCAGGGGTGGTTATCACCATGCAGGTGAAAAGTCCAAGAAATAAGGCACTGCTGTGTTCTGGAGTGATACAGTGCTAGGACAGAACAGAACAAGTGTCTCCCCACTTCCCAAATTGGGGAATGTGGGATGAGCTGGTGATTTATCCAGGGCTGAGGTGCCAGACAATTCAGGAGCTCTGCCTTCTGCACCTTCACATGTTTACTGGAGGCAGCAGCAGCTTTTGTTTGCTTCTAACTGGTGGAAAATGATTTGCTGTCTCAGGAGCTGAAACATCTTCATATTTACAAGTGCTGATTTGAACCCTAAACCCTCCCCTACCCCGCTACCTGCTTAAGATTTTGCTCTCATTTGGAAGGCAGAGGAAGCTTGGGGCAAGTCCCTGCGTGGGCACTTAGTCTGGGTGAACTTTAGAGATTGTGCATTGATGTTCTTTATTCCACAGTGACAGGATCTGTGGCCTCAGTGTCCTCCAGAATATTTAACAGTAACCCAGTTGTCATAAATTTCATGGCATGAGGGTCATGAAAGACTTGGCTGTAAGCATGCCCGGGTTAAATGTCCCTCAGATGTAATGCTGTTCATCAGTTAATTCCTCTGTCTCTTCTGTAGCTGTGTCACTGCAGTCTAACCCTGTTTTCCAGTCTGAACAAGACCAGAGACATCTGCTTATGTTTGGGACTCGTGTCAAGCCCAGTGGTGCCTGCAGCAGAGGGAGGTGTCCTGGCACTGCGTCAGGCTTTGAGCAGTTGCATGACCACTGCAGGAGCAGCTTCGGGGCATGGAGTGGAGTGGCAGCTCATCACACCCTGGGATGTCTGCCAGGATGGGGCCTGGGAGGAATCCAGAGCTGGAGGAGACTGGATATTAAAGGGGAATGCCATCACCTGGCATGGCAGTGATGTGCTCTCCTCTCAGTGTAGATGCACTGCTGCCTCCTGTGTGACAGGATTGTAACAGCCCCTGTGAACAGTGACACTTACCTGGTTTGCCAGATCCCCTCTCCAGGCTCCCAGCTCCCTGTGGAGTGTGGCTCTTGGTTTAGTGATCACTCTTTCAGATCTGAATGTGCCTTTTTAATCACTTCAGCCACTTTTTTCCGGTCAAAAATACGGAGAAACAGCAATGCTCTTGCTTAATCAGAATAGGGATCCTTCCCCACCTCCCCTCCTCACCCCTCAAACTCTGCAAGATTTAATTACTGTTTTCTTGAAAAAATTACTTACTCTGCAAAGGCTAAATGTACTGAAACAGCTGAAGTTCTGGCTTCTGTTTCCCTGCCTATCCCAGAACTGTTCACATGTCTCTGCTGTTGGTGGTTATTGATTCTTGTTCAAGTGCAGGTAAACACAAGTTGCAAAGCTCTGTGTGCTGTGGCATTTGTGTTTGCAGTGGAAATAGCAGCACATGTGGCATCTGGGAGGTGAGGAAACGTGTTTCAAAGAGTGGTGCTGAGCCTCTGCTGAGCTTTGAGGGAGCTCACAAACCCTTTTATGTGCCTCAAGCATAGCTGGGGGCACAAAGGTGGTTTCAGGTTGTAGGCTGTGTGAGCCATTGTCTTGCAGTTTTCTTGTTTGCTGTGCTTCTCTGGGCCCTGTTTGTAGCAGAAAAGGGCTGTGAAAGACTCAGCTCCGCACTCAGATGAAATCAATCCTAACTGGCTTCTTTTCCTTACGTATCTGTCACGTCCTGGATCTCAACACCATGGGTGTTGTCCTCCACAGACAGTCCAGCGTCCATCAGCGGGTGACTTTCAGACATTCACTCCATGAGTGCAGCTGTACAGGGCTACTGGAGGATTTTAGGACTTCCTAGATGACACTGGTGATCCTTTTAACAGGCACTTTTGTATGCTGTAATTAGCTGTGATTACACGAGTGCAGTGGCAGGGAGGCTATTTGCCATTGCTGCAAAGAGTTTTCCTTGCCATTAAAAGCAGATTTAGCTTGTGATCTCCAGCTACAGCTCAAGATCTGTGGAAAAGTTTTAAGGCAGATGTTTCTTTGTTAACTGCACGTGTGTGTATATGAAGAGAACGATTGCAGTGCACCTTAATTTTTATAGAAGGGCTCAAGCCTTGCAGCATCAAAAGTGGTATAAAAGGTCATAGGTAAAGTAGGCTCTGACCCAAGTTTAAACCCTTCATCTTAAAGAAACAGGAAAGCTATTAAAAGCTAAACTCTGGGAAGCAGTCTGCCCTGGAAAATAATCAGAGAGATTGATGGAGAGGTTTCTGTACATATTAATCATGGTTTTTAGGTTAAAATTGTGGAGGCAGGGACCATGTAGTCCTCCAGACATGATGCAGCCTTCTGCTAGTGTGGAGGGGGGTGGGTGAGGGGATGACAACAGGCAGATGGGAAACCACCAGAAGAAAATAACTCTTAAATGATGGTGAGGGATCTTTTCTTTCCTCATTAAGGACGAACCGTGTGCTCCAAACCCCCTGCAAATGAAGTCTGGCACTGCTACACGTTTGAGGGGAGTTGTTCCAGCACCCTGGGTGCTCGATGCCGCCGAGCTGAGCTGCAGCCATCTGTCCCTCGGGTGCAGGTGTCGATCTGCAGAGCAGGAGGAGCTGCTTGCCGAGGGCTGGCCGCTCCCTGCCAGGGGAGGGAGGACAGGCGGTTCCCGGCGAGGAAGGCGTTAAACCCACCCCAGCTGCGGCAGCTCCGAGGTTGGCACGGCTCCCGAGGATGCAAGTGGCAGCACAAAAGCATCCTCTCCACATGCGTTGCCCTGGCAACTGTACATTCACACGGCAGGATTGGGGCCGGCATCCTGCAGGAGATGATGCAGCTGCAATTAAGGCGAATTGTCTTCACGTTATTCGAATTAATTTTGGGCCAGGAGGGAAGGGAGGGTGATGGGTGCACGTTGATGGGGGTAGAACAATGAGCTCCCACCCATCTGAGATCCCGAGATGAGCAGGGCTTCATCGTGCTCTGTGTTTCTTTAAGGGTAAAATTAGTGCTGGCACTTGGCTTCTGAACCTTGGGGGTTTTTTTTTTGTTGGAGCGACTCAAAATCTGCCTCTAGAGCTTTATTTGTTTAAGGAGGGGAGATTTAGTGGAGTGGGTGATCTTCTGTGCAGCTATTGCTGTTCTTGCATCCTGGTGATCCACAGGCTGCAAATGCAGGGTTTACAAAGATCCCAGGGAACTGGGCTGTTAGGAGGGGGTATCCGAAAGTGGAGGGCGAGGTTTTTCAAATCCAGGTCAAAGCAAGTCTTACCCTTCCTGTGTGGCTGTAATTCTGGATCAGCTGTAATTCTGGATTCAGAGTCCTCTTTCTTGTTGTCTTATTTGGTGAAATAATTTGATTTGGATCATTTTCACCAGCAGTTGGAAATGTAATGTCATTTTCAAGGGCAGTGGTGGCCACCGGGTTTTGCCCTGGAGTCACGAGACAGAGGAGGAGGTCAGCTGTGATTTGGTGCATGAGAGACACGAGAATTCATCAAAATTCAAGACCTTCTAAAGCACTTAGCAGCCAGGATTTGGAAGGGGATGCTGAAATCGAAATGTAATCTAAATAAGTGTGCTAATAACTCGACTAGATGTAGGATGATCTACAGAGATCAAAAAAGTAACTGGAATCCACTGAAATTCTCATTTTACCAACCAGGAATGGAAGTTCTCATAGAGGAAATCATGATAGAATAACATTGTCATTATTACTGCTGCCCTACTACGATCCTGCAATAATTTTGAAATTAATAGTAGTCCTGGCTGTTCCAAGTAATTGGTCTTTTTGAGGCCAATTTGGTAAAAATTTGCATATTTTGTAAAAATGGAGGGGAGGAATGATGGCTTTTTTTGCAGGGGGTAAATAGTGGGTTAAAATACTTCTGGGTTTTAGATTTAATGTTGTAACTTTTCCCCAAATATGCTAATAAAGCTGAAATATTTCTTGGAGGCAAGGAAACATTTTTCAGCTCTAAAGGGCCTTCCCTTGTTGGTCTTTTAAGGTACTTGGAACAGCACATTCTGATGGTGTCTAGCCAAACACTTCACTGAAAACATTGTGGGCTTTGTGTTGGTTTTTTCCTTCCCATTATTGTTTCGTCCTAAGGTTTTGAGGATGGGTTGTTTTAATTTTTTTCACTGAACATATTCTGAAAAGAAAATGTGACACCTTCTAGCACCCTGGCAGGTGAAGGTAGGGAGCTCCAGGCAGCTCTTTCCTACAGTCCCTTGCCCTTTCTTGGCCGAGAAATAGCAAAGGTGGGGGTTTTGGGGTGTGTGTTTGTGTGTTTCACAACTGGGAGGTTTGTTTGGGATTTTTTTTCACAGCTGGCTGGGAAAGGGAGAACCAAACAAGAGGATTTTTCTTACATTAGCCACGTAAAGTGTGCCTGACAGTTCACAACATCTGAGAGCCGCCTCCTGAGGAACCAGAGAGACTCCAAAGGAGCTCCTGAGTTCCAGGCTGACATTATTATTCATGTGCTCTTGTTACCTAATCTTTTATGGAGCCAACCTGTGGTGCAAAGGGAAGGGCCGCCATTGCCACAGCAGAAGAGACAGCTGCCACAAGATGGCCCTTGTTGAACATAATAAAAATATACAATAATCAGCTGAGGAAATGCTGTGTTGATCCCAGAAAAAGGGGATGGGAGTGTTGAAATGCCTAGACCGTGGCCACTGTGCTAATTTGTGTTCAACATGACACTGATCCTTCCCCAGTGGCTGTGACATCTCTGCTGCAAGCCCTGCCTCAGCTTCTGCAGGTGTTCTGCTATGACCAGGCAAACTGGAAAGTGTGTGTTGACTTTGTCTGCAGGTTTGGCCTATTATTATTCTAAAGTAACCTTTGTCACCAAAGCCTCAAAGTAATAATTAACAGGCTTGTCTCTGGAAATCTGCTGTGCATTGGACCCTGAGAGAATCCTGTTAACAGCACATATTTTGTATTGCATTGCATTTTGCTAAAGAGAATTCTAAATTGAACAACATAAACTTCACCTACAATTATCAATTTCACAAATGTAAACCCCCAGCAAGCTGAAATCATGGCTCATTTGCAACAGCATTTCTCTCTGTGATGAGACTAACCCAATTTCTAACACAAATATGAAGCCTGTGTTGTGAGGGCTGTGAGGGCAGGGAGAGCAGGCAGGCAAGGATGTTTTTAAATGGATATATACACATGGATGTGTGTCCGTGACATGGGGCAGGGACTTGAGAAGCAGAATGCTGCAGTGGTAAGAAGGGTGAAGCAGGGCTTTGGATTTGCATTGTCATCCCAGGGCAACTCTGTGGCATTTGGGGGGCAGGCAGAGACCTAGAATCTGTGCTGTAGAATTTGAGTGATGGTAGCTTTATAAGGGGAATTTTAAATTTTTTTCTGTTCTAAGAGTAGTGATGGGAAAGAGGATGGGTGCAAGGAGAAGTCACTTGACAGAGCAGTCAGCAGTCACGAAGGGCTGTTGCAGATGTGTTGTTCAGCTCTTTCTTTCCCAGCTGTTTTGTTCCTGGAGCCAGGAAGTAGAGCAGAGCTGTGTGTGGTGTCCCAGGACTCCTCTCACACAGCCAAACAAACAGGGAGGAGCCTCTTAATTCCCTGAATCCCCCCTGGCAGTTATTGCTGGCAGGGGCTGCGATTCCACTCTCAGGGAGTCACGTCCAGCTGTGTGACCCTTGTCCCTGTCCCATTTCCCTAGGCCAGAGTCTGCAGACCACATCCAGGCTGAGGTGAGTGCAGTGTGCTGTGGCTCTAAACAAGAAGCCCTGAGAACCTGATGATACATTTCATTCAGATGGGCTCCATTTCTGTGTCCAACAGAAACAGGATCAGGAATTCCATGTTGTTCTAGGATTTGGTGTCTTTCTTCACCTTTCTGCAGCAGGCTGGTGATGCCCAGTTCTGGCAGAGTGCTTCACCCTGCAGAGACCTTGAAAGTGTGGGAAAACACAGTACTCCAGAACCTGGGAGGGTCTCACTTGTTTCGGATGGGTGTTTAATTTAAGAAGCTCTATTGAGACTGAAACAGATACTGTTTTTTCTCCTAAGGATGTTATTTTAAGAATGCATCCTTTCCTAAAACATAGAAGCTTATAAACATAGTCTAATCCCCTTTTATTCCCACCAGTGATTGATATAAGCTGGTACACCTCAATGTTAATATCAGGGCTTTTGTTCCCTGGCCCTTTCAAAGCTTTGGGGATCTCACTGTGCTCTGTTTGTCACTTTGTCTGTCCCCCCACAACTGAGTGTGGGAGGCATCACGAAAACATCATTTGGCATGTTTCCATCTTAATTTCTGACTGGATAAAACATTCCTCCTGTAATATTTTGTCCTTAATGTTTTCAGCTGGGGAAGTTGTGACATGTTTATTCTTGGAATTGCCAAAACGTTGCCAGAATCGAGCTGTTGCTCACACTTATTCTGTGAATTCCATTATTTTATTTTTATTTTGCCTGGAATTCCTTTATTTTATTTTTATTTTGCCTGGAAAGTCTCGTTAAGATGGAGCTTGCCCAGAAGAAAAGATGAGCAAGGAACTGTAAAGCCTTCAGGTCTGACCTCTCCAGTACAGTCTGGTGACTGAGTGGGCCCCATATGACATCAATTTGATGGCTCAATCCTGTTTCTGGGGTCACTTCAGAAAACTCTTCGGTTTTAGTTGTGCCTTTCTT
The DNA here is from genome assembly GCA_013398015.1 of Oreocharis arfaki. Taxonomy (NCBI): domain Eukaryota; kingdom Metazoa; phylum Chordata; class Aves; order Passeriformes; family Paramythiidae; genus Oreocharis; species Oreocharis arfaki. Next base: position 113,059 of record VZRR01001794.1, read on the forward strand.
TGCCAGCTGTGTCACGACAGGAAGCAAAACCCCACAGTGGCTCCCTGCCAGCACCCTTGCCCTCCCTGCTCCAGCAGCTTGCAGAGGAGCAGGGGGTGCAGAGGATGTCCTGGCACACAGCTGCATCCTTCCCCCCTCATCTGGCAGGTACCAGGGCAGTAGGAGGCATGAGTTCTCGTTTTTGTGGTGACACCCTTGGATGCACTCACTCTTCCGTGAGGGGTGCGTTGATTTCCATGGGATGAAGCAGCAGCATTGGGAAAGTGGCAACTTGCTCAGTGGTATTATTCACCCAAGTCTTCCAGGAATATGATTAAAGGCAAACATTTGTAAATGACACGCATGCTTGCCAAGCACACAGCTCTCCAGATGCCAGCATTTTGTTATCTTCTCTCTTGGCACTTTTTCCAGTTTGTATTTCCCTCCCTCACATTGGATGAAGGCTTTCTTATGTTGTTGTGGTTGTTTCCTCTAAAGAAAAAAAAATACTAAATGAACTCAATGTCATTTCTAGAACATAAACAGTACAATTCCAAGGCTCTGAATGTTTCTTTAGAGTTTAAAATGTCAGGTTTTATTTAGTTGGTTCAGTTGTCATTAGATGGAAATTGGTTTCTCAAACAGCTTCTGTTTGTCCTGAGGCGATGTGGTGATGGTAAGAATGACATGGTAAAATTTATTTTGAGACTCTAAAACAGAAAGCCTGAGGATCATATCCCCAGCCTGCATAAGTCTTCTTACAGTAATTGTTAGTTCATTGATTTAGTCTTCCAAAAGAATTAAATGTCTGGCTTCTCTGAAGGAAAAATTACAGCCCAAACATGCCAGTTGCAAAGAAAATTAAGGTATTGTTCTGTCAACACTCTTCAGCAAGAGTGAGAAGCCTCCACACCCAAAAAATGCTTTCTGTGTGAAGAGCTTCATGCTTTTCTCATATTATTTCCACATTTTAAAGGGTATTTGGGATGAGAAAAGTCCTGGAATCTGAAGTTTAGTAAGCCATTCTGTCTTAGATTTACAGAGTAATTTGTTTGAATTTCATGCTGTGTCTCTGTGATCTAAATGTATGTTTCCTTCAAGATTAATTCCATTTGAAGATTAAATAAATATGTATGTTTTCTTGGCTAAAAAGAAGCTTTTAAAAATCCTTCATGGCTGGAAGAACCTTTTAGAATTGTCTTGCCTGTATGTGGCATTGTTTCTAACTTCATCACGAAGGCTAAAACATTTTGAATTTGCATTTTTTCCAGCTTTCAGGAAATAAAATGTCCTTCCTCGGGAGAAACACACTTTTTGTTAAGAGCGTTACCTTCCAGTTTCCATGCACTGGACTTTGGCCAGTGCTGCAGGTGGCAGAGGCCACCTTGACCTTCTCCTGAGCATCAGGAAATGGAATCTATGTCTGGAGCTGTCCAGAAGCCACGTGGGCACTGCCTGCTCCAACTCTTCCTGAGCTTGGGAGTTGGACAAGTGACTCCCCAAGGTCTGGTTAATAAAGAGTGTCTGTGCTGTATAAAGCACATTGAGGTCTGGTTTTTGCCTGGAGACAGCACTTTCTAGTCTGATACAGTGAATAATTATCAAAATAGGATTGGTTTTTTTCTCCTAAGACTGCACTAAATCTCCAGTCCTGTGATGGTGAGCAAAAAAATTAAGTCTCATTTAGCAATAATCCACCTGTGGGCTGAGCTTTGGTCTGCAAGTTTGGAGTTTTAGTCCTGCTGTGAGTTTGCTACAGCTGGAAACACTTGTGGGACTGATCAAAGACAAAAATGCAGGGATTTGCTCTCCCTGGGTCAGTAGGATAACCCTACAGATAATCCATTTTTGTGCAGAGCTGCCTTTGCTGTGCATGATCACTGCTGGCTGTTTCCTCCTCCCCTCAGATAAAGGGGATTTAAGCCCTGGACATCTGATTTTCCTCCCTAAATGGAGTTGTGAATGCAGTACTTCATCCTCTGGCCTCTCCTCTCTCCTCTTTCACTCACTGCCTGCTCTCCCTCAATAAAACTTCTCAGAGTGCAAGTTGCCTAAAAGCTGCTTTTCACATTTGGGCACATGATCTAAGTGGTAAAACAGCTGGTGTCTGGACTATAAGAGGAATAACTCAAATGTAATCCAAGTATTTCAGATGTAATCCAACCATGGCATTTCTCATTCCTGGTCATAACAAGAACATTTATTTCCCTAAAAGCATGATGAATGTCTCAGGAACCAAACCAAAGCTGTATCTGCCTGTGGACAGAGGTGGATTGAGGGGACTTGCACCTCTGCTAGTTTAAAGCAACATCAGCCCCTGGTTTAGCTAAAGTGATAATGATTTACAGCTCAGAATCTGCCCTGCAGCTCTGCATTTGGATGGAGTGAAAGCTGTAGGCACTGAGGGGGAGGGTGTGCTTGGAAGACACAGGGACACCAGGTTGAGTTCCTTCTGCAGACATTCCAAAATCTGCAGAAAATTAAAAATAACTATCCCCTCCGATGAACATAATGGCTGAACTGTGAATGCTTACGTTGTAAGACAAGGGAAAAGCAACACTGGCAAACCTCAGCGTTATTAGAAACAGGCCCTTCTCCTATCTTTTGAGAGTTCAGAAATGTTTCCTAAGGTTTTTCACTGACTTTACTTTAGCTGTTCGTCCCTGATTAAATAAAGATGATGAAGTACTCACAGCAATTCCTAAATGTTCACAGAGAATCTTCATCTTTAAAGGAAATTTTGTGGTGCTTTGAACATGTAACAGGAACTGGAGGTCTGGATCCCTTTTTGTTTTAACCCACAATGTAGCTTCAAACTCATAATTCCAAATCAAACACTGATTATCTGGGAAGTGTTGTGAGGCTGGCCACTGTGAATACTCCTGCGGCTGCCAGTTGTTACTGCAAAAGGTAAGAGGGAGATTATTTGGGTTCCCAAGATTTCTAAGTTGGTAAATCAGGAGGGTAGTTTCTCAGCAATGGCACTGGTGTTAGTGCTTAACAGAGGAATTTGTCTGAAATGAAGTGATGAATTCAAATCATGTATTTATATCCTATTGGGAAAACCAAAAATAAGCTCAAGAGCTATGGAAAGAAACAGTATGATATAAATAAGGCAAAAAGATTCTGATTGTGTCTTTGCAAGCAAGAAGTCTCTTCAATGTCTGAACAATTTAATCACAAAGATGAAACTCACTGCACTTCAAGTGAGATAAAATCATGACCAAGTAAATATTCTGACTGCACTCTGACAGGCTGAGTCCTCCCAGGCAGCCAAAGGCTCTTGTCCATGATCTGTCTGACTCAATCTGCTCTAGTCTTTTTTTTGGGTTGAAGCAGAAGAGAATCCAAAATTAGTTATCATTAATGGTGCTAGGAAACTCACTGAATATCCAAACAGGGATAGAGCTCCACATTTTCACAAGTCCTTAAGTGATTAAAGCATTCTGACTTTTCAATGGTTTGGGCATTTAAGTTGCACAATAATAATATCCAAAGTGACGTGCAAAGGTTGTAAAAACATTAAAGCATATTCACACTGGTTTGTCCTGGAAATTCTCTAGAGGCTGGAAAGAAGAAATCCTCAAGATCACTTTGTAGAAGAGCGTGTTATCCAAACGTATTTTATTCATTTTAGTCCTCTACTAGCCATCTGTGCAAGACAAAAGAACCTACAGAGAGGGAAAAGCATGTGCTTGAATGCCTGGCAGATACAACAACTGTGATTCTGCTTAATAACCTTACTTTGGAAGTCACCGGTGTGGGTTTTTCAGTGTCTTCACTTGAAACTGAAGAAACTTCTCTCACATGCTGGTAACTTTATTGCTAAATGAAAATCTTTCCAAGGCAAGGTTTAAAAAGATGTTTTAGAGATTGAAGCTGCTGTTTGTTTTCAAGATGTGTGAATAAAATCCTTCCTGGTAGTAACTGTGAATTTATGAGTCTATGGCACACTGATTTGGCTGAGTCCTAAAAGTGCTTTCAGTATTCAAGAGCAAAGTGAATGCTGCTGTGTCACTTTTGAGGCAATATTTTTATAGCTTAGAATTTGAACTCTCTATGTTCCTGAAAGACAAATACTCTGGTTTACATGTTTTAAAGCTGATCTTTGCCAGAAAGGATGGCCAGAGTAGAATTTTAGGTCTGGTATGTGTCATGTTGGGACAGAGACCCTCCATAGCCTCTGACCCTCCCAGGCTCAGCAAAGTGGTGTTGTGCTGGCAAGAACAAAATTTCTATTGAAAACCAATTCAAACCCCAAAATTTTATATAGCTCAACTCATCTAATACTCTAAGAAGGTTGTGTCTTACGCTCAGGGCTTTACGCCATTTTACAGTTCCTCTTTTTATGTTATGAAGCCAGCATCTAGTCCAGAATGGTGTGGGGTGGATCACAATTCCAAAAGTGTCTGGAAGGTGTCACTGGCTACGTCTTGAACTGTTATCCCAGGCATCAACATCTTCTTGCTTGAAGAAAATAAGTGGGAGAACATCCCAAGGTGCTGTCTGAAAAAGATGAGGAGCCTGGGAGAAGAGGATAAAGGATTTTTATCCTTAAGAAAGTGTCTGAGATAAATGCCATGGTTAGTAGATACTGGAGTCTAGGCTGAAAGCAAACCCTGCTGGAAAAGGGATGTGGAAAGGAGGAACTTGTTGCTAAAGGGGTTTATGCTCTTTAATGTGGTGTTTAGACTTAATGCTTTTCAACCCTTAAAGTCTGTGCATTGCCAGTGGGCAATATCTCCCTTCAGGAAAAACAAATCATCTCCCAGATTAATCTGAATTTTCACTCCAGACAACATTTAGATGACTTGACTTTAGTTTTGCCACCACATACTCAGGGTAATAAAGAAAATAAATGTCGCTTTGCTGAAATCTGCCTGATACCCTTTTGTAAACAGCAAATTCCCTTCCTCATAAAAAGCAGTGATGGAGAATTCCATCTGCATCATTTGCCAGCCCCCTGAGACACAGCAGAAGGTCAGACTGGACAAGATCATGGTGCCTGAGCCAAAATGATGCTCATTATCAGGCGAAGGAAATATTTTCCTCCCCAGCCAGAGCTGGACAGTCAGGAGTACTGACCTGGGAATGGTTTGTTCCACAATGCTCCCGTGCTGAATATTTCAGTGCTGTGAAAAAGTGTGTGTGACTATTTTCTGACCTCCTTTTTGTATTGTTTTTATTCCTCATCTGAGGAAACTCGTCCAAAAATTTGACAGACAAACATGTTTTGAGGCAGCAATAAAAGGATGGAGCTAAACAGTGGGTGGCCTTTGAGTCTGATGAACTGGGAACATCCTTAGAGCCCACGTCTGACTTTGGCCACAGTAGGGTGTGCCTGGAAGTGATGTCAAGGAGTTGCTCTAAGGCTTTGTCCTTGGTCATCCTCTTCTCTTGCATTTAATGCAAAGACATTTCCCCTGCTTTGGTGCATGGCTGCGTTCAGATTTTCTTTTAAATGCTGCTACTCCATCTCCATGTTTTTCACAGAGCATCACCACCTCAAAATCAGAGTAAATTCTTCTAAAAGCATTTGGTAAGAAAACTTCAGATTAGTGACCCCAAAACGGTGCCTTTAGGATGGAAAACTATCACTCTTTCCAAGAAGTTTAAATATACACATTTTTAACCAATTAAATTGGGACTTGGATTAAATTTTTTTTCTTCCCACACTACATCACAGTTGTTGCAGCTCTGGAATAGCTGAAAATCGAGTTTCATAGAGGCTGGAATTGCTCTGAGCTATTGGTTTATATGATCAGTAGAGAACCAGGCCTCTCTCCAGTGTCACAGCACTGTGGCAGTGGCAGGGTAATGTCTGTGCACTCCCCTTTGAAAGGACCCGAGCTCTGCTTCCAGGGGAGTTTGGGCACCTTGGTGAAAGAATTCGATGTTGCCTGAGGTGAATCCTGTCCTGAGAATGGCACCTCTGATTGCTGCTTAGCAGAAAAAGTCACACAAATTGTGGTACCGATTTTAGAGAAGGGAATAGGTACAAGGGGAAGAAGGCAGGGGGCAAAGGCTGTTTTCTGGTAAACAGTGAGAAACAAAGTGTTATTCTCAAACAAGGCAGCTTTTCTCTAGAAGTGTCATGGATGTGCTGCAGCTCTGTAGCATCACAAACTCAGGTAGTGCAGCAAGAGGTGGCTTGAGGTGCTTTGTTCTTGTGTGAGGGTTCTGGGAGAACAGCAGATCTTTCATTGTAGTCTGGAGTGATTCCTGGGCTGTAGTGGCAGAAGACTGGCAGAGCTTCAGCAAACACTTTGCTAGGAGGTTCAGGAAAAGGTCAGCCTGAGCCCTTCCCAGCCCCGTCAGCACTCTGGATGAGAGCAGCTGTAGTGGTCCAGGGGTCAGGTGAAACCTAGTGGCAGCCAAGATACACACCATGTTGCCCAATTCCACTTTCTGGGGGGTTTTTCTTCCAAAACATCGATTCAGATCCTCCCCAAATAGATGTGTCCCATAGGCAGGGCAAGGCTGAAACCCATGGGCTGAGTATTCATCACCACTAGCCCAAACCGAAAATGGAAAAAAGAACACTCTAAAAATGTCTGTGATGAACTTGATTTTGTAACAGGACTTGGTGGAGAGGGAGGAGGGGGAAGAAGCATTTCTCAATCCCCAAAGAGCTGAGTTTTCTTTTACACAAGGCTGGAGCCCTGGCATGCTCTTCCCCTTGCTTATGTGCAGCTCAGTTTCTGTTTAAGCAGCACTGGGCATTATCTCGCTCTCAGGAACTGGTGCTGCTGGATGATGGGCATGAAGTTTACAGCGGAACTGCACATCCAGAGCTCAGGGTGTACAGACACAAACCTGAGGCTAAGCCCGCCTTTTGTGGGTTTATATGATGTAAACCATGACAAAAGTCCCTCCAGATCTCAGCAAGGGCTGTTTCAGTCGGGTCACATCTGACCAGGGGTTTCTCTGGATGGAGATTTCTCTGAGAACTGTCTCCTGAGGGGTCACTTCTCTTTTTTCACTCCACAGGAGGATTTTTTTCAGCCGTAACAAAGTTGTAAAAGTCTTTCTGCATGCACTGAGTATCCAGCGCAGTTGGGCTTGGTCATTTTGCTTCTTGGGGCTAACTGCAAATGCCTTGGCACACAGCCTGGTCTGGGGAGGGTTTCTGTGACCGTGCCAGCACAGCTGGGGTTTATTATGGGATGGACAATCCCATTTATCTCTTCAGCTCCCCAACCACAGGGTGCTGTCCTCGCTGCCTTCTTTTAGATGAGGTTGGTTCGGTGTCAGCTGCAGCCAAAGCTGAATTTTTGTATCCAAGTTCAGAAAGAATTGCCTTTACCCCTGCTCCCCTACGCTGTCTGTACAGGAGTTGACTAAGGATGATAATGAGGGTGGGAGAAGGGAAGAAAATGGAAACAATTCTCAGCTCTGACAGAATTCAAACTGGTTTTTAAAAAATTAAGGGAATGGCTACTGGGCTTAAATAGATTAGTCAGATAGTGCCTGCCTCTGTAGGTCTCATGTGCAAGCAAAGGTGGATTATTTTTCATTCTAGGGCTGAGTTCCTTGAGGGGTTCTGGAGAAAGTAAGTTCTAAATGCTACAGAAACCTTTGAAAATCTTAGTTGAAAACAATTACTGCTGTTCTTTCTTCTTTCCTTTCTCTGAATCTCCATTTTTCTGTCTGAGACAGCTGACAGACCCTAATCTGGTAAAAAATCATCTTGCCCTTTTCTCAGATATCTGAGATTTCTCTTAATGCTTTACAGTTCATGTTTGTTACAGTTCAGCTAATGCCTGTGAAGACACACAGCTCATTAATTAATCCTCTGAATGTCTTTCTCCCTGTTTATAACCAATACTGCATGATTTTTAGTTCGTGAATTTTGATAATACTTACACCAGGAGATGCATGTTCAGAACTAAGGGGAATTTTCTCCTTTAGCTAAATTACTCTGAGAGTCAATGCAAATATCAATGCACAGTTACCTGCTGTACTTTCTGTGGTGCATCTGGTCTCAAATAAAACCCATCCTTTTTTTTAAAAATTTCTTTTTTTAATTAAAAACTAGAAAAGACTGAACAACACACAAACCATTTCATGGCTCTAGTGAAATGGGCGTCTGTTGTCTCCCATGGTTCACATTGTTTTGCAAAACACCTCAAAGTAGGATGCACAGCTGGTGAAATAAATTACTTGGAGCACTCGCAAGTTGTGTTGCTGGAGTCCTGCAGGAATCTCCCTTAGTTTGGCACTCACCGGGATTTTCGTTACTGCTTGGATGAGGGGCTAGGAAGGCACATACAGGAATTCTGTGGGGTCCAGACTGGGATGGGATTGCAAGCCAGTTGACCAGGTTGCTCTGTGACAAAGAGATGGACCATTTAAAATCAGAAAAAAGAGGTTTGTGAGCCACTTTATCCCTCACAGCATCGCTGGCTGAGTAGAGCTGAATGTCAGATATTTCAAGCCTGCACAGCAAGGATGGGAGGTGACACAAACAGGCTTCTGTCATGCAGATGAAAAGCTGCTAGGACAATGAGAGCATGGGGTTTTCAGCAGAACCATGAGCCCCTGAAACCTCCAACCTCACTTTGAGACTCTGTCTAGCCCAGTTCTAGCTCTGCAGATGGTGTTTATTTTATTGTGTACCTGTGTGAGGGGAGAACTGGGGAGAGTTCTGCATTTGGACCATGGGATGCTCCCTGCAGGCAGAAATACTGCAACAACTGCTTTTATTGTGGTGCTGTATCAGAAATAGGGCGGTTGTCAGGCATTGACAATGTGCAGAAAGAACCAGCCACTGCCTTTAAACGTCTCCTTGGAAATGAGAGGATATTTCTCTCTTTCACGGCACAGATGTGCGGAATGATCCTGAGAAAAGGGATTGGGGTTAAACCACTGTGTTTGCAAAGGAAGTGCTTCTGGTAGAACTCACAGCTCCAGTGTCTAGGTGCTCAGGCAGCAAGAGAGAGAAGGGCCCAGGACTCCTGAAGTGCCCAGATCACATCTCACATCAGTGTCTCTTCCTTGTAATTCCTCTGATAGTAACTGGCTGGGTCCTCAACTATCCTAAATTATCACTGCTGGGAGCATGATTGGAAAAGTGATTTTTTTTATTTTCTGGTTTTTTACATGCTTGGGGCAACCAAAAACACTTAAAGATCCTCACAAGGACTGCAGAATAATATCTTGAAATAGCAGGTTTCTAGCTTGTTTTGGGGAAATCGTGGCTTAGATAGATAAAAGTAGTCCTTCAAATTTGCTATATGGCATAAGTGGTGAAAATCACAAAGCCCAGAAGGGAGCAAAGAGCTGAAATGAGCTCTAGGTTGTGCCTCAGTGTTATTGTGTCTCATCTGAGCCACGCAGTGACAGTCACCATAGAAGCTGTCATAATGACAAGAGAATTAATGACAAAAGAAACTGAACTGGTGGCATTTTCTTACACTGCTCTTTGGCCCCAGAAGTCCAGGATAAACCCTTTTAATTAGAAAGGGTTTATCAAGCAGGATCCTGGAGAATTTGGTGACTCCGGTGGAAGCAGGGAGGTGCCGTTTCTGAGCTCTGCTGTTCCATGTTTGCTTTGGGCCCCAGCAGTCAGCAAATGCTGATCTCATCCATGAATTTTGGCACTTGGCACATGCTGCTCTGTTTTTCCTTGGAGGACTTTGTGAGATGTGCGACAAACTTCAATTAAAAAATGGCAGTTCAATGTGGTTATTTTTATCAAAACAAACCAAATAAGATCTTTGTAATACACAGCAGTGCGTAATTTCTTTCTAAAACTAATAAAAGTTTTGGCTTCTGCTAGTGACAGAAAAGTTTGGACAGTTTTAACCACGATGGTTCCATTTATCCCTTGTTTATTATTCTAACAAAATGACATTTTGAAAGGAAAAACAAACCAGAAATTATCAATGCCAGAGATGCCAGGAAATGGGATATGAAACTTGAATCTGGCCCTCATGGAGGTGGGATGTGTGCTACCACCACGAAGGCCAAGTAGCCAAGTGATGTCAACCCCTGCAACTGGGTGGATTTACATCATCTGAAGTGCCAGCCTGGAGGCCCTGCTGCCATTCCATATCAGAGCACCCAGGGAGGCTGAATGGATCTGCCCGTGATGCTAATGAGCATCTTGCACGTGGTCAGTTTTCCTCCTGGGCACCATTTTGTTACTCAGATTTTGGTTAAGGTCTCTTAATAAGCTCTGAATTTTCTCCAAGTGCAGACACAGGTGAGAATTCCAGACAGAAGATCAGTGTCATGTCATGATCAGTTGCTTGTTTCCCAAAAGGCCTTTAAAATGTCAGCTGATATTTAATGAGAAAAGTCTCATGCCAAAAATGTAATTTTCTTAAGGAAAACAGCTGCAGCTCCATGAATTCCATGCTATGAGCTGACTCCAGGTGCCATCGGCTAAACCAGCCCAGGAAAAGCATCAGCTGAGCACTGAGGTGGTTCTTTGGAAATGAGTTCATCTGGCCCTGATTTGTCAGAGTCACATCAGAGAGATGCCTGTGGTCTGTAGCAAGCCTTGGGTTGCAGTCCTGCTGTTTTGGGATCATCATCTTTAATTACCAAAGGGCAGAGAGAATCTGTAGGTGAGGGGCACAGCTCCTTCCTCTGCTGCTGATGGCAAACAGGACACACTGCAGGAAATCTGGTGTCTCCTGCCATTTTGAGGTGAGAGGGAGTAATTTCTTCTGTATTTCTAATGCTTGGACATAGGATTGTTTCCACAGTGTTGAAATTTCGGGTAATTAAACTGTGAAAGAGCAGAATTTCCTCCCACTGCCTGCTCTGCCATCCTCTCAGGCAGTCAGGGAGGGCAGTGACTGACAGGAGAGTGTCAGGAGCAGTCACTGGGTTGAACCCAGCAGGTTCCACACCAGTGAGGGATGGTCCCATTACCTGTTTGCTGAAGTGTTCGTGGCAGGTTCCCTCTCCATTCAGCAGGACACTTCTGCCAAAGATTTCTTGGGAACAAACACATCACTGCTGCAAAATGCACCGCTGTGTCTTCTCCGTGGCCCATGAAACTGAGAGGTGCTCCCTTCAGTGCAAGGGGAAAGCCAGGGAGGAGCAGGGAGACATCCCAGGAAGATCCAGCCATGCTCTGGTGGTAATCTGCATGTGAGAAGAGATGGAGACAGGAAAGGAGGAACAAATAGTTCTGACAGGAGCCAGATCCATGAGAATTATGAGACCCAGAGAATAAAAGATGCTTCAAAAAGAGGTGTTCGCTTCCTCCTGTGGAGCTGGGGCCATTGCAGTAACTCAGGCTCTTGGTGAAGGAGGGTTTCCAGTGAGACAGCCAAGGGAATGGCAGTGAAGAAAGGAGAAGCTCAGAGCTCAGGTGTCAGCAGCATCATTTCCTCCTGCTTTTCTCGACTGGAAGGAGGCTGGGATAATTTCTGGAGTGGAGTCTCCAGTAATCTCTGGTTTGCTTTGCCAGGACCTCTGTGAAGAACCCTTCCTGCTTGTGAATGGAATGAGCTCCCACGACTTCCACCAGGGCAAGCTGGGGAACTGCTGGTTTGTGGCTGCGTGCTCCTGCCTGGCTCTGAGGAAAAGCCTCTGGCAGCAGGTGGGTGATTGATGTGTGTGGTGCAGGAAATAAAGCCAATAAACCAAGCTAACCTTGGTTGTTTTTCTGTCCATCAGCCAGTGTTCTTCTCTCTAGGACTAAGGAGGGGTAAATTTCGGTGGATTCAAATCTTCCCTTTCTTTAACAGTTTATTTTTCATGTGATGAGACCTCCTCACTCCACACCAAGCCCCAAAGAACAGACAAAACAAAGCCAGAGAGTGCAGTGGGTTCTTTTCCTCTCTCTCTGCAGATCAGCATGGATTTCACTTTCCTGAAATATTCTTTGAAGTGGGACTGTATTTCTCTGCATACCAAATTCACTCTCTCTTTCCACTGCTTCACTTGTGTAGGGTCAGCTGCTCCTGCAGCTGAATGCCAGCACGGGCCATGGTCCAGGGCACTCTGCCCTGGGAATAAACTCAGCACAGTGCAGTTGCTCAACTCCCCTTTCCGTGGTTTCTCAGGTGATTCCAGACTATAACGAGCAAGAATGGGACCCTAAAAGCCCTGGGAAATACGCTGGGATTTTCCGTTTCCGTTTCTGGCGCTTTGGAGAGTGGACGGAGGTGGTGGTTGATGATCTGCTGCCAACAGAGCACGGGGAGCTGATCTACTGCCGTTCCAATGTGAGAAATGAATTCTGGAGTGCACTGCTGGAGAAAGCTTATGCCAAGTATGAGCTAGTTCATCGTCCTTGTAGTCCTCAGTGTCGTCCCTGTTTGTTTTGTCTTTCAGTTCTATCAGACATCCCATAGTTTTTAGTTTTGCTGCTGGTAGAGAACCTGAAAAAGACTGAAAACTCTTTCTTTAGTCTCTGTTAAGGATGTAAATCATAAAGCAGTGCCATACAGTCTACTTCAGCAGCCCAGATCCTTAAGGATCCTAGAAACCAGGGAAGATTTATCTGCAATCTGCTCAGGGTTTTTTGTTCTGTTGTGGTTTTCCCTTGGTGAGACACAAACTTCTTCCCTACATTCAAGCCAAATTAGAGCACTCATTCCAGCCCCCTGTAAACTGAGAATGTTCCGTGTTGCCCCCAGGCTGGCTGGGTCCTACCAAGCCCTGGATGGAGGCTGTGCTGCAGAAGCCCTGGTGGATTTCACTGGAGCAGTGGCAGAATCCATTAATTTGGCAGAGGGCAAATACGGTGAGGTTATTTCTGAGCAGATGAAGCTGTTTGAAGACTTGATGAAAGTGTATCAAAGAGGAGGGTTCATCAGCTGCTCCATTTCGGTGAGTACAGAGAGCTGGATTTCAAGGGTTTATTTCAATGAAAATATTCTGGAAGAAATACCATTATTGGGACACTGAGTATGTCCTTCCTTTGCATGTTTGGAAAAGCTTTGTATGAAGAAATCTAGCAAGTGCTTCCAGCTCCAGGAGCCCCTAAATACAATCACAACTGCTTGTGCTGCCACTTCACTGTGTGTCTGAAATTCTTATCTTTCTGAATGGTCACAGTTGTGAATTGACCTGAGGTAAACCCATCCTAATTTACAGAGCAGATGACTGCATTCAGTTGCTTTGTTTCTTAGAAAAATCTCTTTAGAGAAAACAGTTCTGGCACTGAGCTGCTGAGACTTCTTGACTTTGATTGTGCCAGTGCAGTCAGGGTGACAGTGGGAGCTGAGCTGAAAGGCTGAGCTCACCTGGTTATTCAGGTGATGCTGTTTGATTAATAATAATTAATTCATAACCTCCCCACTGGAATTAACCTGCAAAACTTGCCTGTGAGGCAGCTATCTCAGTGCCCACATTAGGAGGCCATGGCTCTGAAGTTCCCACAGTCAGTAGACGGGGCAAACCAGTAACAAACTGAGCTGAACTCCCCTTCTATGCAAGTCTTCACCATCAGGCCCTGACTGGGTAGTGCTGAAATTCTCCCCTTGTCCAATGCTGTTATCACACGTGAAAGGGCTGACAAGCTGCCATGGCACCCGAATGTTTCCTAAAAGATTGCTTTTAAATGATTTTTAAAAAATCATTTATCATGAACCATTAATCCAGCAGTGCACAGAAAAGGGATCATTTTCTAGGAGCCATAGAGTTGGCATCTAAGTGCACTTCAGCATCTTCCTCCCACGGCCCCTGCTTCAGTTTAAGACCTTAGCTGAGGCTGGTCTTAGTTAAATCACTTAAGCATTTTGCTTCAATTTCCCCATCTGTGAAATGTAGATGATTCATTAAGAAATTCTTGTGAGTACCAGGAGAGTTGTGGAATTGTCAAGAACAGCAGAAAATGGGCTGTGTTCGGAGGTACCGAACACAGGTACCGAGAATGTTACCTGTTTATCTGGCCCTGGCCATTCCCTGTCCTGCCTCAGGGCCTGGCACCAAAGAGGAACACCTGGCACCTTCTGGGACACGAACTTTAACCTGAGAACTTGTCTGGGATAGAGCAGGAGTCCCGAACTGTTCCTTCCAGCAACATCAGGAAACAGCTCAGAAACAAAATCTTTGAGGTCTTTGGGTTTTGTTTTACCTTTCTTTTGTAAGGTCTGAATTTTTATTTGAAAGAATTCAATTTGAAACGGGATTTGCTCTGACCTAGCCAGCAGAGCAAACTTCCTGCTGTGAATTGTTACTGCAAACGTTGTTTCTGGAATGACAGGCTACTCCCAAATGCTAAGGCAGTTCTGTTTCTTAACAGGAATTTGGGGAGGGGATTGACTCAGTACAGGGAGCTGTATTTTTAAAAGCAATTAATTCGGCAGTTGTCATGCTTTCCCTGATTCCTGGCATTACGTTTCTGCCTGCCAAGTTGAACACAAATGCTTCTAAACATTGATTACAGAGAGGCAATTCCTAAGGTTGCCTGCACTTGTCACTATTTGATGTATTATACACACAGTGGAGCTTGCTAGGTGTGGGATATTTCATACTCAAGTGGCTTCATCGCTGCCTTGCAAACATGTCATCATTTTCCTTGGATTACAAAATGGCCCTGAGCATCACCATGTGGGAATGTGAGCAGATAGGAGATGTTTAAATATCTCATTTGAATAAATAAATAAATAAATAAACAAATGTTTTCAGAATGAGGTGGGAAAGGCCAGCAGTGAGAAGAGCCTGGGGGATAGCAAAGGCAGTGGGAGAAGTTACAGACTCTTGTGCTCTCAAGGACTCCCTCGTTTGCTTTTAGTTGTGAAAAATGCGAGTGAAAGTGTTGCACTGGAGGGAGGCCAGAGCCAGTGGGAATGTCAGCCAGCCTGGGTGCAACACTTGAGCTGATTCTTTGGGAGCTGCTGTCGGCGAGAGGCACAGAGGGCTGGGTGAGACTCTCACAGTTGCCAGACCATCTGTCACTTCCAATTTGATAGAAATTTCTCTTTTACCCCCTTTTTTTTTAATGTGATTTCTTACCTTTGGGGACTAAGCACTGTTGTATCAGTGCAACGTTTGCCATAGGACAAGGACCTTGTCTGTTTAGACCAGTTAGATTTTGAAATGGGTAAAAATATCTGAGGAAGTACTATGTGCATTTCATAACTCTGATAAGTCCTTATTTATATTTAAATATTCACATATTTATACTAATATATTAATGTCTAATGATAAATTATAAATAATATATTTCTATTTAAATATTTGCATTAGTAACGCCAAGAGGCCATACCTCTTGCTCTCTCTACCACAGCCAAGGCTTGATTGGGCACTAATTAGGTAATTACAAGGGTCTGCACTGAGTCAAATCTTCCTTCCTTGATGTCCAAGGGAATGAGTGTCTCCAGGCCCTGAGGGTGAGAGCCCAATATAGATGAAAGAGATTCAAGGATGGCTTGACTGGATTCAGTGAGGGTGTGGAGAATCTGGACCCAGGACCATCAAAACAACTCCAGCATCTTTGTATGATGCTGCTCTTCTGGGTTTAGATCAGGAGATTTTGGATGCATTAAATGAAATTGTGCTCTTTTTCAGAGCTTGACAACTTCTATGTGTTCTTAGGTCACATCTGGTCAGGCCTAGGTCATCCAACAGGACAGCTTAGGATTAGTTTAGGTACAGTTTAGGGCTAGTTGAGGTGTAGTTTAGGGTTAGTTTAGGTACAGTTTAGGGTTAGTTTAGGTGTAGTTTAGGGTTGGTTTAGGGTTAGTTTAGGGACAGTTTAGGGAAAGCCTGATCACTGCTGGAAACTGGGATTCTTATGTGGAGTTTATGATAAGCAAACCCAGTTCCTAAAGCACCCTACAGATCTTCCCTTTGCCACACAAGAGAGCCCTGCCAGGAGTGAGTGAGGTATAGGACAGGCTCCACAAATGGCTTGGAAGGTTTTTTGCTTGTGCCTGTGCCCTCCCATTTTCACCCACTGCCAGCAGTTCTTCCTGGGTGTCAAATTTATTCCAACACAAGAACAACCATTGGGCTCAGCAGCTAAATTCATGGGTGAGGACACCCCCAGACAGTCTGGGCACGGTCATCAGTGTCCAGAAGAGCCATTTTGTAAAAAGGACAAGATTTTGGAAGGGCTGATTAAGATTTCTCTAACTCTAAAGCCGGGAGGAGACAGCCTGGCAGGATTCTCCTGTGCTCTGGAATAGTCTGGCACTAACAACACCAGACTTGTGAGCCTAGTTTTGATTCCCAATGCTGCGTAGTCAAATCACTTAGGAAGGGAACAGAAAACAAGCTTTCCTTGTCCTTCCCCTTGACCTTGGAGCTGTCAGGTTCCTCAGAGGTGTGAGCTCTTTTTGTTTAATTGCCATTCTTCATGCCCAAGGAGTCCCCTGGCCGTCGCAGCGAAGCAGAGACAGAGATGGGGCTTATTGTGGGCCATGCCTACTCAGTGACTGCCATCAGGAAGCTGCGCCTCGGGGAGAGGCTCGTGTTCTCCTTCAAGGCAGAAAAGCTGTTCATGGTCAGGCTGAGGAATCCCTGGGGGAAAAAAGAATGGCACGGTGCTTGGAGCGACAGGTAAGAGCTGCAAACCCAGTGCCAAAGGGGTGAAGCTGTGCTGGGGCCACTGGAATTTGTGGTTGAACACTGGCGAGACACACCCATACTCAGTGAGGGCTGAACCTCTGCGCCAGCTCTCGTTTTCCTCTGAGAAAATGAGCATGTCCTGGAGGAGTTTATGGCTCCTTGGACCTTATTTACTGTTTGCATCAGTCTTCTGGTGCACTGGAACATGGGAGGAAAAACCGCTCATGAGTCAAGAGCATGAGGCTCATTCCCAGCTTTGCCAGACTGTGGCTGTGACTCAGTTTCTCATCTGTCATTCCCAGCTGCTAGGGATGGTAAAAGTCTTTTAGATAATTTAAGTGACTGGTGAAAAAATGCTGTAAAAGTGCCATATTTGTGATTTCTTTCTAATTAATTTTCTAGTGAATTTTCATGTGGGCCACAGGCTTAGCAGGCACCTCCACAGCAAGAGAAATGATTGCTGGGGGGGATGTCTTCCATCGTGGGTGATTTAAACATGAAAAACATGTGACAGTTCAGCACTGGGCTCACCAGCCAGTGTTTAGTATCTAACAATGCAGTGTTCTCAACAACAGCATATTAATTTCTTCTAATCCATGCTTTAGCCAGCAAAAATCTACTGCTTTCAAAAGATAGCTCTGGGTGAAATGCAATGAATGCACAAAAGAGCTTCTGTGTCCTGATAAACTGAAGCCCTCGGGCTTCTCCACTAGGCTCTGTCTGGCACAGCTGCCACTCATGCCAGCACTGAGGACTCTGATGGTGACCCATGGCTTTCGGTCCAATAGAATTAAATGGACAATTTCCAAAGAGGTTAAGGAAATGTGTGCTAGGGCGAGCAGCCTCCCTTCCCTCCTGCCAGCCACCTTCAGCTTTAGCCTTCAAGTGCTTTTGGAGAGGCAGCGAGGAGCTGTGGCTCTGTTTTTCTGGTGTAACCCATCAGAGATGGGGTCCATGGTTGGGTTTCAGCAGGAGGATGCTGGAATTTAGGGTCTGTGCTCCCCTGCAGCAGCAGGTGCCTGCAGGGCCTCTGTGCTGGGTTTGTGCACTGTAATGTTCCTCTGGAAACTGGACACTGTGCTCAGGCTCCAGCGGTTTCTTCTCAAAGGCTCCCTGGGGAAATCTCAGACCTCAGGCCTGTTTTATTAAGGTGATTAAAAGACGAAGAGAATACTCTGCTCTAGGCGCAGCGTTCAATAATCTCCCGAGGAGGAAAACCAGGTTTCATTTGAAGGGCCTTCAGGGAACGGAGTCAACCTCCTGCGACCTTGGAAACCAGCTATTTAAGTGTTTAAGAGTCCTAATGGAGGGTGTGACAAAGGAAATCAGTAAGATTCTGCTCTAGTTGTGCCCATTTCCTATTAACCTCTTTCTTTTTAGTAGATTAGTAATTTCAAATCAATTAATGTTTTAAAACTCTTCCTGAAAGCCTCACATTTTCTTCATGAATATCACCTGCCCTTTCAGTACTCTGATATTCCTTTTAAAACCAGGGACCAGAAGAGATTTTTACTTTCAATTTTTTTTTCCAGGTGAGAGTTTTTATTTAAAGTTATTAATATCTTTATTGCTTTGATTTTTGATTTTTTTAAATTTTTTTTTTTCTTTTAGTTCCGAAGAGTGGAAGAAAGTCAGCGATTCTGAGCGCAAGAACTTGGGGCTCACTGTTAAGAATGATGGAGAGTTCTGGTGAGTGGGAGTGATGTGAAGGGTTTGGAGACACTGGCTACCCTAACTGTCATTAATCTGCCATTTAACAGCTTCAAAAACAGATGGATAAAGTTATCTCGAGGTCTGTTTCTTTCAATTTCCCTAGGGATGACAGGGAAGGATAATAGAAATGGATTTAAAACCAGTAGAACAAAATTAGTAGCTCTCAATATTGTCTGTGTTATGGACAATCTCTCAGAAACCAGGGGAACACCTGCTGGTTTACATGACACAATGCCAAATATTGAACACACTGACAGCCCTGCTTATTGACTAGTGTGCCTGTCCGTAGGTGAGCCATGGCTGAGGCATCTATAAATAGAGTTGCAGCCAGTGAATTTTGATATTTGTTGATGTTTCCCAGCATGGGAATGAGAAGTGTTCATTCCCTACACAATCTCTAGAGCTCTGGTAATTTTAACCTTGCTTAAAACTTGGATGCTCAGCCCAGCAGCTTCTCCAGTAGATGATCAATATTGCATCAAGTGAGCTGGCAGGGCTCAGTGTGAAAAGAATTCTGCTGGCTCTGTCAGGACTGGCAGCTGCAGGGTTTGGCTCTGGGCCATTAATAAGCCAGGCCATGATGGTAATTCAGAGACCCAAGCTGTTTTTCTGTTGCTCTGCAGTCCAGCCTGTTCCTTCGGCAGGCACAGGTGAGATGGGGTTGAATAAAAGCTCTGTCCAGGGTGCAGAGGTCTGAGTCGTGCTCAGGGACAGATGTGACAGTAAGGACTGTAATAATGAGGAGTGGATCCTACTTTAATTGCAGGTGATCTCTTTGGCCTTTGTAAAACGTGTTATCAAATCCAGCCTGGGAGGTTCAACCTGTCCTTTAGGCTTAGGAGGTGCAACAGAGCCAGGTCTGACCAAACACACTGGGTGATACTGCTCTGAATTAAGCTCTGAAACTCTGTGATTGTGGCCTCACGAATATTTCCACATGGAAAGCTTTCCAGTGAATCAGTTTGTCCCCTGGACAGCTGAGCAATGCCTCCTCTTCAAATTACTGGAAGATTTGTGTGTCATTTTGGCTCTTTGCATGAGTATCGCTGTTTATTTTTCAACAAACCATTACTTCCCTGGCGTTCCATGGAGCAGGATGACGTTTGAGGACTGGTGTAAGAGTTTCACGGATGTGGACATCTGCCGGACGGTGAACACCTCCTACTTCAGCCTCCACAAGACCTGGGACAAGGAAATGGTGTATGGGGCTTGGGCAAAGCATCCAGAGCCCCTGCTGAACCGCTCTGGGGGCTGCTTTGATAACAGAGAGACCTTCCTTCAGAACCCCCAGGTGGGAATGTGGATATTTTGTGAGTTACTGTCTGTTCGTGAGAGATTTGATAACAGAGAGACCTTCCTCAGAGCCCCCAGGTGGGAATCCCCGTGTTTTGTGAGGTATTGAAGTGTATCCACTTTAGCTGGGGCTCCTGAAGTACCCACCCTGCTCAGGAGCTAGCAGTGACTGCTAGACAAAAATCTCATTGCCCTGGGAGTGTGCTGTGTACTGCATGTTTCAGTGACTTTGGTGCAATTTCTCAGAAGGGTTTAGATATTTATTTAGGACTGATCATGTTCGGGGCTGGTGAGTCACACACACAACAGAATTACCGACGTCCTGCCTGGGCTTCTTTCAGTTTCCCAGTCATAGAAAGGCAACAAGTCTGATTTTCTAATGACAGAACTCACTTAACACCCTTAAACAGCCTGGGGATTTGATCCACTGTATTTAGTTATTATTCCTTGGCATTAATGTAAGATTCTGGAAGTATCTGGTCTCTTCCCCAGGCTCACCCTCTCATCAGCATTACAGAATTTTCTTTGGCTCATGCTACCCAGTCATTTCAAGCTGTTTATCCATTCCTTCTCCCTTTCCCACCTTCCTGCCCTTCTCCACGGGGTGTGTTTTTCTCCCAGCACATGCAAATTCAGGCATAAAACTTCTGTTACTGTCCACAGGACCCAGGCACTTAACTCTGTGAGTTACTACTTTGAAAATTGACATTTCTGTCCAGATTAATTAAAGATGTTTTTGGATCTGCTTCTCTGCACTTGCAAGGGAGGCTTCTGCCTGCACCCTCTGTTTTCAGAGCAGGGTGCTGGAGCCATGCAGCCTCTGCTGCTCAGATCAGATCTCAGACTCTCAGCTTACCCTGCAGTTCTTCACTGCTCTGCCTTCTGTCAGTGCCTCGTTTCCAGAGGGTGATTTAATTCAGGTATTGCCCTGTGAGATTCTGGATGTATTCCAAGTGCTTGTCTGGTGTCATCTGTAAGTGTTTAGCTGTGACAGAGAACGAAATACACACGTTCCAGCTGAGTGCAGTGCCTGATGCCATGGAAGGCCTCTGTATCCCAGGGTTATCTCTGGGCCAGTTGATTAAAAGGCTCTTAGCAGCAGTGCTGGAACATATCCATGTTATTTTATTACAGATTACTCTGGCACACACCACCGTAATCTAGCGATAATCTCTGTCTGTTCTCCCAGCACTGAGGCCTCCTGCGAGGTTTATCTGTGCAGAGAGGGATTGTGACACTTCCAGTCCCTTTTGATAAAGCAATTTAAACCAAGCCTGTGTGTATTCTACACACATTCACCTGCTGACTTCTAGATCATTACCCGTTAAGACAGCTGAAGTGTCATCAGAAGAAGGTCACAGTTGCAGAGCTGTCATCAGACCAGGAGAGCTTTCATGGCTTGTTCCCCTCCCAGCCCTACATGGCCTTGGAGCACTCCGGGCTGTCTGAGGGGGTAACCCTGCATGTGCTTCAACAGGGACAAGAACTAAAATGTGCCTCAGTGAGTGCTGCTGCATGTTTTTATCTCATGTTTTAGGTTCTCCCTGCAGAGGCTCTTTACAACCCCTGGGACTCTCACAGGGCCCTGTGCTTTCTCTGCTGCAATAGGTGATTTAAAACACAGAAAAGAGCTTGGGATGGGGTCTTATTCAGCAGAGCTCTAAGGCAGAAGGACGTGGATGGGTCTGTAACCAAGGCAATCTCAATATCTGCCTCAGAGCAAGGCTCAATAATTTGATTTTTAGCAGCAATCGAAGGAGAAGGAAAGGGGGAAATGAACCAATGATGATATTCCTGTCCATGCTGCCAGGGAATTCCAGCTTAAATCAGAACATGCGGTGCACGTGGTACCTAGCTGTGCACTGCTGCAAGTTTATGTTTCTATTCATTTTCTTCACATTTAAATGTCTTTGAGGGTGGGAGAGCACAGCATCTGTCTAAACTTGGGGTAAATAATGTCCTCTTCCCTCCACTGATCCTGACAACTCAGGTTTGCCCTCTGCAAGCACAAAGCAAATTTAAAGAATTCTCTAATAATGAAAAAATTAATTTAATTCCTTGTCATATAAAGAAACACCTGTCTGACCTTCTTTTTTTCATACTTACTTTATGAACTGCTATGGTAGTGACTTTTAGTAATGTCTGATTTAGTAAGATGGGAACTGCTGCTTAAACTTGAGATAAATTCCTTTCATTTGTCTTAAACCCAAGTTGACTCAAGCTTACTGTAAACAGTTTAGATAAAATATTTGCATTTTAAAGGTGCAGGAGTCTTTCTTAGCTGTTTTTTACTGGGTATTCAGGAAAACTGAGAAGTCCAAAATTAGCATTCCTGTCATTCTCACATGAAACAGGAACTGTAGATGCAGAACAAAGTGCCTTTTAAACTAAGATCTGAAAGATTCCTTCATTTGCAGGCCCTATATAAAATGTTTGAAATTTACAGGCACTGTTTAATTAAAAGAAGAATCGAAAATTATCTAAGACCCCATGTGGAGTCTGTTAGTTTATTTATTTTAATCTCACTCCTGATTTATAGCTAAATAAAACTCAATCTTTTGTCTTTTGCTTCCAAATGAGATGTCCTCCTGCTGACTCCAGTTACTTTGTAGCTTCGTCCCAGGCTGTCCTTTATGCGAATTCATAGGATCAGAGAATCACAGAATGGGTTGAGTTGGGAGGGACCTTAAAGCTGATCCCATTCCACCCCTTGCCACGGGCAGGGACACCTTCCACTGTCCCAGGGTGCTCCAAACCCCGTCCAACCTGGCCTTGGACACTTCTAGGGATCCAGGGGCAGCCACAGCTTCTCTGAGCACCCTGTGCCAGGGCCTGCCCACCCTCGCAGGGAACAATTTCCTCTTAATACCTACTTTAAACCTACCTTGCTGCACCTTAAAGTCATTCTCCCTTGTCCTATCACTAGGATTACCATTTTCATCAATACCTTTTATTTACCTGATACTTCTGGTTTAAATTTCCTCGTTATTAGCATTAATTTTCGAGCTGTGAATTGCTGGCAGTATCTGCTACATGGAGAACTCTCCTTCCCCCCCCAAATGTATTTCCATTTGCCTCCTTCGTATGCACATATTTCCCAGGTGGTGGCTTTCTCCTCAGTCTCCTGAGGCAATTCCAACAGCTCTTCTCTCTCCTCTCCCCTCCCAGTACATCTTTGATGTTAAGAAGGCCGAGGACAAAGTGTTGGTCTCCTTACAGCAGGAGGATCGCCGCAAGTACAGGAAGGAAGGGAAAGGAGACAACATCACAATTGGCTTTGAAATACTCAAGGTAGGCAGCCAGCTGCACTCCTGGTGCAGAGTTTGTTCAGTTTGCTTAATCCTGCTTCACCCTGACAGTGAGATCTGTGGCAGGTAGAGCCAGGATTATCCTGGGGTCTGTGTGTGGGCACTGCACTCAGTCACCAGAGCTGGCATTGCATAGGCCATGGGAGCTCAGCTGGATTTAGTTAAACTCTATATGAATAAATTCCATTTATTTGAAATAAAGAGCTTTTGCCCCTTGCAAAAGAATTTTAAGTGCTTTTCCTACCCTCGAGCTTTCTAGAGAAAGGCAAAATAATATTAATGCTTAAAACATGGAGGGCTTTTTCGCCTCCTCACTGGAGGCTTCTGCCTCCATTTCATCAGCAAATACAGCCAGGTGAATAAGGTTGAAAAGTCTGCACTTCTTCTGTTGCCACTTAGAAAAAACGAGTGTTTTCAAAAGCTGGCATAGTGAGCAGGAAATGAATATGTGGGAAAAGGAACCACAGGGATCCCAAGAGGTAATTTAATTGCACTCTCAGGGCCAATTGAGTAAAATTAAATCACCCAAACTCAGAGAAAGAGGGAAGCAAAGAAACAACAATTTTTCTGCTCTTTCTCTGAGGATTGGGGTAATCCTGTCCTCTGTTGCTACAGCTCCTGGGACTACATAAAATCTATGGCCCTACCCTAAAAAAAGGTCAATTTTTACAGTTGGTTAGATCTGCTGACATCTGCATCACACCTACTCATTTACCAATCACCTGTTAACCACATATATTGAAGTGTGTCATGGCAGAAAGCAGAATAATTTACCTTGTCTTGTTCATGCCTGTAATTTGGAAAGGCTTGAAAAATAAAATCACACCTTCGTAAAAGTTTCAGGGCTCTATTTTTACTTCTGATCAAGAATTTTTTCTATTTTAGACCTATTCTAACACACCAAGCTCATTAGCATGACTAAAGGCCTTGGGACGAGAAGTGCCAGAAAAGAAGGAAGAGCTGCCTTTGCCTCAAGAGCTGCTTGAGAGATTGGTTTAGGTTTTTACTGTGCTCTGGTAAATACCAGTCCCCTGGAGAGGATTTTAAGAGTTAAGCACAACTTCAAGGCTTAGAACAGAACATGAATGGTTAATCTGTGGCTTTTGCATTCAGGAAAGGGCAAGGAAAATACAGCTGTGTGCATCTGGATTGGGAGCCTGCTGTGAAAGGCTGGAGTGCTCTCTCCATGCTAAAGAAAGGAGGGAGAGGGATCTCAGCCCTGTCTGAGCAGGTGCAGTCCTTGGGGTGTGTGTCCATCTCTGGAAGTGTTCCAAGCTCTGCAGCAGCATCACATCTCTTTTAGTGGCTTCCTCTCTTTGCCAGCCCCAAACTTTCACCTGCCACAGTTTAAACGGATGGGAAAACACTTGCCAAATGATTCGCCTTTATTGCACATTGTGTTTTATGTCAAAAGCTGTGTGGTGCTCAGGGAGATTCCTGCCCCTTAGCCCTGCTGCCCCTGCTGGCATTAACCCCTGTCCTGCTGCAGGTGGAGGATAACAGAAGGTACAGGCTGCACAAGCTCACGGTGCAGGACAGAGTGGCCACATCTCCCTACTGCAACACACGCAGCGTGTTCCTGAGAAGGACCCTCCAGCAAGGCCGCTACGTCCTCATCCCAACCACCTATATCCCAGGGGTTCCCACAAAGTTTATCCTGAGGCTCTACACAGATGTGCCCTCAAAACTCAGGTGGGTGGCACTCACAAGCACACAGGCTGCAGCTCCGTGGAAGGGGTTGCCTGGTCGTCCTCCAACACCTCCAACTCACTGGCTTGTGTGGCTCCAGAAATGGGCCCTGGAGACATCAGGGGCACCTCTGAGAATCTCCACGTTTGTGCATGGTCGGGAAATGTTTAGTTAGGGACCTCTTGGGCAATTCATTTTGGGTCTTCTGGCTTTTTAGTTTGGCTCTTGTAGTGGCCTCCAGTTCTAGGTCAGGACACCGAGCACTGGTGCTTGTGGTTACAGCTGATACTTGTTGATTCTGTGGCCATCTCCTCTGAAACCAGTGGCTGCTGCAAGAGCAGAACCAGTGCTTCATAAAATCAGGCCCACTGAATTTTTTTCTTGATTTGATAGGATTTTCCATTATTTAAAGTTGGTGGTTTTTTCACCACTTTTGGCTTCCACACCAAAGATAGCACAAATTTGTTTTACTTTGCTTTGCTCTATTTTTATTTCTTACATCTGTCATTTCTGCACCACAGAATTAAAAAATGGCATATGAGGAAAAACTACAAATCTCATGTTCTAAAAATGCCAGATTTCCACAACCATTGATTGTTTGCTTGACATTCTTTGCTTCAGTTGCTTTTTCCATGATTTTTCAGGGAGCTGAAGGCAGATAGGCCTAAAATGACGTGTTGGAGTCTTTTTTGTGGCTACCCACGTAGAGTCACCCAAATCAAAGTCCATTCTGCAGAGGGTTTGCAGAAGCAGGACAGATCAGGAGGTAAGTGGAAAGAGAGTCTGGAAGAGTGGAATTGGCTTTTCAGTCCTCTGAAGACGATTTGGGTTGATATGTAAGCAGTCAGAAATTATCCAAGCAGAGGATTTATGGGATTTGTTTTTCCATCATGTTGTAAAACTTGCTCCAGTGGAGAGATCAGATTAATATGGGGATGCAAACAGCAAGTTATGGGCAGGTCCATAACTGGTCAGGATGGGCAGGAGGAGCCAGAACCTCCTGAGGAGCTAATTGTGGGGTTCAGTAAGGTTCTGCTGTCAGGGTCGTGTGTTTTCTAAATGCTTCCTTCCGGAGCTTCTGAGGACTGAGACTGGCATTACATCTCTGTGGCAAAGTGCCCTGAAAACATCAGGGTGTCCCTAGACCCTGACGCTGGGGGTATGCAGGTGCAGAAATTAAGGGCAGCCTGAACAGAGATACCTTTTTTGTATCACTGCAGTCGAGGGATTTGAGACTGGAGTGCAGAGTTGTTCACAAAAGCCTGTCACTGTCATCTCAGAGTTGTGCTCAGCACAAATTTCTGAGTAACTGCATAAGCAAGACTAGAGGAGAATGAGGATTGCATACCTCAGTGCTGCTTGTCACCAGAGCCCTGTTCCTGACCAGAGGAAGTTTATTTAATCTTTATTTTAAATGTTTATTGGAAAACTCCTTCGTGCTGTCTTTGATCCATTGCCCTGTCTGGACAAAATAATGGATGCTTTGCTGTTGTCAGGAATAGTGGATGACTCTAACGGCCCAGGCTCAGTCCTGGATGCTCCTTGTGGAAGTACCTCTCTCCAAGTTAGTGTGTTCTGAAGTGGATCCAGCTGTCTGGGAGCCAGGCACGGTGGCAGGTCTGCAGGGTGATGGGGAAGCTCTTGGGGATTTTTTGTCTCTCATTCCCAAGCCTGTTTTAAAAATTGCTCTCACTACTGTCTGTCAGGCCTTTTTCCCGAGTTTCTCTTTGAGAACAAATCACCTTTTGCACCTTTAAATTGTCCTACTGACTTTCCGTGTTGTATTTGCATATTTAATTTAATTTTTATTTAATTTAAGACATAAGTTTTTCACCGCTTATGTTCTAAGCTGAGTGTTGAGGTCCGTGGTGTGTGACAGCCCCGGAAGCAGAGAATCTTTAGTGGAAGCTGCCTTGGGAGCAGCCTGAGAAGCAGAAGGAAGGAGAAAAAGATATTCACCTGCTAGAGGCAAACCAACCTGCTGTGATTGCCAGGACAGTGCTTGTGTCTCAGCACTGTGTCTGCTGTTTGTCCCGTGCCCTTTTCCAGTGGCTGAGGCTGCCGGAGCTCCCTGGGTTGCTGGTAAGAGCAGTAGAGAGGAGTGGGAATGCATCTGGGAACATTTCCTCCAGAATGTTTTCCAGAAAGCCTTTTGCTTTGGTACAATGCTGAAGGATATCAGTGTTGGATCCTCGGTGCAGTTCTCAAAACCCCAAAAAGTAAGCCTTAGGCCTCTAATCACAGACTTCTTTAAGCCCGAGAAATGCCACTACTATTCAGGTGTTTCCGGCTTTTGCGGAGTCCAACTTTTTTCTTTGCGCTGTTCTTTTGTACAACTTCCCAAAGCAGCAGCATGGCCAGGACTGAGGTAAGAGCTGTTGTGGGGCTCAGGGCAGAGCTGGAGCCGTTTGTGTGCCTCAGAGCTGAACCCAGCCCTCCTTCCGCAGCCAGAGCCGTTTCCTGAGCAGCAGCTCCAGTTTCATTCCCAGCTCATGGCCAATACCAGGACATTGCTTTCCCACTCTAGCAGACCTTTCTGTTTTTCCTTTGTCCTGTAAATAAATCAGGCACAGAACTGGGCCATCCATAGCTGAGAACATCTGATCCCCCACGTGCTCTCCCGTTTCTTCCTTTCCTTCTGGAATTGGAGCCAGTTTATCAAAAACAACTGATCCATCCAGCACTGCCATCATGGGGTCACGCCGTGCAGGAACATTTTGTGTCCCTCTTCTACCTCCCGCTGTTTCTCGTGGTCTTGCTGAGAATTTGAGCGTTTCCTTCAAATATTATCTTTCCTCTTCCTTTCGCTTAGCGAGTCCTCTCATTAACTGCTCCCACCTCCATCCAGCAGATGTGCCTGTCACCTCTTTAAGCTCCGTGTCCTTCCCCAACCCCTCCTTATGCTATTTTTCTCTTAATTACTGTTAATGACTGGGCGTTGCTCTGCTCTTTGCCCTCGGACAAAGTTGTTAACACCACTGGAGTGACAGGCAAGACCCCGATTTAACCCGATCCATTTTCCAAATCGCTTTGCAAAGAGGGCAGCTTTTCCACCCCTGATGACACGGGCCGTAGTGTCACCCCATGCCCCAGAGCTGAATTCACACGTTCAGTGACACGGAAGGCAATTGCCCATCAGGAAAGCCAATATCCTGCTACCTGCCATGGAATTGAGAGGGGTTGTCAGGGAAACGGGCCCGCGGCAGCTCTGGCCAAGTGTAACCACAGAGCAGCATATGGAAACGTCTGTGTCTGCCTTGTACTTGGAAGTGGCTGCGTCTGGTTTGGATGCAGCTGTTACATGGTTTGTTCCTGTGACGTGTTGGTACCTGATCTTGTAAATGAGGGATGTGTTTGAAGGAAATCATCTGGGAATGGATTGTTAAAAAGCTGAAGTTGCCTAAAATTGTGCTGTCTTCTGGCTGCGGTTGCATTATTGAGTAGATGGTTAAAAATGTGAGTTAGAAACTATCACGAGCCTGACTTACAGATGCTCAGGGTTTATTAAAAATCTGTAGGAAGTAGCAAGGTGTGGAAAAAACAGATATTCTGTCATTAACAACAGAAATGGACAGAGATAGTTGTGTTGAAATACAAAACATGGTATTGCCTTTGTTTAGTTAGAAGTTAATTAGAAAGTGGAATGGCCCACTCTATTTTAGTTTAGACAGGTGTTTCCAAACTGGTTCTTGCTCCTTATTTTAAAGGAAAGCAAACATCAAATTTAATAAGAAATAAAAATGCTCAGTGCGAAAACAAAGCATTTCTAGGATGTTGAACAATTGCAGAGGGTCATGTATGAGGGTTAGGTTGGGTATTAGGGAGAAATGGTTCCCTGTGAGGGTGGGCAGGCCCTGGCACAGGGTGCCCAGAGCAGCTGTGGCTGCCCCATCCCTGGAAGTGTCCAACACCAGGTTGAACGGGACTTGGAGCACCCCGGGATAGTGGAAGGTGCCCCACCCCTGGCAGGGGGTGGAATGAGATGAGATTTAAGCTTGCTCCCAACCCAAACCATTCCATGACTCTGTGTTTTCACCTGGACAGGGAGCAGTGGCTGTGACATGCTCTGGTGCCCTGTCCTGCTCAGTAGCAGCAGTGCTGCCAGGCACAGGAGGGGATTGTCTCTGCTGGGTTTCTGGGCAGATCTCAGCTGCCATCCTGTGTCCCCAGAGCTGTGCTCTGATTGTGTTCCAGGAGCAGATCCCTACGTGCTCATCAAGTGTGAGAACCAAAGCAGGCGCTCCCCGGTGCAGCACGACACCACCAGCCCCGTCTTCAACACCCGGCTGATCTTCTACAAGAAGGACATCGACAGTCCTGTCACCATCCAGGTGAGACAGCCACGCAGGGCAGCTGCTGAGGGCAGTGAGGGCAGCACCGCAGCATCCCTGGGCTTCACTGTGCCAACTTTTCCTTCGTGTGACTGATACCCGGGAGAGAAGAGTGAGAACTTGTGCTCCCCTTGCTGGGCTCTGCCTGGAGCTGTGCTGCTGCTTCTCCAGCCTAGGTCTCCTTCACAAACACCAGATGATGGCTGATGGCTTAGGGATCAGAAGGCATGTTTCATTCCAAGGCATGTTTCATTCCAAGGCTTTGAAAGAACTTGCAGAATTCCCTTTTGCCCCATGTGGTACCTGATGAAACAGAGACAAAGAAAAGCCCAGTGTTGTCCAGAGTCATGGTTTGAAACAAAACCAAAGCTAAGGCTATTATTAAGAAGTTTTTTACCCTGAATTCTAGTCCTGTGTGAACTAGACCTCACTGTTTACCTCAGCACTTAGCTGGAGGAATAGAGCTTGGCACTGAGATGATGCAGTCCAGGAAAACTTTGTCTTCAGTCTAAGCTGTGGGCCAGGCTCGATCACTGCCAGAGGAGCACTGAGGAGGTGCAGAGGTGAGCACAGGCACGCAGAGCAGCACAGAGGGGCTATTGTAGGTGGGTTTTACTGCTGATGAGCTTAAAAAGGTCATTTTTATTCCTCTCCTAGGCAGGCTGTGACCTAGAAAGCAAAAAGCTGCATTTCCCTCCTTATTTGCATAGCCTATGTAAATGAGCACGCAAATCCAGACTCTCCCTCACGCTCTCTAGACAATTAGCTAAATTTAGATGCATACCCCCTCCTCGCTGCTTTTCCGAGGGGTTAATGGGAGTGACCCTTCTCGAGCACAGCCCCTTCCGGCGGAGTGTGCCAGCAGCGCTGCCTCAGCCGGGTTTATTTGTGTCCCCTCGTCCCCAGGTCTGGAACAGCAAGCTCCTGAGTGACCAGTTCCTGGGGCAGGCGGTCCTGGCAGCCTCCCCCAGTGACCCCCGCGAGCAGCAGACGCTGCGGCTGCGGGGCAGAGGCGGCCGGGAAGCTGCCGAAGTGCCGGGTCACATCACCGTCAAGGTTCTCTCCAGCGATGACCTCGCCGAGCTCTGAGCGCCGCGGCCCCGCAGAGCCAGACGGAGCTGTCACCTCGCAGCAGCCGCGCCGGGCACTCGGGAGCACAGGGTGCACATCAGCATAATTGCTTTAAAGGGGAAAAAAAAAACCTTCCAACTCTCCTCATTATCGTCAGTAATGGGGGGAGAGGCTTTGGGAAAGGGGGAAATGCGTATTTATACATATATATGCTCATGATACAGCGCATGCAGCAGGAGAGGGGCCAAATGGAATGCTGGCAGGTAAGTTCATCAGGATGTGAGCATCTTCCCAGCAGCATCGTTGAGGATGCAGGCAGGAATGGCTGCAGCTCTATCGGGCACCCACCAGCAGCTTGGGGGAGTGGCAAGCACAAGGTGGATTCCCATCATTCAGTCCTTGTTCACTGCCAGGCTGGGTTTGGGAGGGGGATTTTTTTTTCCCTCCTTGAGGGATATAAATTTCTTGATGAAATTTCTATTCCTTGGTAAAAATGTCATTACTCAAGGAGTTCAGTGATAGCTCGTGGCCTTAAGACCAGTCTTGCCAGGACAACATAGAAATGGAGGGGCAGATCTTGCAGTGCCTGTTTGAACACACAGCAAATGAGAGCTTTGTCTACCTAAAGGTTCTCAAATTGACTTTCTGATACTTCTCTTCTCCGCCTTGAGCTGGTGGCTCACAATTTGGTATCTCAGTCCAAGGGCACCTCTCAGTTCAGCTGTGGCTTTGCCCAGGGCACAGATTCAGTAATGGGAGCCTCCTTGCTTTGCTTAATCCACATAATGCTAAAAATGGAACAACAGCCCTCTTGTTTTGGTAGATGTAGCACCAGCCTGAAAGGAGAAAATGAGCTCATGAGAGGGGTG
This sequence comes from Oreocharis arfaki, assembly GCA_013398015.1. NCBI lineage: Eukaryota > Metazoa > Chordata > Aves > Passeriformes > Paramythiidae > Oreocharis > Oreocharis arfaki. The sequence goes on from VZRR01001794.1 coordinate 143,794, forward strand.
GGTTTGCAAAAGCAAAGGGCAGGTGTCAGGTCTCACTCTCAAAAGTTTGTAGTCATTTATTGCTGGAATGGCTGATGTTTGATGAAATTTCACTTGGGTACCATGGAGAATGGGTGATATTTCACATGTCCTTCACATCAGGGTTCTGGTGCCAGCTCTTACCTTCCCCTGCAGCCCCTGGCAGGCAGGGTTCCCTCAGCAGGTGTTTGGGGTGGGCACGCTGGGCAGTGACCCTGGCAGTGCATGAGGCTCTCTGTGCCCGACACACGGAAATGGATTTTACACAGCTGCCGATTCTGGTTGGTAAAGTGAAGCTGAAGGATTGTTCTGCCCTTTTTACAGCCAGGAAATTGGGATTTCTGTGTGCCTCGTAGCCACTTCAGCCACACAGTGTGATTTTCGTAATTTACCAAAAGGCCCTCGACAGAGTTAAATGTTTTCACAAAAGGTTTTGAAGTCTCCTCAGGGCTCCAAAAGGATCAGTGCTGTGGTAGGGAAATGCTTTCTCTGACATGCCAGAGATGGACTCTGGGGCTGTGAATGATGCTGCAGTGCCATCAGCTTAGCTGCATGAACAAGTCCTAAATGCAGCTCTTTTCAGACAGCTTGGGCTTGGGCCATTTTGCACAGCAGAGCCTTGTCAGAGATGTGAACTACAAGCCCCACAGGCAAGTGACATTCTCTGTAAGCTCGTGGCTTCGGGGCTGCTTACTCTCAGAAATGTTTGTAAACTGAGATTTATCTTTTTAAAAAGCATAAACTGTCTCATGCAGACCAGAGCTTGGATGGGGGGGAACTGAAAATGTCAGGGCTGTCCTAGTCCTGCACTGAGACCTGTTTGCTTTGCTTTTCCTCACACACTGTTCCAGGCTATGGGAGCTGCTTCCTGCAGCATTCCCTGTGGGATGGGTGCCATTCCCAGGGCTTGGCTTGGCCTGGGTCAGTGTTTAGCCTGAAAAAGGCTCTCCTCTGAGATGACACCAGAGGTTTGTGCCTCCCTGGCCCACGATTTAGCTGAGAAAGCTCCTAAGCCTGCTCAGGGCACAAAGCCACCTCAGCTCCGAGCTGGAAGGGTGTCCCTTGGCTCTGTCCTTGGAGCCCCACAGCCCTGGCCCCCAGTCCAGCACCACCACCCTGCTTCAGCCTCTGTAAAGGGCTGTCTCCAGCGTCCGTGGGGCAGAGAGAGCATGACCAGCAGTTCTTGGGCATGTACAGCCTGGCAAAGGGGGAAGTCAGGGTGGGGAGCATAGACACGGTGATTTTTAGGCCTTGATAATTATGCCAGCTCCAGACATGCCCCCAGTTTGTCCCAGTGGCATGGGGACAGGCACTGCTGGCCAGTGCTACCCTGAGGGACTGGCAGTGCTGGGAGCTGCGGGAGCCTCCAGTGCTGGGGCCAAGCAGGATGTCTGGGCCTCTGCATTTATCATTTTGGGGAAGTATTTTGTTTTGCCATCAGGAGGAGCTGATCCAGCCTGGGAACACAACTGGCTCTGCTGGTTTACAGGGGCTTCTGTCTTCCCAGGTGAACCCCAGGTGAAGCAAGGCAAGGTCAGGCTGACAGGGGCTTGTGCTGCTGCCTGCTGCTAAGATTTCTAGTTAAAATTGTAATTTTTTAACAATATGAACACGTGGGAAAACATGTTGGGGTTGGTTTTTTGGGAGGGGGGGAGGGCTGCCTTTATGTACACACTCGAGCCACCTTCGGCCCCTCAAAAATGAAAACAGGTGGAAGTGGCTGTAAAATGTTTCATTGCGACCTTTTGTAACTTTTCGATACAAAGTGACCTAAATAAAATTTTACCAAAAAATTACAATTTTAGCGATTTCTGTGCCGGCGGTGGCCGCGAGAGGGCGCTCGGTGTCCACCCACACAGGTGTGACCACGGCCAGGTACCGGCACCTGAGCGTGGCCGGGTGCAACACACTCGAATTAAAAAAGGGGTTTAATTTATAGAGGATACCACACATTATCCTATACACGCTGTTATATCTCTCTATACACTGTGTAACAGTTACAGAAGGGCCTCTGGGTGTACATAAAAATATATTATTTCTATATATATGTATATATAAATATATTTTATATATATATGTATGCACACTAGGTATACACACTATATATATACACACACCCACTATATA
>VZRR01001794.1:146011-215489 GCA_013398015.1 Oreocharis arfaki
TATACACATATATTTATTTTTAGATATAAGGGTCTGCAGTGCAGGAGAGTTATGGGGGGATTGTGCATAGGGGACAAGATAAAGTACAAAGTACATGTATGTCCACAGCTCTGTAACACACTATCTATACATATAATCCTATAAAAATATATGTTATACTATCTATATTATAATATATATTCTAGATATATCTATACATATAATAATTCTGCAGTATATTAAGTGTCTATGTACATTTGCACGCCTCCCCGTTTAGTAATCTATATTATATACAGCTCTTTCTCTGAAATCTCTGTATATTTTATATCTTTTATGTCAATGTATTCTGCCAGGTGGAGGGAGGACAGGGAATTCTCCAAACACTCCACAGTCCCAGCTGGCTGCCTGTATCCAACAGGATGTTTTGGCTGCTCCATTCTTCACCTGTTTTTTGGCTGGAAATGCAATTGCACTTTCTTCCTCATCCTGAATTACCACAACTGGGCCAAAACCCAACCCATGGGCTGCATTCCAGAGGCAGTGTGGTCTGGAGTTGGTGGATAAATGAAGGAGACCCTTCCCCATTTCCAAACCACACTAAAACCCCCACAAGTGGGACTTTCCATCTTTAAGAAACAACCAGCAATTCAGAAGTGAATGTAACCATCGGGTGAGAGGGGAGCAAATCTCCCAAAGGACTGAAAATTTTATTCCTGATTTTTCTCTGAGCTGGTACTGCTGCCATGAAGTTTTTCCATGGCTTCACAGACTTTCCTGGCTACCTGGATCATTTCAGGCAGGATGGAGAGACTCGCAGCTGTTCGTAGAAATGGATGCTGCCCAAAGGGGAAAAAAAGAAAGAAAGGAACCATTAATTCCAAACCCAGTTTCTCACAAGATGAAGCAGGATTCTTCTGGTTACCAAAAATACACATAAATAGGACTGAGGGGACCATCTACACCTCAGTTTTAATATTCAAGACCTTGCTATCAGAGGCAAACATGGCCCAGTAATCCCATTAATCAATGTATCGAGGTGTCTTCAGCTTGCTGGGATTTTTGCTCTGCCAGCTCTTTCGGAATGCCACTTGCTGTCTCAGGGCTTTTTTCATTTCAGGGAACTCAAATGACTCACTTAGGTTCCTTTTTTTCTAACAGTAGGGGCTTCATTGGCTGTCAGAAAAGATGAACGTAAGATGTTCCTCAGGGAACTCCAGCACCTCCAAGAAATGTTAATCTCAGTAGGATTTAGGCGTGTGCTGTTCTGAAGAACACCCAGGTGCAGGTTTTCAGCACCAAGACTAGAACAGCCTTCTTACAGCCAAATCTCTGACTTCTTGGCTGGGACTGGGTTCCTCTTCCAGCAACACCATTTTGGGCCTCTGTACCTGGCACCATTCTTACACCAGTTCTCTTGCCACCAGCTAAAACTGAATGGATCCCCAAAGTACAACACAGAAATGATCAGAGGTTGGATGGAACACCTTTCCTCTAAGGAAAGGCCAAGAGAACTGGGATGGTTCAGTCTGGAGAAGAAAAGGTCCTGGGGACACCTTATTGCAGCCTTTCAAAACTTCAAGGCGACCCATTTTTAGTAGGGCCTGTTGCAAAGGGACAAAGGGTAATGTTTTTAAAGTAAAATAGGAGGGACTCAGGTTAGATCTAAGGAAGAAATGGTTTGTGCTGAGGGTGATGAAACACTGGCACAGGTTGCCCAGAGAGGTGGTGGATCCCTGAAAACATCCAAAGTCAGGTCAGACAGGACTCTGAGCAACCTGATCGAGTTGAAGATGTCCCCACTCATGGCAAGGGGGTCAGATTACCAGATGGCATTTAAAGGTCCCTTCCAAGCCAAATTCTTCTATGATTCTACTTTGAAAAGCACCAAGAGTGGGGATTATCAGGAGAGGAGAGCACCCGGTGCCTCTGAGTTGAGCTGAGGGGAACTTCCCCTTTAGCCACTGGCCCTTTACCTCCAGGAGCTCCCTGGCTGTCCAGCGGATGTTGGGGTCAGTGTCCAGGCAGGAGTGCAGGAAGGCATGGAACAGAACTGACATCTTGCTGGGCCTCCTCAGGGGAGGGTACCTGTTCTGGGCTATCAGGCGCTGAGCCTGGGGACAGAGGGAACATGGGACAGCCGCTGACCATCCCTGGGGTGACAGCTCCACTGCAGGCCCCTCCTGGCTTTCTGATAGCTCCTGAGGCTTCTCAAGGGGTCTGATCAACATCTGAGGGTAAGGAAGCAGGGAATTTTCAGCCTCCAGAGCAGTGATGATAATGACCCTGAGAATAGTTCAGCTGGTCAGAGCATGGTGCTGACATCAATCCCCAGATGAGCCATTCACTTAAGAGTTGGAATTGGTGATCCCTGTGAGTCCCTCCCAACTCAGATTATTCTGGGATCTGGAAATAATTCTCTTCATCTGTGTTTGCTGCCTTACACAAGGCAAAGGCAATTCCAAAATGGTCTTCCAATAAAAGTTGGAAATTTTTTTCAAAAAGAGTGGAAGACTGGAATCTTCAGAACAGTTGTCTTCCTCAGGAATTAATTGTGCAGCATTTAACTTAGTTTCAGCTAATAGTCATGAGATTTTATCCTGGCATACATTCCTCCACTATTCCTTGCTCATTTGGTATAAGAACTCATAATTTCATTTCAAGGAATTAGGATCTAAAACTGAAAAGTTCAAAACATATTTACTACGAGTAGCTTTGCTAAAACATACTTTAAGAAAATTGGTGGGTAATAGATAGTTATGGCATTACTCGAACCAGTGACCCTGAAAGGCACTGGTCTGAGTTTGAAATGACTTCTAGGCCTGCAGATACACTTGAAATGCTTTTCCTAATTATTTCTCAATTGGAGAAACTTGCTGCTGTCATTCAGAGCTACAGCTCAGAGAGAGATCAAACAGAGCAGGAGGAATTCAAGCAGTGCTGGAGGCCAAAATGGCACATTTTTGCACTGGTACATGTCACTTCTCCACTGATGAGATGTTCTGCAGGGACATTTCTAGAAGTGGGCCTTGGTAGAGCTATTTCAGGCTGATTTGAGTGGGATTTTTTGTCTCAAGGGAGACAAAACTTGGCACAGATTGGCAAGACAGTGGTGTCTGACAGTGTTTGCACCTTACCTGGGCAGGGCTTTCTTGAAAGTACGGAGGTTCTCCCTCCAGCATTTCAATGGCCACGATCCCAAGTGCCCAGATGTCCACTTGGGTGTCATATTCCTTTCTTTTCAGAATTTCTGGCGCTACCCAGTAAGGAGAGCCGAGCATTGTGCACCGCATGCTCCGCTCCGGGGTCAGCTGAGCGCACAGGCCAAAATCAGCTGAGGAGGAAAACAAAAACCCAGTCAAAACCAGCTTGAACTGTGAAACAAAGCACAAGAATTCCCCACTCTCAGTCTGAGAACAGGGGGATGCTGTGCCTGACCAAGAATACCTACTCAGTTTCACAGATCCGTCCATCCCAAGAAGAATATTGTCACTTTTGACATCTCTGTGGATCACTTTCTTTGAATGAAGGAAATCCAGGGCTTTGAGGCACTGAGACAAAAAGCCCATGAGGGTAGAAATCAATTAACCTCATTTCATCACACAAGAAAAGGAAATAGGTCTATAAGACTGAATTTCTAGGTGAAACACCAATTGCTGATAAAGACTGTCCCCTTCCAAACCCAGCCAGACGGGCTGCAGTGGCTGAGCTCTCTCCATCCAGGTGACAAAGAAGGGTTTGTCAAAAAAGGAAAACACCTCTCCCTTCGTTATGAAGTGGATCAATTTTGTGTGGGAGGCTGCATAACAAAGGTTTTGTGTTGGCCTCAACAGCAGACTTGGAAGCAGCACATCAGCCACTTTTCAGAAGCAAACATCATTTGGGGTGCAATGCTCTCCTTTTGAGCTGAGGGCTCTGAAAAATGAGTCTCTATTTTAATCTGCTGTTAGTTTAAAATTCTGCCACCAGCATTTTTGCTTGTACAGGCAAAGAATGCAGTACAGACATGCTACAGTTTAAAGAGTCAAAGTTTAGGATGTTAAATAAATTTAAAAAGTATGACAACAGCGTATGAGTGTAATAACAAAGTATAAGAAATGCAGTTGTACTGGCAGGCAGCTCACCTAGATGCCCTTTTATTTCACATATCATAACAGCAGCACTGAAACAAAGCTCTGAACATGAAGCCACTCCTGTGCCACCCTGTCCAAGCCATTGGAAGCACAAGCAGAGTCCCTTACCTCCCTACTGATAGCAGCTATCATTCTTTCCTCTATAAAGACTTGGATAAGAACGCTGGTTAAAGTGCCTCCATCCACATATTCCATCACGAGCCACAGGTCTTCCTCAACCAGGTAGCTGAGAGAAGAAAACAAAGGCATGGAGATGAATGTGCACAGCTAAATTACCTTGTGGAAAAGATTGAAGGGGAGTTTTGTTTCCAGGGCACTTGTAAATGGAGGCAGAATAAAATGGAGACATTCCTTGTAGGCCTTGCAGTACTTGGAATCTGTGCAGTCTAAATGAGAAAGGCAAATCCGTGAAAAAGGAGGTGCCTTAGATGGCAAACAAGAGAAAAATGCAGTTTAGTAACAGCAGAGATCAATCTGGAACCAGGACACTTGCCATCAACTGATTAATTATCTTATCAATTCCACCATTCACTCCAGGAACAAGGCAACACAGCTCCCAGAGTTATCCATGAGAGGAGGCTGTGCACCACTGAGGACAGATGTTGGAAAACATTGCATGAAATACAGTCAGAAACAGGAAAAACTATCCAGAAACTGGCAAATTATGTGGTCCTGCAAATGAGAATTTAGTCCTCCTGGCTTCCACAGCAATGGAAAATGGTGGGAACAGCCCAAGGGAGATAATTTCTATGATGGTTTATCAGCACCTATCATTAAGGCATAGAAAATATAATCAACTTGAAAAAAACAAACCCCAAAACAACACAGAGGTAATGAATGTACAGGCTGTTGTTTTAATAAGACCAGGTTTTTGAAAAGGGGTTTCCAACTACATATTCCAGAAAAGATTAATGGAGACCATCACCTCCCATCCACTGGAGATGAATAGAGAAATAACAAAGAGCTCCATGTTCTGCCAGTGCCCAAAGGGGTTTTTTAACCTTTGGCTCGCAGCGTGTGAACGAACATCCCCAAGGTCACACCAGAGCCACTCACCTGTCTATATAATTGACAATATTGGGATGCCTGTTTTCCTTCATGATCTGGATCTCACTGAAAATGAGCTCCTTTCTGCTCCGTTTGCAGAGAGGCATCTTCTTTAAGGCCACCTAAAATGAAATTGGAGACCATGGACTCGAGAACTTCTGCTGCAGGGGACCACAGGGAACACGAAGCAAGTGTTTTGGGAATGATGGGGCTGGGCTGTGCCAAACTGCCATGTGACCCTGTGATCAGACACCAGAGCTCAGGAAGCTCAGGACAACAACTGATTTCTCCACTTGCCTAGGTGCCACTTAGAGGACACCTGCCAGAGACATTTTGCCTTGTAAACTCTGGAAAAATGGTCCCTAAACTATCAACCACAGATCTCTGACAACACTCTGCACCCACATTGTTCCCCAGTAATGGCCTCAGTTTATCACCTCTGTTATTATTCACGCAGGTTTTGTAAGCAGGATTTTGTGACTGTGAAAATATATCAAAACAGCTGGGAATCCTTTAGCAATTCTATGGGGTTTGGCCATTATTTCAACAGCTGCTGCTGGTCTTGGTTGCCTAACAAAGCAAACACGTGCATACATGATGGATAAAATCCCGCCCTAAAAGATTATAACAGTTAAACAGAAAAACACAGAACTTCCTAACTTCTTGAACTTTGATTTTGGTACTCCAAAGAGCATTCCTTAACACAGTTTGGATTTGCAATTATTTTTCTGGGTTTCTAAAGAAATAACCCATTCTCTGGTATTTTAAGCCTTAATTATGTCCTTCTCTGCAAGACACCACTGCCCCTCTTGCGTTCTTTCTGGTACTGAGTAGGAAAAAAGTCTGTCCAAAATGTGTTTTGCAGGCTGACACTGGTCTGTGCTAGAGGAGAAGCCAGTGCAGGAAAGCTCAACTGGCCACCCAAGGCTCCAGCAAAGCTCCCAGCAGAGGGGAGACCCTCAAGAGCTGCACAATGTGCTCGGGGTGTTGGCACTCACCACGTCTCCTGTGGTTGGCTCGATGGCTTTGTAAACAGTCCCGAAAGCCCTGGAAACAAAACAGCAGAGAAAAAAGGAGAAGCAGTTTAGGTGCTGGGAGTGAAAGCCAGCCCAGACAGGAGATCTCTGCTGCCTGGAGTGTTTTAAAACACCTCGGTTCATCTATTCCTCAAAAAGCAGCCCACCAGCCCTCTGCCATGCAAGGGGTCCAGGAGAAAACTGAGGCCCAACTTGAAGGAAAAGAGCTGGTGCACAGATCTTCAAAACCTAAGGGAAGGGGAAGGGTGTGCCTACAAAAACTGAAAAATAATATATTTAATTATTCTTCCATTTTGCTTTGCTGTGCTGGGTTTTTTTCCCTTCTTTTTGTGTCTCTCTGTGTATTTTTTTCCCAGGGAATGCATGCTGCAGACTACACAGGGTGGGGTTCTGTGTGACAGTGTGAGAGTTTATCATTTCTTCTCTGGTTTCAGTTGCTAAACTATGTGGTTATAATCTGGATTATCGAATATTTTTAAAGCAAAATATTTGAAATAAATGTCACTGAGAACTTTTATCTGAGCTGTGGAGTGGTAAGGTGCTCTTTTAGGCAGTAAGGTTTGAGGGACTGGGAGATCTTTCAGGTGCTGCAGGTGCGACACTGCATCGAGTTGAGAGACATCGAGTTTTCTTTGACAACACCTTCTGACCATAGTAATTAATTCTGATCTGTACTGAGAGATGGGAGGATCGAAACCCAGATCATGTTTGGAGCTTGCCTGGCTTCTCACATGATTTACAGCAGCAAAATGCCTGGCCCGTGGCTTTGCAGAAGTAGCTGGGATTGGACTTACCCTCGGGCAACTTTAACAAATCCAGTGTATCTCGTCATAGGGTCCCCCTCGGTCACAATGCCTCCTGAAAGAAACAAAATCACTTCAAACAGAGACCACCTTCCAGCAGATCCGAAATGCAGCCCCACTGTCTGCCTGTGAGCCCTTTGTGGGCAACAACAACAGAGGCAGCTCCAAAGCACAGACGGCTCCAGAGATTTTCTGATTTTCTACAACCCTTTGAAGAGTTACCTCGACAGGAAACCAAGCAAGTGGAGAAATATCCACAGGAGACAGAAATGACAAAAGAACAGGTACCAAAACAAGAGTCTGTTTTCTGCAAACATTTAGGAGAGCTGGCACAACAGAGCCTTTATTTTCCTGGGAATAAACACTTTGTGTGATTCGACAACAGGTTTAATACTTCTGAAGATAAAATGCACCTTGGGTTTTGGGATTAATTTTTAAAAACAGGTGCAAAGTGTTTCCAGGAGAGGAGGGAATCTTCCCAACTTTCAGCAGTTTGCCAAAAGATTGTCTTTATGATTTTAAAGAACAGCATCTCATGTTATAATCAATAATGGTAGGGCTTTAAGATCTAGGACCCTCATCATGGATTACCAGGCTAAATTCTGATGATGACCTTGCCTGTGCCATTTGAAGAACCACACTGCTTGTCTTTGATTGCTGTGATGTATTTTTGATCCGATGACTAATCAGGAGACTAAAGAGAATTTAGGAACCCAAATATTCTGCTTGATTTTGTCCATCAGCACTCAGGAGTTCAGTAGTTCATTCACTAGGTCAAAGCACCTTCTGCTGAAGCAGAAACAATCTCTGCTTTTGCCTTTAGCGCAGGGAAACCTAAACCAGTCAGAGCTGCCCTCAGGAACACCCAGAGAGAACTCCTGCTTTGTCCCTCTGGCACAGCTGAAGCTGGCACACACACCCTACACTGCTCTCTGCCAGACAAGAGGCACACCACACGTACTCAGTCGCTCCAGCACTTCCTCTGTGAGCTGAGATTTCTTCTGCGGCCGGACCTTGGGTTCGGTCAGAGCGCTTGCGCTCAGGGTGTCACGCAGGAGAAATGTGTCCTCTTCAGCTCCTGCTTCTCCCAGCAGAGAGCTTGCGTGGATCTGTGATGAGAAATTAGTTTATGTCAGGAAGGGAGCTTGCAGGGATCCCCTGAGCTCATATTTCAAACGCAAACCCTCAGGAAGATGCTGTCCACATCCAGTGCTCTTAAACTATTTTTTGCTGTCCACATCACAAACTGAATGAACAAAACAAAAGGCTGGTTTTACACAAGTTCATGGCCAGTTTAATGTTCAGTTTTCATGGATTTTCTCAAATAGCCTGTGCAGAGGGGTGGGTACATCCAGGACACAGTTTCTCCTGTATCCTGCAAGGGAAACTGATGACTAAAAGGGGAAGTTCAAAACCGGTTTTCCAGGTGCCATTGGCTGGGGTGAAGCACTGTGACATGGCAGGACCCCTGCCCTCAGCATCCCCAGCTGTGAATGGCAGCTGCTGTCTGACCAGAAACTTGCAGCTCTGAATTATACCAGTGGTAACCAAAGCTGACACTTACTGGTGCCATTTCTTCTGCTTCTGCAGCTGCAGGTTCCTTGTCCACCTCCTCCTCCTTATCCTCTTCTCCAGAAAGGGAAGGAGCCAGCAGAGGTTCTGGTGCCTGTACGGTGGCCTGGGGACAGTCAGTAACATGAGTGAGAGTCTCCATTCTGCCACTTGGCAGCTTTCACAGTTACACACAACTATCAGCTGCTTCGACATCAGAAACTGATCTGGACATGCACGTGCTCCTACAGCCCCAGTTCCCCGTTACACATGTCACAGTACAATTTAAGCATCTATGAATTATGGGGGGTTGAAACAACCCCAGCTGCTGCTCTGCAGAGGCAGAGCATTACATCAAGGTGCCCCAAATTTGCTGTGTTCACCCACTGCTTTAAAGCTGAGGCTACTTTAAGAACTGAAGCAAATCAAACACACCATTCTGCACCTTCATGCTCTATTAAAAATGTCATCCCTTGGCTCCAGTAGAAATCCCAGCAAGGGACATCCCACAGAAAACAGGGAGACCTGAGCTGGTAACTTGGGGACATCCTGAGTGTCTCATCACTGCCTGTGTCTGCAGGAACACCATGGCATCTGCCAAGGTGTCCCTACCCCCTGGCAGAGCTGTTGGGAGGGCTTACTCCTCTTGGTGAACCTCAAGCTTCCTCTGAAAAGTGTGTTTTATTAAAGACAAGGCAAGTGGCATCAAGTGAAAATCTGAAATATGAATATTCAAAGGATTTTAGGTTTATTCCCACATTCTGCTGTGTACTCACAAACCCAGCATGAAGCTGCTTAGCACTTGAAAATAAAGACCAAAGCCCTGTTCAGTCATTTGCTATTTAACGCACTAACATTAACCCTAATAAATTTGGTCAATATTAATGTGGATGTCATTCCTCTAAGATTGCTATTGCCACCAAACATTTAATTAGTGTGGATAGTTATTTAAAACTTCCGTTCAACAGTTCCAGTGAGTTACATTATCAATCATAACTTTATTTATATTCAGCTATATATCCAGCTGTACTAAAGATAAATCATGAAACTTGATCAAAATGGGATTCTAAGTTGTTAAAACTAAATTAAAGTGGGCTAATTAGACAGTATTGAAGATTGCTGTGAATTAGATATTCCACCATGGCTAAAACCAGCAATCCTCTGCCTGCAAAACCAGACTTTCATCTGTTTAAAAGCTTTGAACAGAAAATGAGGAAACAGCCAGGGATCCCTTTGCTCCTCTGCAAAAGCAGATATGGACATTTTTTTAGGCTGGCACGCTGCTGGAGGAGGCAAAGCTCACAGTTCTTAAACTCCAGGAATGTCAAAGGTTCCTTTCCCACTCACCAAAGGATGGGCTGCCCTGTATCCACCTCTGTAAAATTGGGTGATCTGATCTGCAGTGGGCAAGAGAAGATGAAGCAGATGCTGTTAGAAAACTGCCTCTTGTGGGGAATCCTCCGTGGAACAAGTCAGCCCAAAGAGGAGAGCGTTTTTATTTCACAACATCCCTCCAGGAACAACAGTTCTTTTCCACAGTAAGCAACTGAACAGGACAAAATACCAGATTAATCTTTTTCTATGGTTCTCTGTCTATTTTTTGTGCCATTTCACCAGTAAATAAATAGAAACTCGATCAAGAAAATGTAAATTGTTCTTTAGTAGCCAACGATTCTGCTCAGCCCAAGAGCTAAAGCAGTTTTCCTTTTTTTTTTCTTTTTCTTTTTCTTAATAAATTGCATATGTTGGTTCTCTTTAGCTTGCTGAAAATGTTTCCCTAGAAAAACTTTCCCAAAATCCCCCTTAGCCACGTGAGTTCTATTCTGTCACTGCACAGGAGCACCTCCTGGGTTCAGGAGTTAAACTGTTGGGAACGTACATTTCCTCACACAAAGGTCATCGCTATTTTAGCACACATTGTCATTAGTCAAATCCTTTAATTATGGGGAAAAAAAGATGTTTTCCCTCAGTCCTGAAGATAATTGCACACTTTTTAGAAGCGCTCCTGAGAAGCTCTTCCAGTCTGCATTTTGGAAGTTGGCTGAAGCAGCAAAGTGAGAGAATTACAGACTCCCCAGACTGTCCTGTGTAGGGAATGGAACCCCCTCAGGGCTCCCCACATTCCAAGTGCTGCCCACATCGAGACACCCCTTTTAGCAGAAGCTGTTGACATGAGCTCTACCAAACTAAGGGCATCTTACTGGCATTTTTGTTCCAAAATCAGCTCAGTTCCTAAGGAAGAGCATAAAGAACACAGTGACCCCAGAGCCAGACATAGTGCACCTAGGGAAAAGCACTACTTACTCCCTAGACGAGCTGTCACCAGCCAGGGTTTATCTGGATAAAAATACACTGCAGATGTGACAAACAGAAAATCACACGCTGCAGCACAGATTTGCCGGATCATTTTTGCAGAGCTGTGCTAGAACTTGCAGACCTGCAGAAGTCAGATAAAACCCCCTGCTGGTTTGCAGGCAGCCCACTGAGAACTCCCGGAGGAGAAGGATCCTCCTGGAATGACAGCAGAAGGGAAGCATTGAGGAGTTCTGGATTGCAGGAATGGCAGTGTCCTGTTGGCACTGCAGGGACTTGCCAACCTTTCATTGACACCCCAATGGGCCCTTGACATCACAGTGGCAGCTGCTGTAGGTTCACACTCTGTGGAATGGTTCCAGGCTGATTCTTGACCAGCTGGATGCTGAATTTTGCTCTCGTTTTGGAGCCTCACATCCCTTTAAGGCAGCGAGATGTCAACCTTCCTCCTGATGTAAAGCTCATCTGGAAATCAACTCTACGCTTCAATGGAGCAATGGTTTAAGGCTTAGCTCATTTTCCTGGTGATTCTTTGATTCTGTAACAAAACTCTTCTCTATTGGCAGACAACACAGTGCCTTTAGGAGCTTTGCACTAGACTTCTGATGCTCAGTAACACAAACATCTTGCTGAAACAATCTCTGCTGTCTGATTAAAGGGTAAACCCCACGCTGATGCATTTAATTTTCAGCACGCCAGGGAACACTGTGGGGGAAAGACCCTGCCTCTCAGCTCTCACAATCCTAACACTGAGGTGCTAAGGATTCTCCTGGTGGAGCTCCTGTAGCTCTGCAGGTTCTCTGCTGTCAGTGTACAGAAAGCAGCTGGAAAACTCCTGATGCTCCTGCAAAAATATATTCCCTTGGATGTGAGGGAAACCTGCAGGATCAGCTCCCTCAGTGGATGTACAGCTCTTCAATCCTTCTCCTACCCAATTTCTGTGTGCATAGATGTGCTCGGGCTCTGAACAGCTTTTCTCTGTGCAACAAAGGAATATCAGGGCCCTTTCAGAGAATAATTTCATCCATTTTTCTCCCTTCCACCCTCTCATGAATTACTAATTTAAAGTGACTTAATATCTATTCTCTATTCCCCTTCGCCTTTGCATATTTTAATTATGCCTCTTCCTAATCCTCATTTTCCCAGAACAGACTTAAATAACCCAAATTACCCCATCAGTAACTGTCTTTGATAGCTCAGTTACTGCAGCTAATTTGTCACTTTTGCCAAACATGCTATTTTTGAGGTTTTTTTCTAATACCAAGTGATCACACACTCTGTTCCACTAGCTTTTACCTTCAAACCAAAGTGATCTGCTGCATGAAATGCCATCTCCATCAAAATTTGCCTTTTTATTCATGCTAAATCACTTCCTTGAAAATTCTAGTGACATTTTGCAGCAATGTCTTTGCAGCCTTATCTTGGAGTGCCAATGGCACGTGAGGACAGTGGGGCTGTTGGGAGAAATCCTGCTCATCTCTGCTCTGCCTGAGGATTGCTCCAGTTCAAAACAGAATGATGATAAATGTCCTTTGCAAAGTGGTTTTTCTGTCAAAACACACAGGGTTTTGTCAAAATACAATGTTTATCAAGAGAGGAACATTTACAGAGCTATTTCCGCAGTGAGAGGGCATTTTTTGCCAAGACAATAAACAACTACTGGTCTTAGAGAGCTGCTGCCCACAGGCTCTTGGAGTGGCTGCAGCCATGAAAGGAGAAAAGGAGCACTAGGTATGTCAGAAAGCACCTGAAAAAAAAACAAGCTCACACTCATAGCTAATAATGCAGATATTGGACCTGTCATAGTATTTTAAGAGGCACGGAAAATGCGACCTTGGCATTTTTATTAAGCTTTTCCTCTGTCACTTTGAAGCAAACTTTTGAAGGGTGAAATTGAATTTATTTTCAGGAAATAAAGACTCCAGGGGCAGGGGATAAGAAGAGAGGGAGGGACTGCAGGAGCAGACTCTGCCCCAGCAGCTGTAACAAAGGCAGGCTGCCAGGCAGTGAGCACAGTCTCAGTGCCTGTCTCATCAAGGTCATTGTGGTTTCCCAGTTTGAAAGGAAGCTCTTTGCAACCCCATCTTTCTCTGCTCCAAGTAGTGCCCAGCCCCAACTCACTGAGTGTCCTCAGCAAGAGCAGCAGTAAAGAATTGCATTTGAACACAAGGCAGCAAGTAAAACCAAACTGTCTGGACAAGAAATGCCAGCAATGAAGGTGGAGCAGGATTCTGAGCTGCCCCAGGGCTCTTGGACAACACTTCAGTATAAAATGTGGCACTGAGGTCATCAAAACAAAGAGAGCGAAGCCCAGAAGTGCCAAGAGTCTCTGAGGAGTGGGAGCACTGCCTGGGGATTAACCACAGAAACCACCACAATTGGTCCAGGCCTGGGTTTCACTTTCCACCTTCTGAGACAAGGAGATTCATCCAGCTTCAAGCATGAAAGAGCACGTCACGTTTGCAGTGTGCCTTGCTTCAACAGTGATCTTCTCATCCTTGGCGGTTTTCCTTCTCCACGAGCATCCATCTGTTGGGAAACATATTCAGAAAAAAAAAATTACTTAAATCATTAGCACTCAGGAACGACTCCTTTTCCAGAATTTCATTTGGTGTTATGTGAAGAGCTCCCTTGCATCTTATCAAGAAATGTGCTCAACTGGGCTTTCCCACTAGCAGAGTGATCTGCATGGGGTGGCTTTACTTTGCCCTGCTTGTGCAGCAGACCAAGATTTACTTTTACCATCTGCCACGTTCACACATCCCTCGCATCCGCACTTGGAACCGTGCTCCTGCTAAGGTGAGAAGGACGGACCAGGACAACCCAGGCAGTACAACTTCCCTGGGATCCCAAACCCTGACAGTCCAACCCGACCGCAGCTCGGAGCTCTGATTCCCCCGAGCGCCAACTCAGGAGCTCCCCTCACGCTGCACACCCTGCTCCGGGCACAACTTCCAGCCCCCATCTTTACACACGCACAAAGGGAGCCCGAGATCCTCCAGAGCCCGTCCCGCTGCCTGCAGTGAGAGCCCCCCAAAACGCGGAGTCCCCCCGCTGTCCCGCACTGCCCTCACACAGCGGGGCCCCGCTCCTCACCCACAGCAGCCGCTCCCGTGTCACCCCCGCAGCCCTTCCCTGCCACCCCAGGGCCCCCTCCGTTGCATCCCCCCACGGCCCCCGCACCGCCCGTCCCCAGCGGCCGCCACAGCCAGGCCCGCAGCCCCGTCCCCGTCACTGCGGGACCCCCTCACCTGCTGGCATGGTGTCGCTGCTGGGGTGGTCGCTCAGCTTCCTCCCGCTGAGGAAGAGGATGCCCGAGCTGCTTGCCTCCTCCAGGGCTGAGAAGGAGAGGGAGAGGGAGAGGTACGCGAGGACCCCCAACCCCGCCGCTCCGACCCCCTGCCCGGCCGCCATCTTAGCACGGCCCCAAACCAGCCCCTCAACAACCACCTGAGGGGGCGCGGCCTCTGCCCGCCCCTTGGCCGCTCCCACCAATCGGCGGCGGGGGCGTGGCCGAGAGGGCGGGGCTTGGCCCGAGGCGAGGAGCTGGCGGCTGCGAGCCGCGGGCCGCCCAGGGGGCGCTGCCGGGCCGGGACTGAGGGTCCTGAAGCGGGGAGCGCCTGGGAGCGGGGAAACTGGGATTGGAGGGAGGCGGGGTTTGGGGGGGGTGACTGGGACTGGGGAGAGACTGCGACTGGGGAGACTGGGATTGGAGGGTGACGGATTGTGGAGAGACTGGGAACGGAGGGCTCCCACAGCCGGGGTTCGGTGTTGGATCTGTGGCAGCACAGCGCATCGGGCACTCCTCAGGCTCCATCTGCGCCAGGTGCAGCAGAGCATCGCCTGTCTGGAAAACAGTCAAAAAAAACCAATCGAAAAATCCTCATGGCAGAACAAAGGGAACAGAGCCTGGAAGAACGGTTTTCTTCTCTTCCATTTGCTCAACAATACAGTTTTCAAGTGACACCGTACTGTTAATAGGATGTATTCACAATAAATCATGTGCTCTTAGTGGCAGAGCACTACTAACGAGCTGTCCTGCTCTCAGTGAGAAGCTGGGAATGATGCTCCCATGGTTCCCATCAATTAAAGGCACAAATATCCCCCATGTGGGCAGAACGTGGAGTATCACAAAAGTCAGGGGATTTTTGGCAACTGAGTGATTCTGTTGTAGGGTGGAGATCCTCCATACTCTCATGTCAGGAATGAGGACAACTCTCAATTAGAATTAAAAGAAAAGTAATTCACTAAAGGAAAACTAATTTAGAAAAATAACAAGTCCCAATTCCTTAGTAGAAAAAAGAACAAAACACCTAGGAATGCAAGGATTGGAGACTCTTTGAAACCAAAGAGGTGTGAAGCCCAAGGCAGAGGTCTGCGGCTCTGGGGTTGCTCAAGCTAATCTCCAGCAGGAGCAGCTAATAAAGTCTCTTAATAGACATCCAAGGCCCTTTGCCACAGCACCAGACCCTCCCAACCGATAATCCGAGGGCAACAACGAGCTCCTCAGCCTGTGCAGGGGGCTTTATACCCCTGTGGCCCCTCCCCGGTCCGCCCACAATCCCACCGCCATTGGCACACGGTGATTGGAGTATCCTGGAGTGAGGCAACGTCCATCCGCCAATTGGTCGTTGGCACTCAAGGGGGCGGTGCCATCTTCATCAAAGGCGGGAAAAGTCCTCATTAAAATTCCAGGTTGCCATGAAGTCCGGCTGCAGGCTAACAGTCAGTTACTGAAAACAGCTCCGCAGCTGTGAGGGTGAGGGGTTTTGCCTTTAGGAACGCAGGTTAACTGAGGAACTAATGGGATAGAACTAAACGATTTTTCAATAAAAAAAATACAACTTACTCAACTCTAATTCAATATTAATGGTAACAGCCAACAGGAGAACAATACAAAACTTTGCATGAACAGGTACTGTAACAATTAAATGCTTCTTAACTTCATTTTAATAACAATAACCTTAACTTTCTTTAATTCTAATTAACAAACAATTAACATGCAAAAGCTAAATTCATAAACACATGTATAACATCTCAGATACAAATGTGTGCATGCAGAGACTTAACGTTTCCTGGCAGATATTCCTACAGCCACCCTGGCTTGGTCCTCAAGAAAAAGAACTCTTACTTGCACTTGAATCATGTAGTTTTGGGTCCATTTCACTGAAAATGAGCAGTCGTATATTCTGCCGTTATGTATTACAAACCTGTGATATGAGGTTCTTTAATTATGCTACTTCAAACAAAACAGAAACTACTGAGGAAAATAGAATTATAGAATGGAAAAGTTGGAAAAGACCTCCAGGATCACCAACCACCAGCACTTTCACGAGGCTCACCACTAAACCATGTCCTCAGCTGCCATATCCACGCGTTTTGCGAACGTTTGCAGGGATGGTGACTTCACCACTTTCCTGGGCAGCCTGTTCCAGGGCTTGACAACCTTTTCCATGAAGAAGTGTGTGAGAGAATCCTGCTAAGTTTAAAGACGGAGAAAGAAGATCATTCCAAAATTACTGCTATTGTTCAAAACTGGTTTTACTTTTGATAGGAACATTGGATTTCATAAATGGTTCTTATAAACGCACATTTCCCATCCCAGCGATTGCAGTTTGATTTTTATCTCGCTGCAGTTGTGAGCGTACGAGGTGCTTAATGCAATCCTAACTTGCCATCTCGTGGCGGTTTTGGGAATTACCACAGTTGAATTTCTTGAAGTCAGTAAAGGATTACGCTCGTTCCCTTAGGCCAGGGCTCCTGTTTGCCCATTCACCCTCTCACCCAGGGAAAGCCAGCTGGAGGCTGTCCCGCAGCCTGGAGTCATACAGAGGTCACAGATGGTTGAACCAGGTGCTCTGTGGCTGCTGAAATTGTGGTGGACCAGAGGAAATGTGACACATGCCAGTAGACAAAACAGGGATGCCAGACACAGCAGCATCTATTAATTTTTAATTAATTATTTTCACTTAGCGATTGTGTAGAATATTCCTTTGCTTTTAGAGTAATGCCTTTGTTTTCATGCTGGGAAATGCTGGATTGCCTTGCTTTATCTTTACAGGTGGCAGGAGCATGAAATTGCAGGGAAGAAAAACCTCATTGGATCACCAACAGTTCCCCCTGTTCCTGCTTAGCATTAAACTGCAAATTTAAAGCTTCTTAGCAAATACATGTAGCTCAACAGAATTTTGCTTTCTCAGTAATATTCCAATTCGTGTCATTGAGGTGGAGGGAGCTTCTGCTCTGTTTATTTGTTTTAATAACAATTAAATTCATGCTGCTTTTTTTCGGCTGCTTGCTAACATGTTTGGGCTTGGTTGTCTTTGTGAGAAAGCAGACAATATGCCAGGGTGAGTTTCTAAACATTTTTTTTCAGTTGAATATACAGATCGATTTTTTTTCAGATAATCTCTCACTAGCACAGAAAGTTAAGAGCTTGTAGGGCGTCCAGGGGGAATGATTGCTTAGAACAGCTTCTTTCCTGTGGAGGGGCCTAAGCACTGATTCATCAGTGCTGAAAGTAATCTGGATCTTCATTCTTTTATTTCTTATCTTCCTCCTCTCCCCTTTCCCCTTCAAAACAAAGCGCTGACCCTCACAAGCTTTATTTCAAGAGATTAACACGTTCGAACACAGTATTAATACTAGTGATAGGTAAATAATTAATTGTCTGTGTTTGCCTGTCTGCTAGGGTGAAGAATGCCGTGTAAATAAGTTGACACAGCAGAACTCCAGTCAGACTGCTGGAATCAGTGCACAGATCCCTGTTAGATTCTCTGCTCTCCAGATGAGACCTGGGGCACAGTAATTACACACCACATCACTGATTGCCTTTCCTCCAGCTGCTAATTGTTACTTCTTGGTTAGCTGGATACTTAATAGAGAAGAAGTAGAACATCATGTTGTATTGTATCCCTTTCAATTTTACTTTTTTGTGTAATTTTTGTTCTTTGCTGTTTTGGAAAAGAAAGAGCTGGCTGCTGGCAGTGAGAGTCCTTTTTTTTTTTTTTAAATATTGAGCTGTTTAAGCAAATTAATTTGTATCCCACTCTAATGCTGCAGAAATGATATTGGTTTTGTTCTTTTTAAGGTTAAGGGGAGCACTCCAGGGATTTCCTGGCTATCAGAGAGTTACAGAATCATAGAATATCCTGATTTGGAAGGGACCCACAAGGAGCATCGATGTCCAACTCCTGGCTGGTCTTAGAGTTTTCCTGTAACCACAGAATGGGACCACAAGAGGTCAACAGCGATCTATAATGGCTAACACCCGTTCGAGATATTAAATACATTATAATAGAAGCACCTAATCAGACTAGATTTTCTGGTTATTTTGGAGAAGGTTTTCTGTTGCATATGGAAATAATTATAAGATTATTAAAAAATCTCTTTGTCTAACATTTGAAGGATGATGATCTAGCAGTCATTGTTCACTGTTTGCTTTTAAGCAGAAAGCAAATTATCAAAAAATAAGTAAATTGCATAGCACTGTATGTTTTCCATAAATCATGATTGGTTTTGTTCATATAATAATAAAATAGGCCTGCATTCACAGTGTGAAATTTGCCACCATGGCCATTAATGTGAATATTTATTTCTATATCTATATACGTATAAAAAAATATTTCACTGACATGTTAAAGTGGAACATTGACTTCCTTCTTGAAAGTTGTGTCTGTTGTATAGGGCTGAGACCTACCAGCTGATCACCCCCGACAGCTTTTATTGCAGCTCTTTGTGGTGATAGAAAGGAAGCATTTACACATCCACAGCATTTACTTTATTGGCACCTAAAGTTCAGTCTGGACAGCTCGAAACTGCATTTTTTTACTCACAACCGCTTTTTTTATCATTCTATGTCTCATAATCGCTTTCTCTTTAAACAGCTAGATGAAGATCTCATAATTAGCTGTTCTACAGGGTGAAAAGGCTGAATGAGGGTAACACCCCAAGCTTTTTAATGGGCACCAGTTGCGTTTCTTCTTTCATGGAATCAGAGAATGGTTTGGGAAGGGACATTAAAGCCCATCCAGTTCCACCTTCCACTATTCCAGGTTGCTCCAAGCCCCGTCCAACCTGGTCTTGGACAATTCCAGGGATGGTCAGCCACAGCTTCTCTGGAAAACATTATAATAGCAAATACAAAATAAAAGATGTCTTGCAATACTTTCCACCTGAATTACACGACTATGATATAATAATAATAATGAATAACTGACGTAACAAGGAATCACTGTTGCATATTTGCTCCTTTTGCATCCACAGGTAATACAGCAAGTTCCCCTTAAGTTTTGAAAAGGAAAACATTTTCATGTACATGATTCTAGAAGCTTTAAAAACAGGGGATGCCTTGAATAGAGAGAGTTCAACTAAAGGAAGTAATTTCAGAATATAATTGATAATTTTTAAGTAAATGTGGCCTTGTAACAGAATGCAGATGGCAAACCCACTCTCCAGCCGACCCCGGGGTGTGATGGAGAAACAAGCAGGAGGTGCAATACATTCTAATAATTATTTTCTGTGCTACAGTTGTTTGCTATATAATACAGGTCAACAGGGGTTAGCCTGAAGCTTCTCCTAATATATTAGTAAATAAATTTGAACAGATTTTAATTTGCTAATGGAAAGGTCTGAGCCAGTTGCAAATAAGACTGGAGCTACTTTGTCTTGCTCATTTCTATGCAACATGGCTGCTGCCAGCCATTCATACAAAATGTTACATTTCCATAAAGTACGATGTAATTTGTCACAGGGAAAGGGGAAAAAACCCACAAAAAAATAACAACAACAAGAAAACCCCCAACTCTGTAAACTATATTAAAGATAAATACATGTCATGGAGCAATCATCTTATGGAGCCCAGAGAACGTTGAACACCTGCCCCTGCAGGCTTGCCAAAACATCCAGCATGGAACGTTTGTAGTGCTCGTATGTTTCAGGGAGAAATAAATGTAAGAGATGCTATTTCCAAGGGGTCTAAACAAGAGTGAGCCTTTTCCCACGTGTCCTAATGGTTTCTCACCCCTATTCCCACTCACAGCTTCCAGTGCTGCACGTTCACGCAGCTGTAACACAGCACGAGCTGCATGAACTGCTTGTTTCTCACTCTCTTTCTGCGTATAGTAACAATCCCTAGGGTGGAGGTTTTTTCCCTCTGTAAATATTTATAAACATTCTCGTTTTAGAGACGTTGCAACCGAGGCATCCAGGTCTGTGTCTTGCCCAGATCTAGACTGAAATTGTGAGGAGAGGCTGTTTCCAAGCCTAGCAGCACTGCTTGGTTTTCCTGCCTCCTTTTTTACACGGCTTAGGGCAGGACTGCTGCAAGCAGAGATCATGGACACCTTTCAGCAATGCCAGCTGATGCCCAGGTACAGCCAGTGAACTGCTGGCAGGTGTTTTAGCCCAGCAATGCCATCCGATTGCTTCCTTTCGCTCATTGTGCACCCGTCTTGAGCCTCAACATTAAATTAGACCATGAAGCTTCCCTCACGTGCATCGATAGTTTAATTACTTTAACATCTCCCTCTCTGGTAAATTTTAAAACCTAGGTTGCCCAATTCACTCCATTATAAACAATAAATATGAATGTTTGGGTGATTAGAAAAACTGCTGTCACTGATGTATCCTTCAGACAGGCTTCGGTGGGGAGAAGAGGAAGGTTGATGCAAACAAGCACTTGAGGGTTCATGCAAAGAGGGCTTACAAGTTAAAATGTGTGTCCTTAAACTGTGTTTGCCTTATCTGCACACAGAGTATTTCTCACCATCAAAGCTTGTCTCCAGGTTTAAAATCTCTCTTGGTTTTCGGTCGTGCTTTTTTGTGAGGTAGGGTTCTGTACTCGGGTTTGGTTTTAATGACCTCCTGGTTTTAAAGATTCTACCTGTTTGTGTTGCTCAGATGCATGAGGTGACAGGAAAGGCCGTTAATGTTTAAACCTTTGTCGTTTTCACCTCTTCTTCTCTCTTTTGTGATGAAAAAAGTGGCACTCGATTTTAAAACGGACACAAATTAAGAAGCATCTAAGGATTAGTCCCTTAATTACAATAATTCTTAAAGGATTATTCAGAGATTGGCCCTTACTAAAGTTTTAAAATTAGCCATGCATTTTAAATCAGGAGCAGACTGATCTGTGGCCCAGCAACAAAAGAAAGGGTTCAGCCTTGAGCATGTTTGCATAAATATATTTAGGTTGAGAAAATAGTCTACAATACAACTGCTGATGCAGGTCCTGTTGGTCACTGCTCAGCTGCTTGCCCGGTGAATCTCTCAGATTCCCATGAATCAGTGGCATTTTACCACTTTTCAGTAATTCGGTGTCCTATTCCTGCAAAGAAGCAACCAGAAAGGGGAGCTCCCTGACTGGTGAGAGCTTTCAGGTGAATTCCTGTCTACCATCCCTCAGCCTTGAGTGGGAGAGGAGGGTAAAATCCTCAGCTTTTTTCTGCTTATGTGGATTCCTACATCCAGGCATTTCAGCTGCTTCTTTCTGTAAACCAGAAATTTTTTAAAAAAATCTCGAAAAACCTTCTAAATGGCAGTGATAATTTCACTGGCTGTCCCTGCCTGTATGACAACATCATGAAACATTTCTAAGAATTTCATAAGCAATGTACTTCATATATATTAATTATTTAAGATTCCAGAGGCTCAACTCACCCTTAATTTTTGCATATTTTGGCCTGAAGTTGTAAACAACTCTAATTTAATTGTTTCAGGGAGAGGGGGAGAGCGGAAGGGAAGGAAAGAAGTAAGGGCTGAAGGAAAATTATCTCTGATTTTTGCCTAAATTGTTGTGTAACCCTCAACATTTACCTTGACTCCTTCCAGAAGCAGCCAGAACTACTGTCAAGTGGCTGAGAGGATAAATCAAATGAAGAATGTTTATACATAATTACACCCATTTTGGCCGAATCAATTAATAGTAAAATAATTATTAGCAGTATTTAATTCTGCTGCATCTTTGTCCTAAACAACTTTATTCTCATCTGCATCTTTTATTTCATCCAAATCTCATCAGAGTTACTCACTGTTTACCAGTTCATTTCTTTTGTTACATTTCATAGGAAATCTTTTTCCTACATAAAGAAATAAAATCATTGTGTCAAGGTGGGGCTCAAGGGGGTCAGAGGGGAGCACTTCTCCTCTAAGTAAAGGCTGGGAGAGTTGGGGCTGTCCAGCCTGGAGAGGAGAAGGCTCTGAGGGGACCTTTAATAAGTCCTTTAATAAGTACTCCTCTTAGGAGTACTTTAATAAGAAAGATGGGGACAGAGTTTTTAGTTGGCCCTGTTGCAACAGAACAAGGGGTAACAGTTTTTATCTAAAATAGGGTAGATTTAGTCTGGATCTAAGAAATAAATTTTCACAATGAGGGTGGTGAAACACTGGCTCAGGTTGCCCAGAGGTGGTGGCTGCCCCATCCCTGGAAATATTCAAGGTCAGGTTGAACAGGGCTCTGAGCAGCCTGATGGAGTTGAAGATGCTCCTGCTCATGGCCGTGGTGTTGGACCAGATGGGCTTTAAAGGTCCTTTCCAACCCAACCCAACCCAAACCAACCCAACCCAACCCAACCCAACCCAACCCATTCTGTGGTTCTATGAAAAAAGCTCCATCTACATTGTCCTTCACAAAATGCTGTTCCCAGACAAAATGAGGGAACAGATAATAACAGTAAATAGCCCAAAGTATTGGAACTAATTTTCCTATTTAGGTTTGTGTTCTGCTAGGATTGTCTTCGTGTGCTGCCCTGTGTTACACCAGAGAATTTTCCTGTGCTCGTTTCCTTCCAGGAATGTCTTTGCCTCCAAAAGAAATTATACTGTGCCTTTGTAGCTGCTGAATACAGCTGCTGTTATAGAGCAGCTTAACCTGAGGGCTGTGCATCTACAATTTTAATAACTTCATTGTACAGGAGCAGTTTGTATTTTAGAGGACTTCCCATTTCCATTTCTCTGCAGCATTTATGGGCAAACCAGTGCAGAGAAAGCCACCTCGAAGTTCCTAAAGTGTCTTTGTCTTAGCTCAGCTCAGTAAAACAGTCCTGTGAAAATTAAACACCAACAGGTATTGAAGGGAGAAAAATTCATTTCAAAGCTGTGTGAAGTATTATAAATCATGGTGTTTAAAAGTGATCCTGAGAGCTGTATCTCCCATGGAAACAAATCATTGTATGATCAGAAGTTTTTAGTCACTGGGCTTGTTAAATTCTAAACACTGTGCCCCTGCTCTTGTTCTTCTGCAATCTCAATTTGTTCCCTTCTGCTTTGATTTTCTCCTTTGAAAGCTCGCATGAGGATGTTAGAAGCCGATGATAGCAATAAAAATTAAAACACAGAATCTACACAGACAAAAGTCAAGAATTTAGGTTTTTAACTGTGTTAATATTTTGTTGCATCTTAGACAGTGGCTGAATATTTTGAGAATAGGAACAGTTCATTTGAATGCGTCTAATGGCAAATGCAACACACTGAAAACTTTTTCTTACATTATTCCACAATAAATACTGACTAGAGATAAAGTGAGAAAACAGTGAAGTAATTTTTGTGAATATATTAGAATTTACTCATATTTTTGGCTAGTACCCAGCATAATAAAGGATTTTATGCAGGGTGATAAAGGAGTTACCTTTACTTATATTGCCCAAATCTCAAGAAAGAAAGCAGTTGCTTTGGTAATAAGCTTAAAGAAAGTTCTTTTGAAAATTAGTTGCACATGTCAGCTCCTTATTTAGGATAAGATTTCAGTCATTGATACTTGAGATTAAGGAAGAATAACCCACACATCCACCAGGAAATCTGTGTTCTAGGGAGCATTTCCCATACACACTGCAGGAATTTGGAGGAAGTATGTGGGAAAGGCAGTAAGCTCTCTAAAGCAAAACTGATTTTAAACATCTTTGAAAGCAAAACAATACAATTCCTATGGCTTTTAATGCATTTTTGTGTGTATGTAAAAAATTAGTTGCATTTAACTTTTCCTTATGTAATTGAAGAAAAAGACAATCTTAAGGCAACCTCACATTGCTTTCAAACTCAGATTGTGATAATGTCTCTTACTGTGGAAGTGCTTTGCTTTCTAAAGCCAACATACAGGTATTCAAATCAAGTTAAAATATATTTGCTATGATTATTTTTTGGTAAAAAAATTACTTGAAACACATTTTTTTCGTTTTTTTACATGTTTACCTAAAATATGTTACTTTGTTTTCAGGAAAGGATGTTGGGGGGGGTCAATATTTAAAACGGTTAAAATTGTCCGTTTTGGGGTATTTTTTAATCAAGTCTTATTATATAAGAGGTGTTTTGGTACTAAAAATCTATTTATGGGTATAATTTGGAGAGCTTTGCTTCACCACCCAGTTGTTAACAGCAGGTTTTCGTTTTGTTTGTCCATCCGTTTTCTGCATGAAGGTTTTCAGAAGCAGAGCAGAGTCAGCAGTGCTCTGGTAGCACATCCCACAGTGAATAGTGTGGAGAGCAGGATTTAGGTTTTTGGGATTTGATTTTAGGGTTTGCCCAGTCCTCTGCATCAGTTTAGAAAAATATTGGTAACTGCAGCTGATTCACCCCAACCCTTCCCTTCTGGATTAAATGGAGATTTGTGTTTAAGGCTTATTTGTGAGCTGTACATCAGCTGTTTCTATTCACAGGTTGCAATAATTATTATGAACAAGGAGTTCCAACAGAGGTAGAAAGTCTACTCACATTTCCAGCATGAAATATGGGAAGTCCTGGATGTTTGTAAAAGATGGAAGTTATGGTGGGAAATGGAAATGATGACTCAGAGGGCTCTCAGAGGGGAAGAAGGTGTGGGCTTTTTACATGGATTCTCCTCATCAATGAAAGTCTAGAAACGCGGAACATCTGAGAATTCCTGCACTGTGTGAGATTTGCCTGAGCTTTGGGAGTAGAGAATGAACTGACTGAGTGCTTTTCCCTGGCCTTTTCCACCTCCCCAGGCAGCACAGAGTCCCAGAGCAGCTGGGCTTGGAAGGGACACCTGGATGGTCCAGACTGACTCCCCCACCACGGCAGGGTCACCCAGAGCAGGTGGCACAGGGGCACATCCAGGTGGGTTTGGGATGAATCCACAGATGCCATGACTCCCTCAGTAGCTGTTCCAGTGCTCTGCCACCCTCCATGGGAAAAAGCTCACCTTTGAGCTGAGGTGGAACTCCTCGTGCTTGAGTTTATAACCTTACACCTTGTTCTGTTGCTGGGCACTGCTGAAAAGGGTCTGGCACCATCCGCTGACACTCCTTGGAGATATTTTTGTGTATTGATGAAATCCTTTCTCAATCTTCCCTTGTCAAGACTAAATATCTCCCTCAGCACACTTTAGATTTATTTCCTGAGGAATGCAGGCTAAACCCAAGACAGCAGGAAGTGGATAAGATCCCGAATTTCCATTTTCCAAACAACTGAAGAAATGTCTGTTATCAGAAAACCATTTTACACATTGGGGGAGCAATATTTAGTGGCTCTGTTAAGTGTCTTTGTCTTTCCTGGGTGTGGCACTGCTTTGGGAAATGGAGAAAAACTTAATTTCCTTCTCTGCCACGTGGCTCCTGACAAACCATATCCCCTCCTCATGCCAGTGCTCCTACTTTTCATTCGTGTCCCCCAGTCTTCACAACAGAAACTTTCTCCTACTCCTTGGTTGTGCAGCATTCATCACAATAGGATTTTGATTTTGGCAGGAAAATCTTTTAAAAATATAACATAATACTAGTAATAAACAGAAATAATGTAGAATACATCACTCCCCAGCACTGGAATAAGAGGTTACTACAAATTCACTGCATTCAGTTATGCATGTTCTTTGTAAATTGACAGAATACAAATAACATTTTCCCTGCACTCCCTGACCTATTTTCTAATCTGCTTCTGCTTTCAGAAAAGACATAATAACTGTCTTATTTTTACTCACCTTTCTGACCTTGATTCATTGGTGCTATTCCTTTTGTCCTCATCAAATCAGCTTTAGCGTTGAGAATGACTCTTTAAAGAGAGGACATGTCCTGCATGTGTTGGTTTTTCATTCCAGGCTCTGTGTGTGTCTTCATCACCTTATTTACTATAACAATTAATTACTTTGGTTTTGTCAGCTGACAGCAGAAATATCCATGTCAGTATTCACAGGATTGATATCCTTTAATGCCTCTCTTAATTTTCACTCTGGCTGTTAATTGTCAACAGAGTACTCAGCTCTTTGTAGGAAGACCATTTACTCTGATGAACACTTCATTATTTCCCAGCACCACCCTAAAAATTCTGTGTCGGTTTATTCTAAAATTTAACCCGTGATCCAACAATGCCCATGAAATGCTGAGGATATAAGGGGGAGGAAAATGCCATAAGATGATTCCTACAATGGGCACCAGTGGTAAAAGTTGGAATGGTTTTGTGCAACGGGAAGATGACTATTTTATTTCAGTATTCGAATCCTGAGTTTTGAGTTCTGGAAAATACTGATGTTTTCTTGGCTTTCTGCCCCACCATTTGTTGGTATTTTTTTGGTTTGGTTTGGGGTTTATTTGTTTGTTTGTTTGGGGGGTTTTTTGTGGGGTGTTTTGGCTTGTTTTTTTAAAATTTAAATATTTAAAAATTTGTTCAATGAAAATAAGCAAAAACCTGGAATGATGACTCAGTGTGACCTCAATGCAAAAAACTGAAGATAAGCAGAGTTAATACTTGTGACGTTCAGAGCAGGCTGGGCATATTTTAAATCAATTTTTATGTGGCCGTCACAGTTTTTAAGGGATTCCTAATCCACATTCANGGGGTGTTTTGGCTTGTTTTTTTAAAATTTAAATATTTAAAAAATTTGTTCAATGAAAATAAGCAAAAACCTGGAATGATGACTCAGTGTGACCTCAATGCAAAAAACTGAAGATAAGCAGAGTTAATACTTGTGACGTTCAGAGCAGGCTGGGCATATTTTAAATCAATTTTTATGTGGCCGTCACAGTTTTTAAGGGATTCCTAATCCACATTCATCTTTTGAAACCTCAGCTAAGAGAGCAAGTGGACCTAGTGCATGATTTTCACTATTTGAATGTTTAGGTACAGGTGTTGTTGCAGATTGGAAACACCCTTGGGGAGTAACCAATAAGAGATTTCCCAGTTTTCAAAGGGGAGCTGAGAAAAATTGAAGAAACATCACCAAACACCTGCCCTATCAGATATGATGCCATATATCACACGTGGGTGAGGCACTTCAATTCAGGGGACACTTGAAATTATTTCTGTGAGCAAAAATTTGGAGGTTTTGGACTTGCCTCCCTCTGCTCAGTTTTTATTAGACCTGCTGCTGCCCGTGTTATCTTCAAGTGGAAAGTTAAATGGGACTAACACATAATCCATTAAAACCTCTGCGCACCATTTCAGAAGGTGGGGCCATCAAAAAGTTCCTGCTAAGTAGACTGCTCCATTCAACCACGAAGTGACATAAAGCACCCACTATTCATTCAATAGAACACTCAAGACAGGGGGCAAAAGTGCTCCAGAAAAGCAGGTTTTGCTGCAGCAGCTATAGACACATTTTTCATTTCATCTTTCACCCAAACCTTTATCACCAGGGCGAGTACTATTCAACTGTTGTAGGAGATTGCCTCTCTCCTGATAATGTTTTTTTCAGCCTGTTTGCTGATGTCAAGAACACTGAGCTGCTGTATCTCTATTGCACCTTTGCAGAGGTGAAAAGCAATAAAGGCTTGGAGTCAGCCATTTCTGAGATAAAAAAGCCCAAAGCAAAACACACACATTTAAATAATCTTTTATTTTAAAGTGAACTGTGCTATATTAGTCAGTGGAGATGCATCAGCTCAGGTCTTCAGTTATTAAAAGTGGGATTTTTATTTGACTTCCCTCTGCTAAATCAAGTAAAGGCAAGAACTTAAGGGAAAAAAAAAGGCTCAGGGTTTCAGGGAGTTTCTGCTTCTAGATTGATAATGGTTATCATCAGCAGGGAATAGAAGCTGTGTCAAAGTAGAATCACAAGAAATTATCTGACGTGTCATTATGTGCATCCAGTAGCTTTGGTCCTGTGTGTGGTTCTGGCAAAATCATTATCTTACCCTGTGCCCTCAAACAATCCATAAAACAAGCAGAAGTCAGCTTTGGTCCTTTGGAGGGTTTTATTCAGCAGCAGACTCTTCCCACTGCTCCATTTCTCAAATGGACAGGGATGGCCTTTCTCTGTAGCAGAGAGAAATGGGGGCTGTGCAAACACTCTCATTCTCCAGGTTTCTATCGGCCTTAGACAGCACGAGTTGCTTTGCTGAAATAGTTACTGCTTTTCTCTGATTTTGCCCTGAACCTTCCATGTTCTCTTAAAATAGGACAACAGCCATGGAAGAACACCCATTTCCAAAGTAGCAGTCAAGAATGAGGGCTCTGGAAAAGGAGTCCTCGAAGCAGCTGGATGGACATCATATTTTTTAAAAGCCATTTTTCCCATTTTCTCCGTTAAAAAAAAAAAATGGTTGGGCGAGACCCAGTGCAATCCTTGAGCTGCCTTTCCTGCCCCTATTCTCTCAGCCCGGGCCCTGGGTCAGCGGTGCTGGAAAAACTCCTCCCTCGTTAGAGGCTGCGCCGTGCCCCGTAGGAGAAAAGCTGGCTCTGCCCGTTCAGTTCCTAATGGACAGGTGTTCGCGGCACAAAACCCTCCTTCACAATCGGCCCTAATTAGCACCTTTATCAGCAGCCTCCCCAGAGAGCCCGGAGAATGAGCAGGCTCGAGAGCGAGCCCCCAGCCCGGCTCATCGCTGGAGGTGAGCCCTGCAGGTCAAGGTTGAGGGGCAGCCTCAGGAAGCTTTGCCTGGGCTGTGCCTGCTCCTTGAATAGAGGACTTCAGTCCCCGGGATTGTCAATCTGGCACCTTTCAAAAGCACTAAATTCACTTAATTAACAGGCGGGGGGGGGGGAATAGCCTTCCCTAGCAACTCTTGCATCAAATGGCACTTACGTTACCTTATATTCTGAGCACCTAACCCTATTAGCATGGCATTGTGTGTTCTTCTTGGAGTGCCTTTATGGACACACCAATCTTAACATCCACACTGATGTAATACTGGGAGTTTTAGCAGCATTTTCAATTAAATTGACACTAACAAGTAGAATTTATGGCTTTTTAAAAAATTTATTTTCCGTTACCTGTTACACGCCCTTAATTTCACAGAAGAGTGATTTTTCCCCATATTAATATTCCTTTCTTTTTCCGTGCAATTAAATCACTTTCTCCATTGAATTCCATGCTTTCCCTCGTCATGTTGTCCTTTCCCTTCTTCTTTTTCCTTCCTTTTTTCTTTTTTCTGTTGGCACAAGGCAACACTTTGCATTACTGTGTTCTCACGAGGGATCAGTTTATTGTCTGCTGGGTCTACAGCACAGCACAAAAGCATGTGCCTCATTTTCTTTCCAAAGAGATGCAGGATATACTAATTTGTACCGTAACATAATGTGGAGATAGCAATTACCAATAATTGCCCTGTTCTGAGTGTGATTATTCAGAGTTGTGTAATTCTTGGGGCTACAGGCATGAAGGAGTCTGCATTTTACAAATTTGTTTTAACAGTAGATAAGTGGAGTTTTCCTGGTGTAAAACTCAGATTTCTCAGAAACCTCTTAATAGAGTCTCTTAATACTGTTATAAGTAGCTGTATTTGTTCCAGTAGGTAATGTTTTCCGATGACAATGTGTTTATTCTTCAGGTTGGAGTAGATGATTATCCTCTAAATTAGCTCTCAGTGAATAACCGAGTTATGCCTGGCAACTTTGATTTTTTTTTTTTTTTTTTTTTTTTTTTTTTTTTTTTTTTTTTTTGGTCCTAAAACGTCCTTTTGCATCTCCATTTTTCTTCTCCTTCCTGGAGCTCTCTCTGTTCCGTGTCTCTTTCTGCAGATGAAAATCTGGAAAGGACATTCTCAGCTCTAAAAGTTTTAGGTGAAAACTACTCTGAATATAAAAAGTATTATCAGATTATGCTCTCTGAGCAATGGCAGCTTGATAAGAGTTTTTTCCTTCAAGAAAACAAGGTGATCTTCCAGATATCTGATGAATTATCTTAAAGATGACAGGGCAATACTTTTCTCTGTGGAACTGCTTGCTGTTGTGGCCAAAAAAACAACCCTTTTTTTTTTTTGCATTACCCTTATAAATAAGGCTTTAGGGCAATAAGGTGTTGCTCAGGGTGGGTACTGCCTCAGTAGCTAACACACATCAGATAAAAACACAATCAATATAAAATACAACGACTTTACTGTATAATAAACCTGAGTATGGCAGCACTGACCTCCAGTGAGTCAGCTTGAGGACTGACTGGACCTAATTAGCTCCTGGTCTTTTTCTCTTCTGTTAACTCTTTTTATTTCCCCCACTCACAGAAAATCTCTTTTACGTTAATTATTCTGGTATAAAATTTCAGTTAATTTTTAAGCAGTGAAGAATGCCATCGAACTGTTGGAGTATGCTGTTGCTGCTACAATGCACTTCCTTCTCTGAGATTTTAGCACCAGAGGGGTGACAATAAAAAGTACAAAATTCTGTTGTAAATTACGTTGTGAAATACTTTCTAAGTGAATTCTAATCAGTGAATCATTCCTGGTCCAGCGTTACAAGGCTGCTTTTAGCTGGTATTTTGTCACTATTGTTCAGTAAATGGCCATCGAGAGTTCTTCCTGAAATTTGCCTTGGCTACCCACTTTTACAGCAATACATCAGCAATGTGTCTTTTGTCGCAAGGAACACGGCAGAGGGGTTTTCCTGGAATCCTTTATATTTGATAATCCATCAGTGCCTCGGGGAAAACCAGTTCGTTGTGCCTGAGCAGCCCCAGTGATCCCACTGAGCTAGGGGTGGCAGGACTGACCTGTTCAGGGTCACACCCGGGTTCCCACTCCTGCGGTATCGGTTTTGTCGGGTCTGTTATCCTCCATCACAACATTTACATTTGTGAGGGGACGGCCGGTGAGCTCTGAGCAGGATTCCCTGGAATCAGCGCGCATTTCCAGGGCGGCCAGGAGTCTCCCCGTCCTGCCTAGCACCAGGGAGGTATGCATGCCCTGGGGCAGCAGCAGATTTCCTGCTCACACCCTTCCAGGCACAGCAGGATTCCCACCTTGCAGCTACAGGCAGGACTTCAGTGGAAAGCAAATCTTTCTCTTCTAAGATCCGTCTTTTTTCAACAAGCCCCTTTTACCTTATCTGCGGTTTCTCAGAGACTTTTCCTCTCTATCCTCCTTGTTTCTGTTATTCAATGTCTATGTTGTATTCAAAGCTGACCTGGTCCAAACCTCCACTCTTACTTCCAGTCACTTTTGGCATCCTTCTGCTTTCTCCTCTCTTCAGTTCATCCGACTGGATAAAAGCACTGTGATTTAAAACAATAAAATATCGTGTTCGCTCAAAGGCGTCACTACGGTACATTAAAGAATACAGTGATGCTAAACCAGAGCAAAATTCACTGAGCATCTGATGGAATGTCACCAAAAGTCTCAAAATGTGTAATTAGGCAAAGAATAGAGAAAAAAAAAAAAAGAAAAAAGCGTTTTGATGAGAGATATGGAGGAAAACTGATGAACATAACTGAGCAAAGTGAGTAATGATGAATTTTTATGACAAATAGCTGGCCTAAAAGTATGTTGGTAGAAAAACTGGGGATTTTCTGGTAGGTATTTCAAAGTACATCACCTACTGCCTAAGCATCTTTAAAAAAACAAGACATGAGGTGCAACTACATTAGAGATATTCTGTATCTCTTGTTTTAGGCTATTTTCCAAATTGTGTTTCTATGAGACTAACTGAGGGCAATCTAGACTCTATACCATCAATTATTTTAAGCACTTTAATTTTGGTTGATATTTTCCTTTCTTAATTTTGAATTTCATTTGTGCTTGCTGTGATCCTGGGACTCCAAAAGATAAATAATGTAAGAATTAAACAACGATGCACAGATAATTCTTTTATTTCTTACCATGAAACTCACATGACTTGACAGGATTTTAGGAGATTCATCTCTTGGGTAAAACTGGGTATTGTGTGAAAACTCTTCTAGGAAGGAGCATGGCAAACCTGTTTTAGCTTCTCTTACTGCCAAGGACAGGCTTCTCCATTCCTCTGTTGGTCCGTTCATTCCAGCACTGCAACTTGGAGTAAATTGGAATAAAATTGGGTATGAACATGTTAGATCACATCTGTCCACGGCAACTGATGGAAAAGGGCGTCCTGATTTCTCTCCACGAGAAGGATCAGCAGAACTCCACTTGTGCACGTGGCTTTCAAATGTGATTTTCTTTTTCTTTATGGCAGTCAATGCAGTAACTGAGTTTGGCAACTCTGGAAATTATTAGAACTTTCCTTTAAAGCAGAAAAGTCTAAGAGCAGCCAATAAAAGATTTTGGGAAGGGTCCGATCACCTGAAATTGCGTACAACCTTGGTACTGTAGATTCCCAAGAAATGAGATTTTTATGCCTACTGTGGGCTTCTCCTGGGCTGAAATTGGATGCATTCTTCGATAAATGAAGAAATTTGTACATTCCCCCAAAGAAGAAATATGTACACAGCTGTGATAAACCAGCTTATTTTTAAGTCAGATTTGTGAATCTGAATCCACAACTGAAAACAAGGCCATGCTCTGGGAATGAAGATGAATATTTAGCACGAAGTTGAAATGGGTTTCTAAAAATAAGAGACTGTTAAAGTTATGGTGAACATGTACAAATTGCAGAATATCAGCAAGTCTTCTGTGCTGCAAACTGATCTAAAGCAGCTTTCCTGTTTCCCCAGCAACCTTGAGCAACGCCAGCTTGTTTCTTTGGAAGTAAATTAAATGTGACTTTCAAGTAGTTCATTATTTCAGTGGCCACAATGCGTTTTGGAAGCAAAGACTTCTGATAAATCATATTAGGATTTGCTGCACTTCTGAAGGGAGGCAGATAAAGGATTTCTGCAGAAATAGTTTTCAAATCTAGTACTTTTTTTTTTTTTTACGAAATAACAAAAATTGCATTTCTATTGATACAGGGGGAACAAAAAGAATAAAACATATTTGCTGCGTGTAAAGAAAGGTTAAATATTGTTTGGTGCTGCAGGTAGATGTGCACAGCCCTCAGACACAGCTCCACCTCAGCTGTGGGGCTGAAGCCTCTGGAAATGCTGGAACAGAATATTCACACTCAGCCCAGCCCATGCAGTGTTCAGGACTTGGTATCCTGAGAAATCTTCCAGCTCCTTCCATGACCCAACCTGTGTGTGTGTATCGGAATTACGACCTCTTCAGAGGATCTGTAGGGTGCACATGAATGGGCTGTGCAAGGTTTTTGTACTGTTTTTGGCTTGCTTTGGGTGGCAGTGCCAGAAGAAAAATGCATTGGAAACAGGAGGTGTGCAGCTGGAGCTGCCCCTCCATGGTGCCTCTACAGCAGGCAGGTGTTTCCCTCGCAGAGGAAAAGACAAAAACCTTTCAGTTCAGTGACCACACATTTTTTAATCTGGGTTTCAGCCTTACACTGTGAGAATCTGTTGCTTTGCCTGAGTTGCCTCATGAACTTCCACCTATTTGTACCTGCTTGAACACGAATCCTTTCAGATTTGGTGGGGACTGAAGTTGGTTTGGTTGAGGTCTGGTAGGAGTTCAACAGAACTTCAGGTCAATCAGTTCAGCTTTAGTTTTGTGTTGGGATGAAACCCATTCATCTTCGGTGCTTTCCAGGCTGGGGGAAAAGTGTTCAGCTTTGGGGCTTTAGTTAGTGGAATAGAATTAGAAAGGAAAGCGGTTTTGGGAGGTCAGTTTTTGGTTGTTTGATTGGGTTTTTTCCCTCCAAATATATGGGTTTGCTGGGAAGAGTTTATGGTAAATATTTTTTTTTAATGAAAGCAAAAATCTGTCATTAAAAAAAAAGGGTTTTTTTACCAACAGAAGCCTGTGTAATAAGAAACTCATTTTTCACTTAAAAGCAGTGTCAAGGAAGTGAGATTATTGTCAAAGCAGTGTGGATCATGACTGGTCCTGGCTGAGCTGATCACATCACACAAATTATTTCAATGCATAATATTGCCATTCAAAAGGACTTTGAATGGGAAGAACCACAGCAGAGAATGGAGGCACCATTAACCATGACGTGGAATACTGCACCCCCCACCACCATAAGTCATTACTTTTTTGAAAGGTTTACTGGGCTGGAGTCTTGTTCTGTGTAGTCAGAAGAGCTGCTTTAGCAAGAACCATAACCATCAGTTTATTTACCAAAAAGTGATTTGTCTAAGAAGATATCTATTTCTAAAAACAGAAAGTGAGAGTGCCTCATATGTATGAATTTAGCTAAGAAATTTCACGGTTATCAACATGACATCTTCTTTTCATAATAACTTACTTCTCCTTCCTGAGAAATAAATTTCTTAAAATACTGAGAAATGCTAACCAAAAAAAAAAAAAAATCAAATGGCACATCTCAAAATCATCAGAACATTCAACTGACAAACTGCGTATTTTTCAGATGATTGATGTGAGAATATTTACAAATGGCAGTGTTTCCATCTCATTTGAGAAGAAAATGTTAAAATAAACTGAATGAGGAGAGTAATGCCATTCCCCTCTTGAAAACCCTGACCTCACGATTCTCTGATTCTCTGATAAAGGACAGCCCTTCAGGTGTGGAGAGAATTCTTCTCCCGAAGAAAGCCACTGCCGTGCAGCTGGACCTTCACAAATACCTGAGCTTTGCCTTGCTTGCCCAGATTTGGGGCTGTGATTCCAGGTGAAGCTGAATCTCACCCTGACATGTGGCATCTGAAATGGTCATGGAATCATGGAACTCTTTGGGTTGGAGGGGCCCTTAAAGATCCTCCAGTCTCTGCCTGGTGGACAGGGCCACCTTCCACCAGAAGGACATGGTGCCAAACACTCTGCACTGGTCACACTCAGCCTTGGGGTCAGTCCCTGTCCCCAAATGACAACCATGGGTTTGTCCTCCTATCACCCTCACCCAGAGCCCCCAAATCCAGCTCAGTGTTCCCGAGTGTGAATATTTCTTCTGTGGTGTTCTCATAAGTGATTGCTTGTGGCATCTTGTATACTTATCTCGGCTGGTGCAGCCCCCTCATGAATATTCTGCCCATATGGAGGACTTTTCTCTATCATTGCCCATTAACAAGGAGGATAATCACTCATCCAGTTATCCCAAAGTCAGGGAAGGCCTTTCCTTGAGCCCTCAGTGTGGAGAATCACGGGACACCAAGGGAGGTTAAATGTGCCTGACATTATCATCGTTACTTTTTTTTCTCCCTGTGTAATTACTGTATTATAATAAAGTTGATCTGAGTTAAAAAAACAGTATATTAAAGTCTGTTAGGGCTGAAAGACCATGTTAGTGACTCTTTTACCTTTTTTTAGTCATGGGACAAAGTGCATTTTTGGGCTGATACATACAAAGGA
The DNA here is from genome assembly GCA_013398015.1 of Oreocharis arfaki. Classification (NCBI taxonomy): domain Eukaryota; kingdom Metazoa; phylum Chordata; class Aves; order Passeriformes; family Paramythiidae; genus Oreocharis; species Oreocharis arfaki. The sequence goes on from VZRR01001794.1 coordinate 181,306, forward strand.
GCATTTTGGTCACCAACCACCACAAACCCCCAGAGAGGTCACAACTGTACACAGAAATGATGTTTTATCACACAATTGCTCTGAAGAGAAGTTGCTCCAATGTAAATGCAAAAAGGGGAGGGGAAGGTGTAATGATGCATCATGACCAACAGCAGCGACACCGAATTTCAGGTTCCGGCTGAAAAGTCTTAAGCTCCAGAGAATTTGAACTGTTTAACAACATTAATGAGCTTTTCCTGCCTTTTCTCAGCTGCTCCATCACAATTTAGGGAAGGTTTGGAAAGCCAATGCACTAAATGCGTTCTTGTACATTAGCAGAACTCAGTATCTTTGCAAAAGTGACTCTCCCTGTGCAATTGGTATAAATGTAACACAAAACGGGCTCAATTACCCTTCTCCTGCTTCTTCTGGGTCTTGCCAACACTGCAGCAGGGTGTGTGAAACCAGCTGACTGCTTCCAGTTAGGATTTAAACACAAAATCAAGTTTCCTTGAAATTCCATTGCTCATCTCAAAAAAAAAACCCAAACAAAACCAAACCCCTAAAAAACCACCACCACCACCAAAAACAAACAAACAAACAAACAAAAACCAACCAAAAAACCCAAGAAGCTAACAAAAAACCCACATAAACACACCCCCCCCCCACTAATATTCAGTTGCACAAACATCATTATTGCTGTAGTTTTTCCTGCTGGAAATTTGAGAAGAAAATAAGAAACATACTGTTTCTGACACAAGGCAGTATCCTTTAGAGGAAATACCTCTTGCTCTGGAACTTGCAGTTTTCAGTTGTTCACTCTGGGGCCTTTCCAAGTTATCCCGTTTTGTGTCTGCACGAAAAGTTTCAGTCATGTGCCTGTTTTCCAATATTATTTTCTTGCAGGTGATTATTTGAGTAGAAACTCGTGTTTTGCAATACAAAATTCGATCTCACTGTGCAGCATTTCTCTGTTTCGCAGGCTTTAAGAATTTGTCACAGGGTTTTATTTCTTATTTGACTCTTCCAAGTGACATTTTTCAGTTCATTTCAGGAAATAATAAGCTGCTGATTTCTCGAGTCACCTGATGCAGTTGTCTACTGCTCAGTGTTGCTGACTTTAAGAGCATTCTCCAGGGCACAGAGGTGACACCTAATTACTGACACACAGGTCCTGCCAGAAGCTATTTTTGGCGTGCAAAATCCGTTCATAATTGAGGGAGAGAAATATGTGAGGTATTGTTACAGTCATACTCGACTATGAAAGCTTTCAGGAGGAGCAGAGTGAAAAAAAAAATTGATATAATTCCTGGTAAATAGGCTATTGTGTCTTAAGGATCAATGGGATATGGGAACTCCAGTGCCATGATATCAGAAACCACACTAATAAAGCCTGAGAAAATGACAGCATGTGGCAAACAAAAGGCAGAAACAGCCTGAAGTTGCCCATCTTAACTTCAAGATCCTTTCCAACCCTAAGTATTCTGTGATTCTGTGATTTCATGACTGCTTTATTTGTAGTAACTTGGAACAATATCTGTATTACTTGACTCCACCTCTAGATGTAAAGAAGCCTCATCTGAGAGAAATTATGTTATTTACGTGTTACCTTCATCTGAAGAAATAAAAAAGGGAAATATCAATTATGTAACTATGAAGTGGTTAAATTGCAGACTGGAAAACAAACACTCTTGACCACCCAATTCCATTTCATGCCATAATGAATAATCACTTTCCCTACCAATATTACTGCAATAACAACAACAAAAAAAATCCAGACGTGCACTTGGTCCTACAGGTTTTACAGGACCTCTACCACAGCACTACCATCATACCAGTGAAACACAGGAGCTGCATTGGTTTCCTCTCAGATTGCCTCTTTCCTGCATTTCTTCCTCTATTAAATTCAGTGTTCAGGACTAAACTACATCTCCCATCAAGCAGTGCAGGCTCCTCCCTGCCATCGGGAAGGGTGTAGGACAGCAGGCCCAGCAAAGACTTTGCTCGATTCGTCTTTTGTCGGTGTTTGGAATTCGTCTCACTGACTCTTTTTGAGGTTGGAAATTTGTTTTTCGAGTTCCTCTCTCTTTCATGGATTTTCTGTAGCATATCTGCGGCAGCTACACACGAACATCGATTAAATTGGGCGAGGAAACAAAATTATATGTGGTTAATTAACTCTGCTTTAGGTGTTAATACTGAGATCGTTGTGCTTTGTAGGAAGATGGGCTGGAAAGCGTCATGAAAAAATGGATCAAAGGCCTTTTGTGTGCTGGGAGTTGTTCAGGAGCTCTCCTACCTTGTGAACTTGAGTTAAATATGTTCTTGCCAGGCGTTGATAACTCAGCACAGCTTCACACAGTCAAGCAAAATTCTGATGCTAGGACAGTCCCAGACATTTGGGCAGCTGGAAGAGTTTAGAAATCCTTATTCCTGCAGTTTAATACCTCATAATAACCTCTGGAAAACAAGAAAAGCATATAAAGGTGTTGGTAATGTTCAGCCTAATGATTTCTTGAGAATCCTTTTATTTCCGCGAGCCCTTTCTGCAGCACCAACCCCTGCACTGCTGAAGCGCATTTTAGTGTTGCTCGAAGCATTTATGTAAATAATCCCAGTTTGGGGTGGGGTTTTGTCTTTGGTTTGGTTTTTAATCCTTTTGTACTCCTGATGGGAGCCTTTTGTCTCTGACTTTTCAACCTGCGAGCTGAGGAATACATCCAGCATTGTCCTGCTCTTCACGCCTCGGCACACAGATTCACCCTCTGGAGCAGGCATTAACTTTGGGGACAGTTCCACTTATTAAAGTCCTCAGTCACTGGGACTGTACTCATAAGCATTCCATGGCAGCAAGACAATCTGGTGGAGTGGTCTTCAAATTCTACTTTTGAAATGCTGAAAGTTAAGGAATATAATTAAGCTGCAACCGCATTAACATTTATATAAAATATAAACCAAATGCTTATCCTGATTCGCCAAACAAATTACAGTTTGAACATTATTAAAAAAAAAAAAATCCCAGCTACTTATCGACAGCACCATTTGAAATTATTGCCAGTACTACAACTCTAACTGCATAAGATGCCTTAAATACAAACCCTGAACATTTACATACTGATTCCATGAGCAAAGCAAAAGGTATTTGCCAGTAACAGTATAGGACTCAGCATTTTTATTGTCTGAGTAATCCTGGTTCGCTCTGATATGAAAATTCAATTATTTTAGAACTGGTCATCTCATTAAATTTTGACAAGGAGCACAAGCTCGGTACCAGCTCCAGCTCTAAGAGGCTGTGGGAGCCTGACAGCTCCACAGTGAATTTTAAAATGTAGTATTTTTACAGGACAAGATTATCTGACAATTTTATATTAAAAAAGAAAAAAAAATAATCAAATACATTGTAATATCCAACACTGCTAACTTGGCCTTTTTGTAGATATTTTTATGAAAATTTATTGTAAAAAAAAAAAAGGAGCCCACTGTTTATTGCATCTTTTCCCCCAAGCCCAACTCCATGTCTTATGCTCCACAATTGTGCCAGGGAAAAAAAAGTGTGTATTTATGTGAGCAGCATGTGTATAGCCACTCTTTGTTAGCACTTTTTCCTTTCCTTGATGGAAATGTGTTTGTAATCATTTTTACAAATATTATTTCCGACAGAGGCAAATCTTTTATTTCACCCCCGTGTTTACCATCAGTGCTATCAATGGATGTTTAGACAAAAGGGGTTTTTGTCAGAAAATGTCAATTCATTGAAACTCAAACTTTTTACTCTGTTGAGGCTTCCACTGGAAAAGGCTTCTCAAGTCTAAGGTGACATTCCACGAACACCAAGCTTTTGGAGTATTTTGATTTACAGCCTGACCCTCTTGTAGCACTGACCTTCCTCCACCTGGACCATCACCAGCACAGGGCTGGTGCTGGTTGGGTCGTAAATTTCCCTTATCCAGCCCTCCTGAGGGTGTGAAACACTTTGTAAGCCACATAAATTAGGCAGCTGTGGATGGACAACGTGGAAAGAACCCAGCTGAGGAGGAGATTTGGGAGAGTACAAAGAGCTCCATGGCCTTTTGGCAGAGTCTCTTGCCATGCTTGGGTCATTCTCTGGAGCTGTAGCAGACCTCGGTGTGTTCTAGATCCTGTGGAAAGAATATTTCATTAATTTGCAAAGTAGAACAGCTCCAGTAAAAAACGGGAGAGTATTCCATCTCTTAAAGTGCTTGGTGCTTAAGGCAAAAATGGTGGAACAAACTAGGAAAACAAGGGTGTACATTAGGTCTGCTGCATCGTGGGTGAGTGGTTTTTGCTGTGGCTTCACTGCTCTGGGATTGGGGGTGCAGAAGGAAACTGAGGTTTGTGCCACCCCAACAGAATGTGAAATCTGGGGCGATACTGGAAACACTCTGTAAAATACAGACCATTATTTCCCTGTTCAGGTCTCACAAATCCTTGTATCACAGAGGTCTGTGTGTTTTCGAGTAACTTATTGCAGCTGTCGAGCAGTTAGTAAGCAGTGACTGCACAGAAAGTAATTTGCTTCAAATTTGAAAAGCCACTGCGAGCAAACATTGATTTATTAAGCTTCTTCATGACCATTGCTCAAATATTACTTGAAGACACTCATGGAATTTTCAGACTGATATTTCATCAAGTAAATAATTTTTTTTTTTAATTTGTATGTTACATTAGTTCTAACACATTGGTCTTGCTGCACTAGAAGAATTCAGAAAGTCTGTATACTTCTCATTGCAATATTTACTGCAAATTTAAGATAATTATAATAAGGAAAGAAATCATTACACAACCATTAGACTCAATTATCTTAGAGGTCTTTTCCAACCTAAACATTTCTCTAATTCTATTGCAAGGTCAGCACAAATGTTCCCTTTAAGACCTACCCCAGGATTTCTTGAGAATGGCCTGAATGTTTAAGCCTAAATGTCACCTGTGGACCAGCAAAAGAGGATTTCTGTTAAATGTGTAAATATCAGAGTGACAGAAGCATTCTCCCTGTGACAATCTCTAGGGGGAAGTTATTCAAGGGGACCTTGTATGGGAAATAGGAGACATGGTGGACTAGCCCATATATTGCTTAGGGCCAGGGACATTTGAAATAGACACTTCCTAGGGAAAAAAAAAAAGCAGTTTGAATTTTTTTTCTCCATATTTTAATTAACTTCTGTGAAGGTCACACGTATCTATCTCTGCAATGCACAGTGTGTCACTCATTTTAAAAATCTGGATATTTAGCATTATCTTGCCATTATAGTCCAACTTTTTTTTTTAAATCCAAAATTCCACTTTAGTGATCAAATTAAAGAGATGACAAGCTCCCTATCCTTACAAGCTAAGCATTTTATGTTTTTTACTCAGATATACTCTGTGTGATATGAGATGAGACTTCATAATGGGATTGAGTGCAGTTGAGTACTAAATTATAGCAGGCTTATATCACAGAAGATCGTAACAATGAGAGGAGAATTCGTATCATGGCTTTAGGAAGAGAGGGAAATTAAGACTTTGCAATTAAAGTAGTAACCTAAAACTTTAAAATAATTTAAACAGTTTCTGAATACATGTAATGTTCTGTACTTATCTGGGAGCAGGATTGGCAGCTGTTTAAAAGGACCCAGGTGAAATGTGGACAAGGTGTATGTTATGTCCTCAGAACACGGATCTGTCATTTTCTGCATTGTTCACGGATACATTGGTATTGAATATCTCTTTCCCACAAATTCACAGGCTCCATGCAAGGCTGGAGAGAAAACCAGTGTAATGTTATCATTAAATTGATGTTGCATACAACTTCATGATGGTCTTGACAACTGCAGTTTGTGAATTTGCCAGGGGCAGCCTAATAAGTGATTTTCAGAGACGAGCGCAGAGCTATGTAGTAAAATAATCCTTTCCTTCAGAAGGACAGAACTGCAATTTTCTTGTAGACATAATTTACAGAATTATTACTGACAATTTTAGAATTCCACTGGGTGAAACGCTGGGGGCTTGAGAACAGAATTTCTTATCCTTTTTAGGAAGAGGCAAATTTTAAGCAGACAGTGTGTCTATAGCATCTGTGTAATAACACAGGAGAACCTGACCCAGAAAACCAGTGGTGGATTCCTTTCCTTATTTAAATTTCTGCCTGCTTAAAAGCTGAGGTGCTCTATGATTCACAGCTTTGGATGAGATGTAAAAAGAGCTCAGGTTCATATTCTGATTTCTTCTCACATAGCTTTGGAGTACAGTCAATATTGCATTTAGAACCAGGTTTTTCCTATGATCCCTGCAACATAAAATGATCTTGCACAGCTATTTGGGAGATTTCGTGCCCTGATGAAACCCAGAAGTTTGTGTAATTGTTTAGATTGCAAATCATAGTGAAAATGATTCCATTTAAGTGTCAAGAAGAAAGAAAGGCATAAAAAGGCATTGCAAATTACACTGATATTTGATGTTTAGATTTCTTGTGGAAAGTTGTGTTATAATTTCCTAGGAATGAGAGAAAAGGGAATAGTGTTCAATATAGGTGTCAAGTCTCTAGCTGGTTTAGACCAAATCCTCTGGCACATGAAAATGTCCACCAACATCAATGAACTGATTGAAAATCAGTGCAATTAATTTCAATGAAAGAGCTGGAGCTATTGTATGACTTAGACTCGAAGGCCAGCTCAAAGCAAAATGCCCTGTGCTTGTTTGATTTCTTCCTGATATGAATGGAGGCACCAAACTTGCTTCTTTTTTAGCATGGAAAATGTCTTTCACTTTGAGCTGGACAGGGTTTGACTGTCTGGTAAGAGCCAGCATTATGAATATCAGTGCAATTCTGCCTGTCCTGTGGAAATTCCAACATCCCAGGATAGGGATGAGCTGCTGTGAGACACTTCCAGCTGCAGTGATTAAGGACCAGTAGTTTTCCCTCCAACTCTCCTGGCTTGAGTGATTTGACCCCTTCTATCCACACCTTCTGTTCACAAGGTCGGAGAAAAAACTGGTTTGCGGTGAGGCCTCGTAATGGACCCTGGATCAAAGTGCCTTAAATTCAACCTATTTCCACTCTGCTGTTTGAGGGTGACTTCTAGCCCAAGTCAGGATTGGCAAATACAGCTAAAATGAGGAATGTCATCCAGGACTGTCCTAGAGGGGCCTCTGAACATGGAAATGGAAATGGAAATGGAAATGGAAATGGAAATGGAAATGTTTGTAGCCACTGTGCTTTGCAGCAGTGCAAAGGATTCCTCAGCTGGTTTCAATCCTTGCCTTTAGGGGAAGCGTTTTTAGGAGGACCCAGGTAACAGCCATTGAAGAGGAGGTAAGCAAGGCCACCCTTCCCTGCTCAGAATTCCCTCCCTGGCAGTCATCTCTGGATCACTTCTTGCGTTCATCACATCACTGCAAATCTGCTTTTGACAGAAATATCCGTGCTCGGTGCCAAGTTTTGGGCGTACCTGGACTTCCACATATTTACTGGAACAAGCAGCCCACACAGAGCACAGACAAACCAAGCAATGTCTTGTCTTCAAGGAAGGCCAAATGATGTAGGTGATGTCTAAATTCTAAAACAAGAGTGGAAAATGCACTACAAAATGCAGTTTCATTCCACATTCTAAACTCAGCAGCAGAATTAGTGGCTAATACAACAGGGTTAACAAACAAACAAACAAAAATCCTCCCATGCTAAATTACTCTACCAACATTCATCATAAACTGCTTGGTCTGGCTTGAAATAACCTGTTCTCCTGTAAAAAAATTTAAAAATTAAAAAATTGGAGAAATACTGAGTATATCCTGCATGGATGGAGCAGCATACAATGAAAACCAAGGCAGAGCTGGAGAAATAACACAGTTCTGAGCAAGAGTAAAGTAGAGAGTTTTGCTGCCATGTCTGAGTTATCAAGAAATAAAATTGTTTAAACCCATCCTCTGCTAGCTACTAACCATACTGGTTTTAGTATGGTCTACAAAAGGTATTTCAGTAGAAAAAATGAAATCTGTTTGATGCATATTTTCAGAGCTGGACAAGGTGGGATTTTCCCCTGTTGGCGCTGAAATCTTAGGCAAAATAAACCCAATACAAACAGCTGTTGAAATAACTGTTATTATCTGCCACGTGCAAGATCTCTGAAATGTTATGGGGTTCTTCAAAGGTTGGATACAGTGGTCTGATATCTTTTTGCTGAGGAAATAGGGAGTTCAGGCACAGTAACAGGAAATACGAATACTGGATTTTTCACAGTTTAAAAAAGTATTTCACAGGAATCCTTTTTCTGATAAAAGGGCTGAAATGTATGATCTCCTCAGCCTGGGCAGAGGGGTCTGACAATTAATGGGAGGATCTTTCAGTGGTTTTGCGAAGTCCTTAATTCACAGCAGTTGGTGGTGAATGTGAACGACAAAAACATGTCTCTCTCAGTGCCAGTATTTCAAACTGCACCTAGACATAAATAGAGGAAATTTTAAAAAATTAAGGGTCATATTTTATCATCCCTTTAAAACTGGCGGAATTTCAGCACAGTAAAGATCAGTTAATTGACACGTACAGGGCAAAAATGAGAATCACATATTTATTGTCCATTTTTAATGGTTTTTTTTCCCCCCTTTCTGAACCCAGACTCCAGGCCAGCCTCCTATCCAAGTTTTCCTTCATGCCTTATTGTCTATTCTGTTCAGCTATTTAAAAAATGTTGAATATCAACAATGGCTTTCAGTAGTGTATTGTCAACTTTTGTATGAAGCAATCTTGGTTGAATGAGAAGATCCCAGAGCTTATAGTTCTATCTACTGTGCTGCACTGGCTTTCTGCTTGAATGTGTGTGACTGATAACAGGACAAATTTCTACCTTCGTTATTACATTTCAGCTACATAATTCATTTGCCAAAATCTTTTAGGAAATATATTTATAACACATTGCACGAGACATCAGGTAAGTGCTTGTAACAGAAAACTAAGTACAAATCCAGCGACTGCCTCATCAAATTTTGTTTGTTAATTGTAGATCTGCTTCTGCCGAGTTGTTTTGCAGACTTTCACGATTTCGTGGGGAGCCGTGTGCCATGGCACCCCTCTGGCAGAACATCTTTGCTCACGCAAAGGAATTTGTACTGGATCTGCACTGCTGTTAAAGTCTAAAGGCAATATTTAGAAATATCTTGTGGGGGGGAAATGTTGCAAATGTGTGCACAAAGCTTATGGGTTTTTTGAGTAACAGATTTTGCCAATGTTATTGTCAGTGTTCAAGCTTGTTTCTGTCTAGAATTTGTGGTACTAACACTGTTCAAAGCCTTTTTTATTTTTTAAACGGGTTCTTAGCCTTCACAGTCTGATGTATTTTTATTTTGCATAGAGAATAATTGTAATTTGACTTATATAAATCAGTCAGCAATGTGTCTTCAAATGGAAGATGATTTTCTGGGCACTCTTGTCAGGAAATCCAAGGATTCCCCAGCAGTGCTCTGTTTATTCATTCGTTTCGGTGAACAGGTGGCTAAGCAGGTAAAACACAAGCAGCTGTTTTCCTTCCACTCTCCACCTCTTTCATCGACAATTAATGTCACTTTGGAAAGAATTCATTTGAGAGGTCGTTCTTCTAAATTATTTGATTGCTACAGTGGCATAAAGCGATGCTGCTGTGCAGGACTTGATCCAGTCAAGTAAATGAAGCAGAATTTCCTTTGCAGCTTGTGTTTTGCTTAGGTTAGAAGAGCAGGATCCAGCTCATCCTCCTGTATATAAAAAATTACTTAATGCCTTCACAATATAGTTAATAGTATCTAGTTAGATCTTCTAGGGTTTTACAGGGTAAGAAAAGGTAAAGACAAATTCCCAAAGGCAACGAATATCAGTAAGGGCTCCACCAGTTCTGACTCTGGTCATGGAGCAAATTAATGCTACTGAGTGTGAGAAAAGCCCTTGAATATCTGAGTGCAGGCACTGTGTGCTGCAGCAGGGCTGGAGTTACATCCCAAACAACCCAAAACTTGGCTGGGGAGGTCCCTGCTGGGTGGAATTTGGAGGTATTGGGCAGGGTCCTGTTTGACACCCTGTTATCAGTTTCCCATTAATTCATCTGCTTGTCGCTTTGTTGCAGAGCCCGGACTTTCAGGGCTGGCTCTGCTTTGTCTGTGTCCCATCTTCAGGCAGACAATGACCATCCAATACCTTGCACTCCGTGTTTGTGTTTATTTTATGTGCCTCGTCCAAAAAAGCAGCATAGAACACATTGTTTTAAATTGCAGCAGATATATCAAGTGCTTCTTATTTAGGGGTCTTGACTCAATTAAATCCTTGTCAAACGCGTGGAAGATTTCTGTGGTTTGAAAAGTGCATCAAAAACAGCTTAAAAGACAATTTATTTCAGCGGAAATTCAAACTTTAAGGAAAAAAAAGCCATTTTTATACAGATACTCTGATACAAACAGTGGCAACAGATTATTTGGCAACAGCATATTAATAATGAAGGTCTGCTTGCTAAATTGCTCATTGCTACCTCATATATTTATAGTTTTACTGGTTTTGAAACGTACACATGCTAATTCATGCTACTGTTATACTGTAACAGTCAAAGTAAGAGGATTTAATGACAAATTTAATAATAAAATTTTATTTTTGTCTGAAGGAGTTAAGGATTTTTGTGTAGGTAGGATTAAACAGATGGCACAAACACTGAGGCAGGGTAAAATGTAGGACTATTTTACATCATAAATTAGGAACTGATGTCATGCAGTCTGCAGAGAAAAAGAACAAAACTTCATCTGGTTTTGTCTTTTGAATTACTCAAAGAAAGCTTTCTTTAAAAACAAATAATTACATTTCTCTTTAAAATCAGTCTTTCTTTCTATTTCAGTCATCATCTTTAATGAGAGGAGATTCACAGCTGGAAAAGCCTGGGGGAAAAGTTTCTCATGAACCTCTGGAGGAAGATGAGAAACAGCAGGTACAAGGGTAATTTGTGTTTTATATTTGTGTATTTGTACCCAGTGCAGCTGGAATGTTTCACATACCCAGTACAGAACACACCCAGAAGTGTCCAGCTGATGAGCCAATTGTTACATTTATTGCAAAATCATCTCTCTGGATTTAATTAAGAGATTTTACCAGTTACTGAGTCATTATCTTAGCACCTCCTTTGCACTTTGAAATCATTCACAAATCTCTTGTGAAATCCATGTATTTGTTAGGTGGCACAATGCTAACTGTGGTTTAAAACCCCAAAACATCCTGCCGATGATAATTGTGGTGAACTTTCCCGGGTTTAAGAATTTTATTACTTTTCCATGGTGAAATAACAGGGTCTCCAGTGATCTTTTTGTATCAGTTGATGCCTGAACTCATAGAGTTTTATCAAGAGGGTAAGAAGTGTGTTCCTTTGTGGAATCTGCTTTACTCTGTACGATACAAACTGAGGGAGGTTTCTAGTCTGTTCCTTTAATTTTTAAAAATCTCTTTGGTTGTGTAGTGGCAATTTAATTCCTTTTCAAAACCAGCCGGCTCTCTGTGGACATAGATGTTTAGGAGGCACACAGGTTTTAATTACGAATTGATTCTCCCGTTCTCTTCACCCAGAACCCTCCGTGTGAGCAGTGCTAATTGTCCGGGTGATATACTGGAATCTTTTCCTTTGTTAGGCGCTGTCCATGTGTGGGAAGGATGATTGGGCTGTCTGTGTGACCCTTGGTGGTTGCTGATCTCCAGGAAGGGTGGCTCTCACTGCAGCCACGAGGCTGCCTCTGATTTTTAGAGCTCTCAGGTGAATATTTTGCATTTCAGTGGTGTTGTTCTCTAGAGTTATCACAGGCATTAGGCAGGACTCACAATTATGAAGGAGTAAAGATGCTCCTTTTCATTTTACAAGAGGAGAAATTGAAGTGTGAGGTTGATTTGTCTGAGATCAGCCAGCCAGCTTGGGAGAAGAGGAAGATTTAAACCTTGCCAGTGAAGGTGGGTTGTCAGAACCCAGCCACAGAGCCCATCCCTGTAGTGCCACCAAGCCTGTGTTCCCACTCATGGAATAGACAGGAAAACGCCCTTTTCCCTCAAAATTCCTTCACTGCCTCACTCCATACACAAATGCATATTTGTTACCTTTCCAATACTCTTTTTTTTCCCCCTGCATATTCTCATATATATTCTGTGGCAGTTTTAACCACGGGATGATGCTTCACTCCTGCAATATTTCCCTTATCCTGGAAGATCAGGGGAGCACTCTGCCAGCCCAGCTGCTCCGGTCACGTTTTCTTTATCCACCTATAACCACGGAGCTGGCACAGCCTCCTGCAGGCAAAGGAATCTTTAGCTGTTTGCTCCATCACTGTATCTTTGTAGAGGGGAAGAGAAGAAGGGTTTGGAACTTTGTGGAGGTGTGTGGTGAACAGTGTAAACCCAGATTTTTGGGGGTGCATCTGCCTTGTGCTGGAAAAGTCCAGCTGCTGGTAAGGCAAAGACCTTCACCAAAATTTGAAATAAGGAGTCAGGGGTGACCCCCTCACATGCTGTAACAGTTCACACAAGTCGAGAATATGGGCCCAAACCTTTCTCTTTCTGGATTCTGCACACTCTGAGACAACCCTGATGCCTTGGGTTTTCACTTTTATACTTTTAAACCCTGCCCTGCCTGGTGTGTAACTGTGCAGCTCCTTGCAGCTGCTCGCTGCTGCTCTCTCAGGCCAGGCAAGCAGAACAAACCCTCTCCAGGCCTGCTCTCCAAGGACACCCAGCCTGTCCCAGGCCCGAAATGTGTAACCCAACATCTCGGGAAGGGGGGTGAGCTTGGGGAAATTACATCATTAGCTAAAGTTTAATTGGCAAATTTATGCTGATATGGAGATGAACCAAACCTATAAAAGTGTGAAGAACTTGTGACTCGGGGTCCATCTCGGGGTCCGTCTTGGCAGTAGCCTCTGGCTCCCCAGGGTGTACCTGTGAAGGCCTTTCAAATAAATATCCACCTTTATTCCCTTGCTCTTGTCTAGGCTCTGTTTCTAGGTAGCCTCCCAAGGCATCAAGGCAAGCACAGCCCATGTGCCCCTGGCCACAAGGGGTGGGCAGAGGGACACCCTGCTCCCCAAAGTGTCCTTCCCATGCAGCTGGTCAAGGTTACTGTTTTGCCCTTCCGACACGTTATCAATTACCCTGCCAGCAGACTGGTACTGGACCTGTAGTTTTCTTATAAAATAAAAAACTGAGTTTAATTAAATCATCAGTAACTTGGACCTAATTATTTCAGACAGTATTTAATTAATGTTTCACGGACACCTAATGTAATTAGGGTTCCTTTAATAAGACCTTCTATGACATTAAAATATATGACCTTTATCTTTCTTATCATCCGTAGTCTGACAACTCAGATTTGTCATTTTCACTATAGGTATAGTTTGATTAAATAGGACAAAACATAAAATTAATCTGCCAAATTATACTTGTTTGTTTTCCTTTTTTTTTTTTTTTAGCTACTTAAAGACTAATAAGTTAAGTCTTTTAATTAGCAGTGTCGGTACAAATGTTCATGCTGGCGTTTTACCTTCATGTTTTTTCAGTCTGTTTCTTCATTTTTTATGACAAAAGTAGATAACAACCAGACTTTATTAATCATTGTGAAGGGTTCAATCTTTTAGATATGAAAAATAAGGAGCTATTCTTTACAGTAACAATGATTGGTAATTTTTTTTTTAAATTAAGACAATCCTGCGAAGCACTTCACTTTTCTGGTCACAAACTTTCCAAACATAGAACTGTAGTTTAAATATGAATGAACATGAGTGAGATTATGAGGCTGGCCCATAGTTGCTTTTCAGGAGCTACAGGTTCTTTCTTCTTCCCTCTTGTTTTGGGGCAGTTATCAAGATCCAGCAAAAGAGCATTTGTCATGTGCAAAATGTGGAGAAAGAGAGTGATTGAAGGGATTTTATAGCCTTCCTTGGAGCAACACTCATCTGATCTTGTTTCCTCACTCACCAAAGAGCTTTTCTACCTCACTTTCAAAAGTAGAACTGCTCCAGTGCCTTCACTCCTGTTTAAGTTCCACTCACTGAGGTAAATTTGTATTTAGAAAGACACCACAAAGCTTAAAAAGTAGAAGAGTGCTTTAAAAAGAGCACGGTGCACTTTAAAAAATTACACTAAAGAAGAAATTGAGGAGTGATCCTCTAGGAAAGGGAGAGAATTTCTGTTGTCTTCTGTTCTCTCACTCAATAAAAACGAGCAGGACAAAGGCAGCTCTTGGCTCAGAACCAATGCAGATGCTGAGGTAGAATATCTTTGCTTTGTTCCCAGTGGAGAATGTAGAAAGTGAGCAGTTCACTGACTCGTGCTTTTATTCTCTTCATAAGGGTTTTAACAGCAGAGAGGTTGTCGTGAGAAAGAACGTATTAAACAAATTGTTGAACACTCCAGAATAGGCTTCAGGCACAGTCTCTGAGGAAGAAGGAAGTTTCCTCTGCTCCGCTTCAGAAAAGAGCGGAAACTCATGAAGTTTAAGCCTCTGAAGAATCCCATTTAAGCCTCTGAAGATATTCCCACAGCTAAAATTAAACATCAGCTGATAGGTTTTGTTCCACTGGCAAGGAACAGGCTGAGGGAGCTACCTGGTCTACCCAGGATTTGTTAATGTGATAAAGAAAAATGAACAAGGAGCTGAAGTTGTGGTAATTAAGGGTGGGAAAAGAGCAGCCTAAAGCAATAAAGTGCCAAGTAAACCCTGAACACCTCATCCTCTTTGATTTATTCTAATATTCTGCCATGGTTACCTTGAGTAGCTGGCAGTTTATTCTGTGTGTAACCCAAAATTTAACCTGAGGGTTGTACAGCACTTTCACCAACAGTGCACCTTCATTTCCTCCTGCAACCCCGAGCCTTTTCCTGCTGACAGAACCAGGCACTGTTTCAGACCTGTTAAATCTCCAGAGATGATCTGTAACCTTCTGGTAAGTCCTGCTTGCTGCAGAACTGTGGATTTGTAGCGGGGCTGTCACACTGTGAAATACAGGATGGCCAAAAGAGGAAGAAAAAAATACAAACAAACAAACACCCAAACAACAACAACCACCAAACAAACAAACAACCCCCCCAAACAACAAAAACAAACAAACTAACAAAAACAGAACAACCAACCCCCCACCCAAAAAAACTCCATCAGATACCAGAAAGAAACAGAGAAATGGTAAACACAGAAAAAGGGACACCAGCATATTCTTATAAAAAAATTACATAAATTCTTGCCCAGAGCCCATGATCTTCTTTCCATGGCCATTAAAGCAGCCACATCCAGCACACAGTAACCCCTGACTTCATATATTGGATAAAATTGTCATTTTAACTTAATAAGCCTTAATTAGCAGCTCTATGTTGTTTGCTGATTGCAGACTGTGATTAGTGTTGAGAATGCAGCCACTCACCAGCAGCGGTGGTATTCAATTAAGATTTAAAGATGTAATAAAGGCAGTGGCCAAGATTCATCCCACTTGCACCAATTCCCAGTAGGGGAAGAGGATATGAAGGGGTTAAGCCCAGGAAATTTATCACTGCACAAAGAGGCAGCTGCACAATTCCACCCCTTCTGCTGCCCCGAGTCTGTGCTGAGCAAAGTCTCCCACTGAAGAAAATCTTGGGGATAGGATTGTTTCACAGTTTGGTATTGATGACCTGATCCTTCTCTCCTGGCAGACAAGGTTGTGGTATTTTACCTCACACATCTTTATAGTCACCACAGATAGATTTCATTAACACGGTGAAAACTGAATTATGGCGAGCCTCCGTCTGAATAGAAAACACCTAATCTATCCGTGGATATTCAAGCAAATATGATTAATATAGAAAAATCTACGGGATAAAAGAATCTTGATCCAACCATGTAAAAACAAATTAATCTGATTACACAGATTACTGAAAACTGGTCACCTTGGCTACATTAGGACCTTTAAAAGCAAACACAAATCAGTGAATCATTTTAATCAAATTCAATTTAGATTATACACTTTCACGTAAAATCTAATTTAGTTGGAATTACTCGGTCATGACTTGTCTGCTCCCCACAGGACAAGGTTAAAGAGATTACATTTGGGTTCATGTCAGCAGCATCTGCTAGTTAGCTCCCTGAATGCTGATTTAATGAGAGAGGTTGTGCTTAGTCTCTTGGAAAGACTTCTGGTTTAGGCAGGTGCTTGAGAGATGTTATTAATTTAGTGTGATACAAAGAGTGATATTCTCATGCTTGGAAAACCCTTGTATCATTATTTTCATGTGTATAATAACCCGGGTGGGTTTGTTTACATCCGGTGAGCAGCTTTTGAGGGTTTCCCTCTAATCTGTCCTTAATATGCTCCTTTAGAGAGAGAGGGGATTCCTGCTGAAGAAAGAACAGCTTTTTTAATATAAACAATTATCTTGGGGCTCGTCTATAAGAGGCAGCAGGAGAGCACTGAGCTGCAATATGAATTTAGAAGGTGCCAAATCCACGAGCAGGCAGTGCCTTATTGTCTCATGGAAAATCTGCACCTCCAGTCAGCCCACAGAGAGCACCTTGCTTGTAGCCCGCCTGCTCTGCAGAGAGACCCTTGAATTCTTTGTATTCAGCTCTGCAGAGCCAGATTCTTTCCTCCTTTGGCTCGTAGCACTGAGGTTTTGTGCTGAAGTGAATGGGATGCATTGCAGTGAGTTAATAATTGATGAGAAAAGAGTCTCAGTGAGTTTAGCCTTTGGTATTGAGCGTAGTGAGGGTGAGCTCTGCGCTGATGGAGCAAAACCAGAGGCAACAGTCGCCGTTTCTACTCCTTCAGCCCTGTGGCAGAAGATAAGAAGGTCAAAATAATACTGAAAACCTGTTGCTCAGTGCCTCGCTCTGAACCAGAAAATTCACGATGGCTTTATGAATCACCAGGGCTGCTAAAGATCTGTCCATGATTCTTCAGGCAGGAATCTGTGCTCAGGCACAAGATGCATCAGATGCCTGCTGCCTCTCTCACCTGGTGCCGGATGGGCAGAAATCAGAGACAAAAAGGTTGATCCCACAGATTCTCCCTGGGCAGGATTTCCACAAGGAGAGAAAGGGCGGACTTAGAAACTCTGCACATATCCAAATTTGAGTGATTCCCTAACCCAGCAGGAAAACTGGAGGCTTGAATGGATTTAAGTGTCCTTAAAGTATGTCCCTGCCTCGGTGATGTTTTATTAGGCTACTTAAAAACCAGAGACTAGACAAGAGTAAGGGAATAAAGGGGGGGATTTATTTGAAGGGTTTTTAAAGGTACACCCTGAGGAGCCAGAGGCTACTGCCAGGATGGACCCCAAGATGGACCCCAGGTCACGAGTTCTTCACATTTTATAGGTTTGGTTTATTTGCATATCAAGTTTAATTCTCTAATTAATGCTTCAGTTAATTATGTAATTTTTCCAAGCTCACCTCCCCCTTCCCAAGATGTTGGTTTACATTTTGGGCTTAGGGCAGGTTGGGTGTCTTTGGAAAGCAGGCCTAGAGAGGGTTTGTTATGTCTGTCTGGCCTAAGAGAGCAGCAGCTAACAGACTACAAGAAACTTCAGAGTTATACTCTAGACAGTACAGGATTTTAAATTACAGAAGTTAAAACTCAAAGCATTATAGGCAGGAGCCTCTCATCCTAGTTGTTCTCTCCCACACCTAGAAGAGATTAGCCAGGAATTCATTTGGTGGAAATCACACCCATTTCACTGGAATCAGTAGGAGCTGCATCAATTTTAGATACCCTGCATGTTTTCTGCTGGCTTTTTGAAGCACTGTTTATGGTTCTTCAGAAGAGAAAAAAAAAAAGTACTGCAACTATTAATCCCAGAAGTTCTGATGAAGAATTTTGAGTAACAGTTGAAGTTTCTGACAAAATTTTACTATTTTGATGCAGAATTTCCCCGGTGGAAGGGCTTAGAACTCTCTCTGTAATTACCATAACAGCATAAGGGTCGAGCCATTAAAATAATCTCTGGCAATTCAGTGTGATTCGTGTTATTTATGAAGAATGCTGCAGACACAATGTTCCCTGCTACACCCTCTGTTTCCTGGGGGTCTTCTACCCTTTCTCTCCCCCTGTCTATAAATGGTCAATTCTTAGATATGTACTAGAAGAATGTACATCTCTAAAATTAATGAATTCACGCTGCAGGAATACCATTTGTATGTGACATCCATAATCATATCAAAGAAAACTGGGCAAAATTGAGAAAAATGGGGACATACCTTATTACAATTACCTTCTATTCCAGCATATTTTTCTTATTAGCAGTGCAGACAAAAAGGCAGCCCTCCTATTTTATTTTAAATGAGCCTGATGGAAGTATCTCATCCACTTCATTTTCATATGAAATTGCACTGTGGAGCCTGATCCTCCTTGCCTTTACTCAGGCAAAATACTTATTGCTGTGCCTGGAAACAAAGTCTCTGTCAAGATTACAGGGTTAGGACCTGGCATATGCACTTTTGCCCTGGATAATTGCTGATATTTTTTCTGTGATGCACGTGGCATGCCCAAATCATCTTTAAAAGAGGGAAATACCCAAATACTGCACTCACCTTGGTCAGATTTTGGTAAGAACCAGTACGGGCCACGCCGTGGTTTCATCTGGAAGTGGCACAGTTCTGCACCACTGGTAACAACGTTAAGACATATTAAGCTTGTGTCAACATATTTCTTAATATATTGGTGTTAATGCTGAAATACCAAATAATTCTGCCATCCAAATTACCTGAGTTTACAGTTTTACTTTCACAAAACATGGAGAAGAGGATATTAAAGTTTTCTGACGGTGTTATGTTTGTGTAATCCTGATAGGGATGTACATCATTTCCAGCATGTCCCTGCTGCCCTGGGATGTCCTTCTATCCCCAGAGCTCACCTGAGTGAAATTCGCAGAGAGAAAGCCAAAATAAAGTAAAAATAATCAAATTGTACACCACTGCATTCTAAATCTGAAATCTTGAGCACTGGAACTATAGATTTTGACACGTTCTGTATTTGACACAGGGGTTTCAATCTTGGAGCGGTGTGGAGAAAAGGATGCAACAGAAAATAAACCCAAATTGCTGACCCTAACAGTGCCGAAAATGGGCAGAGTTCATCCTGAGTTATGAACAGCCCTGGTATGAAATCATCCCAGTGAAAACGCAGTTTAATCCGAAACACAGCACAGACACCAAAACCCTCCTGCTCTGCTCAGGCTCGTGAAGGAAAGATGAATAGCATTGTCACTCCTCAAAATTAAGATTTTTAGAAAACTGGGAAAAAAGTGCTGAGTCTAATTACCCTTTTAATTAGCTTGCTAGACAGCTCTTTAGTTGCTGTGATTACAGAGGAACAAGCAGAGCCTTTCACACACTGCTTCTGTCAGGAATCTTCAGATGTAGAAAACTAGTTTGCAGTAATTTTTTATTTATAGACCATTTCTAGTGCAAATATTGGCCTAAAATCAGATGCTAAGGAAGCTGCGTGACTTGGCAATAGAGATAGAGTAGGAATGTAAAGGATTAGAGTGCTTAATGTACTGGAAAGAAGTTTATCAATACTGACAATTCTCACAGTGCTTAATCAAACATTTAAGACAAGTGGAGAAGCAGACAGTAAAGACTTAGGCGCTTTTGAACAATAAAAGCAAACAAACTGTCTTGTTAGAACATGTCAATTTATGGTGAAATAAAGAAACACCTACAATTTAGTTACTCTTTTCATATAGATAACAGTGGCTTTAGGGAGTGAACTGCCTTTAAAATGACTGTAAGTAACTCCTGAGCAAAACAAAGCACAACTTTCCTTTTCTAATCAGATTTTACTGTTTACAGCTTGGTGTAAACAGGATGATTGTGATTTTTTTTTTCTTAAAGATATTTTTTTTTAAATCAACACATAATAACAGATCTAAGGGTCTGATCTTTCAGTAACACATCTTATATTTATCATATCAGAGCTTGAGTCTGTCTGGAGAACAGCAGGAGCAGAGCTGGGAGCTCTCTGTGTCTCTGCAGGGTTAATTTGGGAAAGGCTCACACACCTGCATTACCTGGGCTTGATTTTCTTAAATAACAAGGCTGCAAATTCTTACTTGAAAATTTGCTGTTGATTCTGACTCCTTGTCTAAAAAATCCTGACTTAACTCCTATAGTTTTGATTAATATTCTTAGTGAAAACCTGGATCCAATTTGAAGAGAGAAAAGATTCCAGTTTCTGGTTGATGTCAGTGATAACTGTAGGTTAACTCAGCATCAGCCACGCTGTGGCACTGGATTTGCACTCAGATCAGAGTGCTCTTAGTCTGGCACTTGGTGTCCTGTTACCAGAAATAAAGATCTGTAAATATTTTTAAGAAAACAGGTGCTGTAAGGCCAGGAATGTTAAATTCACACGTGTCAGAGCAACAGGAATATACTGCAGACTGTGTGAGCAGAGAGAAGTTTCTTCCTTCAGACCATCTCAGCAGCCAACTAAATAATAAAAATAGTTTTACTGCTTATCAAACTACCTGTAACATGACACCTACAACAAAGACATAATTGGCATCCAGTTACTTAGTTAAATTTAACCCTCACAACGGCAGAGCTATGTTAGCTGAAAAACAGAAAATGTAAAAAAAAGGTGTTCAGTTCAAGACTGAGGAAGCAGTTGAAAAGCAGTAAGAATTCAAGATGGGAATTTATTTTTCAGAACTGAGTGTGTGTAATTCCAAATATTTTGAGTTCCCTTCCGTAGTCTGCTGCTACAATAAAATATCCTGAGCTTCCCAGCTCCCCATATTGCCTTAAGTTCCTGGAAGCTGTTGTCAAATTCCCCTGAAACACTTCTGGCATTTTAACTTCATTTGTGTTTATTAGTTTTAAATACATAGCACATGCAAGCATTGCCAGATTCCAGATTAGTTATTGTTTGTTACTTGATCTCAATTATTGCTCTAAAATCTTTTTTATCAAGAGGCTTCTCTTCAGTTCATGTTTTCCCACAAAACTGGAAGATGCAACGTAATGGTTCTGATGCGATGGATTTTGACTACATGGCAAATGTTCTAAACCAGAATGGTTTCTCTTCAAGAACTGTGCCAACAAAAAAAATCATTTATTTAACAACCAAGGTTAAATCATTCATCTGGCAGAACGGATATCTGAGCTTGATATCAAGCCTTGCTGATGTGCATCACACCCTGTTTGCTCCTCGATACTCTGGATTAAGTTGTAGCTTGATTTCAATATTAAAAAATCCAGTTTGCATTCTGGCAACCTAGTGACAGTCATGTTTACACCAACCTTCCCAATTCTGAGTTTTATACGACTCCAGGCTCATCACAGCTGGACCTTGTAGGACTGGTACTCAAAACTTGAAACTAGTAGGTAGCCCTGGCTACCTAATGAATATGCAGGATGAGCTTAACTCGTGTGTGTGTTTACCTCTGTCTCCCATGCAAATAGAAGGTGTCCCGGTGGCCATTCACACCTGCTAAGGGCCCATATGCACATACACCCATGGCAGCTTCCCATGCAGATTATAAATTCATTCAGATTGTTGCATGTCCTGAAGACTGAAAAACCCCACTTAAAATCACCTTGGTATTTCTGCTGAAATGGTTTTACCTCACTCTGTGTCATTCTGTTCGTGTTCAGCCATCTGCTTTTTTTTTTTTTTTTAAGGTAATTTCCCTGGGTTTCTAGAAAGAAGCTCTTGCACATCACCATTGGGAACGTCCCTAAACACATTCCTGTTACACGGAATTCACACCAAACGAATAAATGTATGCCACGTGCAACATTTATTTATTAATGGTTTCGATTTTCATGTTTTGGGTTGCTATTCCTCATGGGGAATATGCAGGTGGAGACATCCCTGAATTTATCTAGTTTGTATCAGTCAGTTGAAGCAACTTGTAAAATCCTCCCAGCAATGTTATTGAATTATCACTCGTCTATCCATTTCCTAAAGATGGTGTAAAAGGACTAATTGTCTGTTTCCTAACAAAAAAAAAGCAGTAGGATGTGTTTTCTTTCGATGCAGGTGCAGGAAAGTCAATGGTATAACAACACTGTGAGATTTACATCAATAGTTAATTTATCCTGAATTCTATATGCCTTATTGTCGCAGATCGACACTAAGAATCAGGCATGGACGCAGGTTTCATACACACGCCAAGGTCTCGGGCCAACGGGCAAAAAGCCTGGCCCTCATTTATTTTCACACTTATATACATATGTACAGACAATCAACAATTGGATGAAGAGGTTAAGCCTCTCCAAATTGATAGGATATAAATTCAGTCCATCACCTTCCTCCGCCTCCGGAGAAGGAATGCAAAACAATTCTAAAAGTACAGCCTAGAAAAGATTCGTTACAAAAACATGGGCATTGTTTATCTTACAACTTATGAGAAAGTTTTTCACTGCTAACGCGAACAAGGCATGCAATGAAAAACCAGGGCAACACCTTATCATCTATAATTTTGATCATATTGTCATTAACTACTCTTAAAGGAAGAAGACAGCAGGGAGCTAATTCAAAACAGAGAGTCTTCCCAAATTTGTCCTGCTCCTATGCCTCAAACTTCAGAAATGAGAATACGAACTGCCTTGTGTGCAGAGCAAATTTCTGGGAAAGACTCCTAATTGTGTGATATTACCTTACTGCTAAGTAAATAGAGGAAGTTGGGCTCTGTGATGTGTGATGCCGGCCTGCAACTCCACTGTTATATAAGTGGAAATACTGATTCAGTCTCACACAAGGACTGCAAAAACAGAGCAGAGAGATTTTTTCAGTTTCACCTTGTCCTTGCTTCAAATTGCTCCGTGATTGTGTCTGCCACCGTGTGTGTGTACACACATGTATTTGTCTTATCTGCAACATTTGTATCAATCTGCAAAACACCGGAATTTTGGGAGCATAACATGAAAAGGTAAACGGTATTGATCCCTCTAAGAGTCAGTGTAATCAGAGCCCATGTTTGATCAATATGTTGTAACTATTTCTCATCATCCTTCAGGTATTATATCACCTTCAGGTAGCTGAGGTGTAATTGTGGTGGTTCTGACACATCTGACTGCACAAACACGCGTGATCTGCCTGATGCCATGAGCATAAACAGTAAAAATAATAATTTTAAAAGTCCGTCTCGTTTTGCAAGCATGTGGCTGACAAAAGTGGGAGATGTGTGATTATTATAATGATTTTGGCTCTACTCGAGGCAATAAGCAACAAATCAGGTATTTCTTCAAGTCTATAAATAAGTAGTTTGTGTTTCTGGCTGTCTAATTAGCTCCAAGCAAAATGCATCAAACTAGTAATGGTAGCAGGGCCAGAAGCTGATAAATGGTAAGGAGAATTCAAACGCTCCTTTAAAATGTAAAAACAGTTCTTTCTGATATAAATCCGAGCATGGAAATGTTGCTTTTTTACTGTGTGATGCGAACTCAGAAATAAGGAGAAATATCTGATCAGCAATTTTTTTAAATTCAAAAAAATCCTGTATTTCACCTGAAGTGCAATGGTATGAACAGAAACAAGGTCTGTTCATCCACCCTTGCCTGGCAATTTAACTTGGAGGGCTCTTTGTGTGCAGGAGCACTACACACATTTCTCTCAGAACTCTCAGTTCATGATCACTGTGTCACAATTGCAAGTTATTGAAGAGTTAATGATGCACATATGAGTCCAGAGAAGCAAAGATTTCCAGCTCAGCACGCATAAAGCAGCAGCACCTAAAAAACAGTAGCAATTTCCCTTTGTAACCATCTGGGATCAGCCCCAAAGACCTGGGGATAAAGGGATTTTTCTGAGCAGTCCACATCTTCTGTGCCACCTTGTCCTTTCTTGAGCAGAAAGTTGTCAGCAAACAGTGGAACTCTCTTTGCTCTTCATCTTCGAGAAAAGGTTTTTAGGTAAAATATAGCAGCATAAATCTCAATTCTGTGTCAGTCCAGCAGGTCTCACTTCCCTCTTCGACCTGGAACTGCGCAGCTTTTCCTGTGGTAAGGTAGCAAACCTCAAAAACGTGCAGGTGGTTCAAGCTCAAATCTTCACTTGATCAATCTCCAGTCCTGGTGTAACAGCTATCAGTGGAAAATGATTAGTGTGGGAACTCTGAGTGTTGCTTAATTCTGATTATGCATTTTCATGCCCTGCAACAGCGCAGGCACCTTTTCTCTGCAGCTTTCATTTCCTCATTTATAACTAAGGAAATCCAAAGGAACAATAACACTGTAAATTTCAATATGTTCCGTGGTTTGGGGTTGGTTTTGAATGGGGGAAATAGCAACGTTTTTGCCTTACAGGACAAGGTCCTACCTGGTAGCTGGGCAGCACTAGAGAAGCACCTGCGGGAGGCACAGGGTGCCCTCTCCTGGGACAGGGAATTATCCTGTTTATCCAGGCAGTGCAGGAGCAGTGGGACATTCCCTACGAATAACAGGATGCGATTATTACTCTCATTTACACTGGCACTCCAGGGTTTAAGCTTTCTTTTTCGGGAGACATCCCAGCTCTCTGTGTCTGTCTTAAGGGTCTTGCACGAGCTTGAAATAAATAATTTGGTGGGTTTTTTCCGACTAATTCCTACTGTTTCATCTTTTTAAACTTTCTTTTGCAAGTTCCTTTTTTCTCTTATTTTGCTATAAATACTGTGGTAGAATATTTTCGTTGTCGCTCCAGTCAGTCCCCAGCTCATTCGAAACACTTTTTTAGCATATTCCTGGAGCAAATTACACAGATGTAGAGCTTTAGATGGGATTGATAATAGTTTCTCCTCTTTTTGGGTTCTTTTGTCCTAGTGTCTTGTTTGGAGTGTTCCCAGGGAGTTGCAAAATGCAGATCTGACCATTCCCTTTCTGTTAGTCTGCGTTGGTTCCGAGTTCTTTCCAGCTTGTGATATTTATGGGCATGATCCATTGCAGATATGCAAGATGGTCAAGCCCTGTGCTAATCTGATTTAATCCAAGAGATCTGCTACCACGGATTTCCTGTGTATTTCACAGACTTCTCACACATTACTATTTTGCCCATTTTCTGAATCTCCCACCTGTAACTAGAATTTACTCCCATGGAATTCTGTTAAGTAAAAACTGCACTGATTATTCAATATATCCAAATACTGTGATGGGAAGAGCAATAAAAGCATCAAATGGAACCTGCGGTTCATTTTTTTTTTGTATGGAATCTGGAGAACAGGAGAACAAGGTCCTCATTTTTATTTAAAGACTGTCTATGAGTGTTGCAGGGCTTTGCAGGGGGTTTGCTGCCATTCTTTGTGCAGTTGTGCTTGACTCAACCTGAAATGAGGGGTAGCAACACTTGGTAAGAAGAATTTGGTGTTTCCATGCAAAACCAGGGCACAACTGCCTCCCTCTAATTTTCCATCAGCTTTCCTGGGAGCCACTGGTGTGTAAATAGAGCAGGCTTGAGTCTTTGTGGACTTTGGGTATAGAAGTTGGAAACCAGATACAAAAATCATCTGCATTTGGACTGATTAAAATTAGAAAATTATGAATACCTCCTATTTTCTTAACACCCTACAATTGTTTTTCAGCTCCAATCCAAGTCAATCTATGGCTAAAACAAACTCTGTATAATATATTTCTGAATGCTGATCCTGATACTTCACTAGACATGATTTAGATATGCCTTGTTTGTGAGGTCTTCAAGTTAAACCAAAGTAGAGTATGACAGTTTTGTGAGGTTACACCTTTCTCCAAGGGGTTGTGGGGTTCTTTCAAAAGAGAAACTGAACCTTTTATTGATGGGCTGTTTTGCAAAAGTGGGAATGGGGTGGGCCAGGACAGAGGCAACTGTCAACAGGAAAAGACAGCGAAAGGGACACAAGCCATAAACTGCATGGTGTCCCTTTCCTGGCTTCCCCTCTTGGCCACTAAATGGTTCCTTCTGAAGCCTTTTCCCCCTGTAGCTCCTCCTGGATCACACAGCATTCCCTTCCTCACTTACTAACAGGATTCTTCAGGCAGTAGCAGCAAGACTGCATCCCAAAACTCCTCTTCCCCTCCTTGCTCCCCTCACTGAGCAGCCTTTTGTTTTCTTCTGCCAGAATGAGCCTGAGTTTGGTGGGTTCTTTTCTCTTTTCTGTCATCGTGATCGCCTTGTGACCCTCACACACATTTAGATCACACATCTAATCTACCTGGGAACACCTCATTGCTGTCCCACAGAGCGAGGAGCACCATCTCCCAATAATTACCCTGCACATGTTGCTGGTAGGTGCAGAGAAGGGAGCCTAGTGCAATCAGAAAGGCTTCTTAACCAGGGACAATGGGATTTTGGTTGGATTCTTTGCATGAAAAATGTGTTGGGTACACCAGCAGCACGATCCACTGTGTGGCTTTAGATGCATTTTGTGTGACTGCTCAATCTGTTTCAAAAATGGCCTGGAAATGTCTATTTTACAAGCCCTTA
This sequence comes from Oreocharis arfaki, assembly GCA_013398015.1. Taxonomy (NCBI): domain Eukaryota; kingdom Metazoa; phylum Chordata; class Aves; order Passeriformes; family Paramythiidae; genus Oreocharis; species Oreocharis arfaki. Next base: position 207,664 of record VZRR01001794.1, read on the forward strand.
ATTGAGGTATCATTGCATAAGTTCTTCCCCTGCAAGTTCCGGCTGTTCTTGCCCTACTCGGAGAGGAACTGTTGTCTACAGAGACAGTTGAGAGCTGGCCCATGGTAAGGCTGGGATTTCAGTAGCTCTTGGGAGATACCTTGAATATCAGATAATTCATCTGAGCTATTACAGAAATAAAGGATGAGTGATGAATACTAATTTAAATGGTGAAGTTATTTGTGACTCATGTTCAGGTCAGAAATGTGCTTGTCCCATGGAAACAGCCCATATAAAAACTATTTCTTCTGTGAGTCCCATTTCTGTTATTTAATATCTATTGTCTGTGTAGATGGATATATTTGCTTTACAAAAGGCTGGGGAGCACATATTGCCCTCATTTATCAGAGTGTGTTGTGGGAAAAAACAGCAGAAAGTATTTTCAGGGCTAGTGAAGTTCTCTCACGACTGGTTACGTAGACTGCAATGGTCAAAGGAGTTGAATCCTTTCCCTGCTAACAGTGAGAGGTGTTGATGTCTTGTAGATAGAACAGGTCCAGCCTCTCCAGCACAGCCCCTCTCACAATAATCTCACTCCACTTCTCAAAGCTCCTTAGGTTCCCTATTTCTCTGTTTTTCTGTAGAGCTCTGCTCAAAGATCTTGTTGCTCTGATACATAAAACAATTTCAGGTGAAGTTTTCAGGTTCTGAGTGTTGAGGTCAGTTTGGATTAATTTCTTCTCATGCAGACAGCTCCTTACCCTCAGCTTGTTTCCAGAGACTGAAGGCACGATCAGAAGTCTGGACTGAGAACTGGAGCAACAGGACCAGGTTTTTCCAAGTTCTTAATCTCCTCAGGGACCCAGATCTTTATGTGGGTTTTGTATTGCAAATCACAAAGTCTCAACGATTCTCGAGCCACTCATTTGCATGGAGGGAAGTTTTTCCCACTAGTTTGTCCGGGTAACTCTTCTCAGACAAAATAATTTCAAATCAAATGACATTGTAATTAAGATCTTACAAAACAAATGGAAGGTTTGTTCCCGTAAAAACTGAGGCAGAGGCTTGCATTATTCATAATTTTCTAACTGCTCTCAAGCAGGGAGATTACTTCGAACACTGACATGAGTGACTCCACTTTGGGAGTTTGGAGATCATTCTTTACCAGATTAAAGTATTTCTTTTATTCTTCTGTATCTCAGTGCCAAGCAGGAGTGAAGGGAGATACAGACACCAAATAGAAAGCTGTCATTTGTATTTCATACTAAAATCACTTCTAGGTAGAAGGCAAACATGATTTAGGTTTTTGGACAGGGACAAGTAGTTTTTCTCACTTGTTCAGAGATGGAAAGGATAATAAGATGTCTTATCACAGCAAAACCAATTCGTATTTATTGATCAACCCTTTGAATTAAACATCTAACCTGATTTCTAAACAGATAATACAACAGAGAAGGAGACAGGAAGAAAAAAAAAAAAGACTGAGGAATGGGGAGTGGGAAAGAAGAAAGTATGAAAGACATAAATAGATGAAGAGAAAGAATAAAAAATATAAATGTGTGTAATCTTTGTGATTTTATGTTGTTTTTTAAAGACATCCCTATAATGCAGCTGAATCAATATGAGAACAGGACTTGTTTACAATAAAGCTTTGTGGTTATTATGTTTAGGTCATTTCTGAAAGAGTATTTCAATTACAATATATTGATTGGATAATAACAAATTATAATTTACTTGTTACACCTAATTATAAAAGTGTGGCTAGAGAGAAATGGCAGAGGAAGGAAAGATTGTTTCTGTGATTGCATCTCAGATTCACAAGGAAACTTATATTATTTTTATATGCAAGAGAAATAACAATGTTCAAAAAATAATGTTCAAACGAAATAACTTGAAAGAAAACTCATATTTAAAAGTTATTACACAACAAGTTAATTTTATGTTTTGAGAGTAGTAGCATTATTTCTAAAATAATAATAGTTTAAAAGCAATGTGGGGAGAACCTGCCTGAAATAATCTCTCGGTCCTGAGTGTAATGGAAGAACTTTCTATTTAATTCAGAAAAACTGGAGTTAGTTTTTAGCTATAATCAAAAGACAGCAGAGTGCTATTCAGTGCTTTGTTTTTCTCAGGATCTTCAGCCTTGTTTTGTTTTCTCTGCAGAATGCACACAAGTATGAGATGCATGTGCAAAATGTAATTATTTGATGTGCAGTGGAATCATCCAGATACCTAACATGAAGTTCCTCATGTTTTACCAGCTCCTTTATGGAATACAGTCCATCCCGATTGACCTGGAAAATGCTATACTGAGTTGTCTGAGTATTACAAAATATATAATATTAGTTAACTGATGATAATAAAAACAAAAGGAAGATGGGAAGACTGCCTGCCTGCCCTGGCTTGGGCTCTTTTTTCGGTGCAACAGAGTTTATATTCCCCACTGTGTTTTTCCACTTTCCTTATATGAAATGAACAGCTGTAATTGAAAAGCAAGAAGCTCCATGGTTTATAGAAATAGGTGTTGTTAAGAGCCTTAGCCATCTAATTTTCTTCCTATTGCAGGGCAGGCTTCCTATTGTCTGTCCTTTAGAGCTAATTTCTTTTCTGATCAAAAGGCCCACATCATTGAAAAGGTAGTAATGACTATTCATTTGCTTGAAACCTCCATTCTGCAGCCTGCAAAGCTTTATTTAGAAACTGCTATTTCTTTCTAAAAGGAAAATCTCATTTGTGTCCTCTATAATGTCAATTAAAGTAGAATATATTTTAATTATTTATCCTGGAGAGAAACCTTTCAGGATCTCAATTTGCTGTGCCAGTGATACAGGCTGTAGTTTGAAACAATATGTGCCTTCAAAACTGTGTGTCAGAGAGTAGGAATAAGGTGTGTTTTGATTTTATGTCGCCTCTAATGAATAGTTTATTTGCAGCTAATTAGCAAGTTAGAGTTTTACAATTAATGTCCGATTTCTAATTCAGCTGCTAAAAAGGAGCACGGCCATGATTATCAGTAAATAAGGTGGTTACTGCTTCTGTATAGACAACACCGGAGGAAAGATTCGCGAAGTTTTAAACGGGCAAAACAGAGATGATTTGTGGGGCTTGTTCGGTTTGCTGGTTTGGGGGTTTTTTGTGTTTAAGAAGGAGAGCAGCGACGTCTCCGCTAAAGCACAGCAACAAGTACCGGGGAGGGGGCGGATTCCCGGCCGGGGGAGGTCCCCTGTCCCTTCCCTGACCCTGGGGGCGAGTGGCCCGGGGGAAGGGGCGGCTGTGCCCGGAGCCCCACGGCCCCCGCGGCTGCCCCGCTGTCCCCGCACCGCGGAGGGGCCACTGCCACCCCAGGGCCACCCCGCACGGGGCTGTGTCCTGGGCCGCAGGAGGTGACAGGAAGGGACAGCCGGGCCACCGAGCGCGGGGCTGCCCTTGCCGGGGGCGCTCGGCTCGGGGCGGGCAAACAGAGCTGAGGTGTGAGAACGATTGAGAACGAGGGAATCGTTCAGGTTGGAAAAGATTCCTTGAGATCAGCGAGTAAACCTGAGCCTGCCGAGCCCATCACGGAGCCATGTCCTCAAGAACCACATGCCCGCGGCTTTTAAGCCTCCTCAGGGATGGGAGCTCCAGCACCGCCCCGGGCAGCCTGTGCTGGGGCTGGGGAATTCTTCCAGGGGGTTCTGTGCAGTTGGTACTGTAACGGCGGGGGGAAGCTGCAGAAAGTTCCTGTTACTGCCTCCTCCACTGGGGAAGAGATTTCTGCCAGGCTCGGCAGCGGTGGTGGTTTCTTTAGCATCGCTTTTCGTGCTCGTTTTTCCCTCGCTGGTTTTGCGTGAAAACACATGAGCTAAATCTGTCGTTTCCTCGGGGCTCCGCAGCGAGCCCTGGTGAGTTATCCTGTGCTGGTGGTCCCCTCCACAACTTTATTAATTGGTGACTCGGAGATGGAGAGAGTCCTTATTAGCAAGCGGCCCCCCCCTCCGCATCCCTCGCCTCCTGCTGAAGACAACTCCGCGAGGCTATTGCCAGAAGGGGCTGTTTTTCAAAGGCTAATAAACAAATTCCTCGCGAACACCTGAATGAGCCGGGGCCAGGAACAACCCAATTAAAAAACGGAGCTACTGGTTGTTTTTTTGTGGCGGTGGAAACAATCCGGGCTCGAAAAGGGTCTATTCAGCGGGCGCTGCGAGAGGTCTGTTTGCAGCCCGCTATTGTTGTCAGAAGCCAAATAAAAGTTCAGCTCGGGGGGGGGGACGGGACGGGACGGGGGGAGGGAAGTGATTAAAAAAAAACAAACCAGAAAACATTCACCGCTGCCTCCTGAACGCGCTGGGAGGCTCAGTTCAAAGGGATCGAGCTATGCCCAAACGACACTGCCCGGGTTTACCCAGGCACTTCAGATTTTTGTTCCGAAATGTTGCGATTTTTAATGCTGTCATCAGAAGCAACCCTTGCTTCCCCGGATCCGCGAGCAGCAGAGACAGCTGGAGGCTCTGGAACAGCCGCGATCTCCACGCGGCGAGGCGCTGGGGAAGCCACGGGAAGGAGCTGGAGCTCGTTTGTCCGAACTGATGATTTTGTTGTCCCCCTCGCCGGGCTAGGAGGTCGGTCCGACCGTGTCAGCCCCGCGGCGAGGGAGGCAACAGCCTCGCAGACAATCTCGAGTTGTGTTTTGACGTGACAGTTAGATGGTGAATAAATAAATAAATTAAAATCTACTAACGACCTTCAGCTGTAAGAACCAGCCTCAAATGGTCCATATAGCAGCCACATTACCACGCTGAAAACTTCTGGGGGAGGAGATGGGTACGAGCCTGAAACAGGGATCACGTGAACTTTTATCTTAAGCACCGCTAAAAGGCTGGGCATTGTCGGAGGATCAACCTAGCGAGGGTCAGCAGGGTCCGAACGAAAGCTCCCTTGTCTGGGCAAATTTCGAGGACAAGCCCTCGCTGATGTCGGTGGGGAATTGGGCTGGGGACCAAGGGGATGTTTTAATAACAGGATTAGATGGGGCCGGGTTCGTACGTAGCGTTATTCTCCAAAAGCCAGCGATCCTCCCTGACGCAGTTCCAAGATTCACCCGAGCTCTTCTGGAGCTGCAATTAACATATATTAACGGCTGTTCCTTATTGAGCGCTGATCGCGCAGAAACCCCGGGCAGACCCTTTCAAGCGGCCGTTCTCAAGCGCGGGGTCTCTCTCGCGTTCAAATTGGGTTGCGCTGTAAACTCCTTATCTCGCTTCGCGCTCCTTTGTCACCCAAATAAATAAATAACAATAATAAAAGGCTCCTCAGCCTTTGACAACTGTATTTACACGACCTCAAGCGTTCCCCGAGCCCCGCCAGACACATCGGGCTTCCTTCGTGGTGAATTTAAGAAAATGGCTCCGGGCATCATGTTTCCCCCCTCGCCCAGTTTATTGTGCCGGGCTGGGTCCCCTCCTGCTTTCTGCCCCTTCTCCGCGTCCCAGCAGCTCCGCAGACTCCGTCCCCGCTCCCGCGGAGTAGGGGGAGGCTTGGGTTCGCTGCCAAGGGGATGGCGGGATGGGGTCTCTTAAAGCGCTCTGCAGGTAACTTTGGGGAGCAGCTGCCGGTCCGGCGGGCTCGCCTCGCCTCCTGCTGTCCCCCCCCCCCCCCCCCAGCCGCCTCACCGGCGTTTTCGGGGCAGGGATAAGCAAGGACAGGGCGACAGCAGGTGCGGGGTGGCCGTGGGAAGGTGGTGACCTGCGAGCGGCGACAGCCCCGGCCAGCGCCGTGCCCGGGCGCGGGTTCAACCGGGGAATTGCGGTTCCTAGGGAAAAGACCAAGGGAAGCCGGCTTCGGGCTCGCCTCTCCGCTCCCGAAGTCCCAGCCGAGAGTTTGCGCACGCAGCACTAACGCCGAGGCGGAGGGGTTGGAGCAGAGGGTCCTTGCTCACCCCGTCTTCTGGAAACAGCAATCAGCCGGATTTTGAAGTTTTTCCTCCGAACATGTGTGGCGTGGGAAGCCAAGCGCAGCGGGAGCATTGCAGGGACCTGGGAAGTCTGGAAATCTATCAATCTATACCTTTATTTTTGTTCGGTCAGGTTCAGTTCTTTTACAAGATTAGCATTTTTTCAAGAGAAATGTTGTCTTGGTTTGAAATAATATATGGACCTTAAAAGTGTCGAAGAGCTTGGCATTTAGAGGAAAAAAAATCTCTAATTTGAGACTCAGGCAGCTCGAAGACGAATTGAAAGACAAAGTAAGAGTCCGGAACTTAACGTTGAAATAATTATTTAAACATCGACGGAAACACTGTTCAGGGGGATTTCAGCATGTCCTCTATTTTTCTATATAGCCCCATTTTTCGTTCCATGCCAGGGTGTCCAGTCCCTCCAACAAACGCTTATATAAAGAAATATCAGAGTATTGTCAGGATATATATCAGTCTGATTTCCTGCCAGCCTGGCAGGTCTTAAACCTCGACTAGAGTGGCCAAAATATTTTGAGGGTTTGGAGTTAATTACGACCGTCTGACGCTTTTCCAGTATATTGCAAAAGTTACACGCGAACTACTCCCGCCTGGAACAACCCTTCCGCTGTCACCCTGTCCCCTCGGGCTGCCAAATTTTGACTTCACTCAATACAGCAGCAGCAAACCAAGCAAAAACCAAAGTGCTGACTACACCACAGCCGGTCGCGAGCGGGATTTGTTTCTCCTTCGACGTTGCTCAACAGATCATTTTGTCAAAAAAGAAATCTGTACAAAACGAGAGAGACCTTCAACTGCTAAATCCCAGCAGTGCTCAGACCGGCTCAAACCCACCCCCTCCACGCCACCGTGCTGTTTCCAGAGTCCCTCCAGCTCCTGGCCTGTCCCCGCTACCGCAGGAAGCGCCGCGCGGGCTGCAGCAGGGCCGGGCGCTCCTCACCACCGCCCTGCCGAACCCCCCCGGCCCGGAGCCCCCTCTCCAGCCGAGAGCCCTGCCCTGGAGGTCTCCCCCTCCGTACCGATTACCGTCATTACACTCGCGGTCTTGTCTTTGGGGCACACCAATGCCTGCCGGGCCGGGGAGCTGCGGCGGCAGCATCCCTCCTCGCCGGGCCGCCCAGGACGGGACGTGAGGCTCAGACACGTCCCCACCTCAAGGCCCCTGACCCTCCCCTACGCCCTACATACCCCTGGGGCAGTTTGCTCATAGCTACAGCGGCGGTGCTGCCCCAACCCCCCGGCTCGCTTTGCCTCTGCTGCCTTAGCGCTCCCCAGCCCAGAGCTGGAGCGGAGGCTGCGAGAGGACGAAGAAGCGCAGGGATGGAGCAGCCCAGCCCTCCTGCCCCGGGCCCCGGCAGCAGGGCGAGGAGAGCGGAAAGCGCTGGGCCCGCGGTGGTTTCAGGGAGCTGCCGGCCCTGTCCGTGCAGGTGCGGTGTCCGTGCCTCCGGGGAAGGAAGGGTAAAGGGAGGGGAGGGACGGACAGAGAAGCCGGTGATTGACAGCTCAAGTGGGCGCCGCTCCACTCACATATCTTTGGCACATATCTGCCAAAGTTTTCTTTCACACGAAGAGAACTTTCTGTTGCCATGAAACTCGAGGGATTTGCAAGCGCCGTCCCCTCTACCCCCCCCCCACCCTTTTGGGGCAGCCGAGTGGAAAAGCTCAAGTGGTAGCGGGGTGGCTGTAGGTGGGGATGGCCGAGAGGGCCCGGCCGGCAGCCACCCATCCCGGCCCCGCTGGCCCCGCTCCGCCGCCGCCCCCGCGGAGCCGCCCCACTCCCACCGGCACGGAGTGCCCGGCAGCCATGCCCGACCCCGGCACGGTAATGTAGATTCTCCACCAGGCAACAGCTCAGGAGCGCAAGAGTTTAGCCCATCCGTCCTTCCCCCCACCCCTT
>VZRR01001794.1:215538-452138 GCA_013398015.1 Oreocharis arfaki
GCGTCCGTGCAGCGCGGGCTCGCTCGGTCTCCAGGCAGCCTCTCCGAGCTTGGCACGGGGCCGTGCGTCCGCCCGGGAGCCCCAAACCCCTTTGTGCCCGGCGAACGCGCAGCTCCTGCTCGCAGCGCAGCGCTCCGCCCCGCCCCGCTCCTCCTCCCCACGGCCCCCAGGGCACCCCCGACCCGCTCCTTCCCTCGCGGCACGGCCGCAGCTCGGAGCCGGGGATAGGTGCAGGGCCCGGGGGCTGCGGGACGCGGCGAGAGGGGCCCGGCACCCGCGGCCGCGGCATCCCCGAGGCCGGTCCCTCCGCCCGCCCCCCGGGCCGGTCAATTCCCGGCGCGGGGCTGTCGGGAACCGCTCGCTGATTGGCCGCCGCCACCTCATTTATAGCCCGTCAATCACGGAGCCCCGCGATCCGTGTGCGCATCGCCTGGTGCTGCCCGCGGGAGCCGCTCCGCACCGGCTCTGCCACTGCCGGCACCTTGGGGAACCGCGCTTTCTGCCAGGCACAAAAACTTCCTCCTTCTTCCGCGGCAGCCGCCCAGGAAGGTTTTCTCGTTCTTTTTTTTCCTTTTTTTTTTNTTTTTTTTCCTTTTTTTTTTTTTTTTTTTTTTTTTTTTAACTTCCTCTCCCCGCTTGGTGCCCGCCTGCCCGCCGCCCTGGCGCACCTTTTGCCGGCCCCGGCCATGTACAGCATGCTGGAGACGGAGATTAAGGCGCCGCAGCCCACGCCGGGCAGTACCGGGGGCAACCCCGCTCCGGGGAGCACCGGGAAAGGCGGCGGAGGCGGTGGGGCCGGCACCGGAGCGGGAGCGGGCTCGGGCTCGGACCAGGACCGGGTGAAGCGCCCTATGAACGCCTTCATGGTGTGGTCGCGCGGGCAGCGGCGGAAGATGGCCCAGGAGAACCCCAAGATGCACAACTCGGAGATCAGCAAGCGCCTCGGGGCCGACTGGAAGCTGCTGAGCGACGCCGAGAAGCGGCCCTTCATCGACGAGGCCAAGCGGCTGCGGGCCGTGCACATGAAGGAGTATCCGGATTACAAATACCGGCCCCGGAGGAAGACCAAGACCTTGCTGAAGAAGGACAAATACTCGCTGCCTGGCAATCTGCTGGCCCCGGGGGGCGGCAACGCGGTGAGCAGCCCCGTCGGGGTGGGGCAGAGGATTGACACTTATGCCCACATGAACGGCTGGACCAACGGGGCTTACTCACTGATGCAAGACCAGCTGGGCTACAGCCAGCACCCGGGCATGAACAGCCCGCAGCTGCAGCAGATGCACCGCTACGACATGACGGGCCTGCAGTACAGCCCCATGATGTCCACGGCCCAGACCTACATGAACGCTGCCTCCACCTACAGCATGTCCCCCGCCGCCTACGGCCAGCAGCCCTCCACGGCCATGAGCCTGGGCTCCATGGGCTCCGTGGTGAAATCCGAGCCCAGCTCGCCGCCTCCGGCCATCACTTCCCACTCGCAGAGGGCCTGCCTGGGAGACCTGCGGGATATGATCAGCATGTACCTGCCCCCCGGCGGGGATGCCACAGACCCTTCCGCCCTGCAGGGCAGCAGGTTACACAGCGTCCACCAGCACTACCAGAGTGCCGGGACTGGCGTGAATGGTACCGTACCACTAACTCACATATAAACTTGGCTGCTCCGGACGGCTATCCCCGTCTTAATCCCTAACCCCCACCACCGTTCCCTGACTACACCGGGACGTTACGGCAGTGTTGCTCGGCTTAGCAGACTTAATACTAACTCTGGAGAAATTTTAAAAAGGAAATCCGTTAGCTGTGTCCTTTTCTCTCTCTCTTTTTTTTTTTTTTTAAAACAAGAAATAATATTTGACCAAGTTGTTATTTTGATAGAGCACAACTCCTGCCTCTTAGAAGCCGCTGTGAAGTTTTCAAACCACGGCAACTCCTTTCCTGGTTTCGGCTAGGTTGGGCATTCGCTTAAAAGTTTTTTAAAAAATCTTGCATCTTCCAGTTTGATTTCTAGTGTTGCAATGACATAAACAAAAACCGCGGGCTTTTGTTTTTAAACTCGGTTGTTCACATAATCGTTGTGGTTTAAGTGTTTCGTTACCGACCCTCGCTTGGTTTCTATCCACAATCTGTAGCTTTCACGACGTTTTAACTTTGAGGTTTTATTCCTTGAAAAGGGGGAGGTGGGAGAGAGCAGAGCTGTGCGGGTCGCAAAGGCGTTTCTTTTATTTATAGTAAGTTGTGTGTCTTGATTTTTCTTAAGCTGTAAACTTATGTAAATGGGTTTGTGAATTTTACTGTGAACCGTGTTTCGACACATCGGATGAAGAAACGTTTTAGTTTTGTTACCGGATTCCTTCCAAAAAAAAAAAAAAAAAAAAAAAANAAAAAAAAAAAAGTCATCGAAATACTCCTTCCCTGTTCCTAGTCCTCGTTTGCTTCCTTCCTCCAAACGAAGAGATCAATAAATTTTCTATCAGGCACGTCGGCCGTGTCCGGGCGGTTTATGCGGGGAGCGCGGAGCGGGGCAGGGCCGAGCCCATCTCGGGGCTCCCCGCAGCACTCGCGGCCCCACCGCCCGCTGCAGGAGCTGCCAGCGCTTTTCGGCTGCGTTTCTGCGGCCGCCAAGCCGTGTTTTGGGGGGCGGGAGAGGGAGAATGCGCTCCTTGGATTTGATTTTCTTTTAAAGTGAAGCGGGACCCGGACCGGGGAAGCGTTCGCTGCGCTGCCGGAGCTGCCGCTGTGCGAGCCGCGGCCACTTGTTGCCTCTCCGCCCGGCTGCTTTCCCTCGGCCGACGGGGAGAGAAGGGGATTACGTCTCTGCCTCGGCTTGCTGTGCTCTTTTTTTTCCTTTTTCTTTTTTTTCCTTTTTTTTCCCTTATTTTTTTGGTCTGGAGGATTTGTCTGAGAAACGCGAGCTCATCTGAAATATTTACAAAAGTAAAACCCGTTGGGGAACTTTTAATTAGACTCCATTAAAAATGAATGGTTACAGGAGTCTCCCCGGAGGAAATAAATAATTCAATCTTTTCACTATGCTTGACGAGTGCTTTGAGTCTGGACAATTTTTCTTCCATTTCCCCGCCCTTTTTTTTGGTTGTTTGGGGGGTTTTTTTAGGGATGTGCGTTATTCGTGGCTGCGTTTTGGTGGGCGCCGCGGAACAGCCGCCGCGGAGCCCCGGGGCGGCCGGCGAAGCTGAGCATCGCTTCGCCCTCCCTCCGAGCCCGGTTCCGGCCAGGTCCCCACATGTGTCCCCGGCTCTACGGCAGGACCCCGGGCCGGGCTCCGAGCTCGCCGCTTCGCGGCGCATCTCTTCCTCGAGCTTCGCTTCTCGTCTGCTCCCGCTGCCCCTCCGCTGCTTGCCTTGGGACGGGAGGAAAGGGAACGCGAGGGCGCTGCTGGGGTTTAGGTACGGGGACTTGCCCTGCCGCCCCTTACCGACAGCGGCTTTGGGGAGATTTTGTGCCCCTTGGCTGCCCGGGGCGGTCAGAGCCGCGTTCCTTCCCCGCCGCTTCCCTCCCGGCCCGGCAGGGGCCCTGCGCTGCCTCCCGGCCCCGGTGCGTGGATGCCCCCGTAGCAGCTCCTGCCTTCTCCGCTGGGAAGCACGGCCAGGCTCGGGCAGGGCTCTCCTCGGGCTCTTCCAAGAGGCGAGGATGTTCTGCAAACCTCACCGAGAGCCTCGTTCGCTGGCGGGGGGTGCCTGACCCCCCGCAGAAGGGGCAGTTCCCGGAGCAGGTCCCAAAGCAGGGGAAGCCCCGGCCCCACACAGAAGGGCCAGCAGCCCTCTGGTCAGTGCGCTAAAGCTCTGGCACCACCACTGCCCCCGGGACCGACTCGGGGTGGCCACTTAGCAAACGGGAACCCAGCGTGTTTCATACCTACAGCTCAATTCTTCCGTAAGATTTCTGGTGAAATCGGTCAAACCTGTGGTGCCGCTTCCGCCTGTTTGTGCTGCTGTCCTTCAGGTAGGAGCATAAGGGTTTAGCAACGTGATTTACCAGCTCTGTGAGGGCAAGCAGCTCCATAAATTACCTGGAGATCTGAGAGAAGGTGGTAACATCAGTGGTGTTAGTAGAGTACAGGGCAGCAGCAGGACCTATTTCATCTCAGCTGGGAGTCAAACTGTTCCCCAGCGCTCTCTCTGCAGACTGGCAGTGCCAGGACAGCTGTGAGTGGGGAAGTGTGAAGATCCTGTTCCCTGAAACAATTCTCCTTCCACTTTCTCAGGCAGGTTTGCAGGTGCAGGTCTGACAGAAGCGATGGCTCCTGAGCAGGTGAGCAGCTGCCAGCACTGCAATTGTACTTGGTGTCTCCAGAGTTGCACTGCAGCTGCATCACTAAATAGTTGTTCTTTACATCTGAGCTTTCTGGAAGTGGATTCTTTGCCATGAAATGGGAGAAACACTGTTTTTCAAGATTTGTAGTGTTTTTAAGCTTAACTTATCCTCGTTTGCCGTAAGTCAGGCCTAAGGAGGGTGTGTGAGCAAGTCCCTAAGAGGTCACAGAGACATTTTGTCTCTGTATAAATCTCTGCCTTGTTCTCTCTGGAAACTCCTATCCGTGGTTTTCCTGATAGGAAAGGCTGCTTTTCCCGATTTACTGATTTTGAGATGTCCAGGTGAAATTCCCAATGCAGTTTTCAGCTTCCCGGGGCCAAACTTTATCCTGAAGTTCACAAGCTGTGGTCAGAGCCTGTGGGATGGGTTGTGAACAGGTGCACACACTGGGTGGGGGACAGACCCATGGAACCCAGCCTTCCACATTAAATACAAATACAGATGCAGCCTCTTCTTGCCTCAACAGGAGTGTATTTCATTAGAGATCTACAGCACAGAGGGAGACATTGCCTGAAAGACAACTTTTTTTCCCAAAAATCTCTGTTACATCCTTTGCTTGGGCTCAGGAAATTTTCCTCATGAGCAAATGCAGAAATACATTCTCTTTAGAGCTGATGAAGGCATGTCTTACTTGTCCCGAACTCAGTTTTTTAAATTTGCAGAGTATCTGGCCATCGACATCTGTCCTGCATGCATGAAATCTAAATAAATGCCTCTTGAGCACTGCCCATGCGGGATTTCCTACTCCTGCTGCCGTGAGAGGGCTCAGAATGGAGCCATTAACATTCACAGGGGGACCAGGTAAAGTTCCAAGCTGTAAAGTGCTGGCTCCTTGCTGTGTGCACAACCATTAGCAACTCTTTGCACAGCTAAAACAACTCCAGCCTTATTCTACGACATCCAGAGTAGATGCAAGTGCATCAATTCTCTTCAGAGCACCGGCTGTCAAGAGGTTAATGCTGGCATTTAAATGTAATGACAATATTTAGGCTTTTGTTTTAACATGTTTTTGATGCTGTTGATTTGTCAAAACCCCCTGTATTGGGTTACATTTTCATGGTTCCTTCCTACGCCGAAGAGCTTCAGAGTTAATTTTTTGCAACAAAAATTGGTGAGTGAAAATAAATTTTTGAAACAGTGAATAAAGTGTAATCATTAGCAGAGGAGTCTGATTATGGGTATTTTAACAATATATGTTAAACCACACGTTTTTGTATTTCTAGGTCTTTGCTACAAGAAGAGATGAATAAATTCTGGAAGAGCATTAGCACAGGCACTTTGTGAAAGCATTCATAAATTATCTTTTTAGCTGTCTCATATCAAACACGAGACTAAGAAAGATACTTCTCAGGGACATTATTAGGAAGATAAGAACTTATCCTACTATCCTCTAATGTTAATGGAAAGAATGATTTCCTAGGACTGAGTACACCTGAAATCTGAAGTTGGGTGATGTTCAGGACTGGAATGTTGCTGCTATTCTCAGTGCCTGCAAAAGTGAGAAGCTTGATGGCTTCTTTTCTACTCATACAGACCTTGACCCCAGATTTCTTGTAGTCATGTCCAGTTTATTCACATGCTGCAGATTCAGATTGTTTCCATGGCAAATTCTGTCACTTAATTCCAACAAAACAGTGAAATGACAAAGAGTGAAAATTGGAATAAATTTCTTTCATGATTTCTCGAGGAAGGTGTGCGGAGCTGTCCTTGCAGATGTGTTTGCATGGGGTAATGTAGTGGTTCATGCAGACTTCCAGAACACTTTTCCACATACTTCCCTATCACAAATGCAGCAATCAGTGCAGCACTGTGACTTTTTCCCAACAGATTGTCCTCAGGATGAGGAATTAATTATTCCTTGATGCAAATACCATTCACAGCCAATTCTTTGTGTTGCTACTCAAGCAAACAGAATTTTAGATTTGCTTCTTCCAAAGGCATCCTCACAAGCTCTGTATCCCATTTATACCTCAGTTTTCCAGTCTCTGAAATACTCTGCCTCCTGAGTGCAGCAGGGGAGATTGCAATGCATGTGAGCAGACGTGTGTGAGAGAGAGCAAGAGAACTGGGGGATGCCACTGCACATCCATAAAAAAATGCATTTATATCTTCTCCCTGATGGAGAAAAAAAATTATGTACCGGAGTGTTACGCTCAGGATGCTCATCTTTATGGCTGTATATATTTATGTCCGGTCAATTTTATTCAGTGATACACCAAATTAAGACTAATCAATCTGAGTGTGGTTTGGCCTGGTTTAAAAATGTTTGTGCTGATTGAAGTGAAGTCTCTGCTTCATGTCCACACGAGGAAGCAGTTACGGGGTTTTAATACACCCCGTTGATCTCGTGGAAAAATCTGCACCTTTTGCCATGCTTGGCCATCCCATGCTGGGGGATTGGTGCAAACTCCTCTCGGCTGATGGGGTGAGGTGTGAAACACAAACTCCTGCATAAGCTGGGCTGCCTCCAAAGAAATGCAGAGTGAGCCGGGCTCTCAGAGCCCCGGATCCCTATGTGTATATTCCACGTGCAGCCAGGGCTGAGAGTGCCAGGCATCCGTGGGGAAAAGCTTAGAAATAAGAGGGAAATTAAGCAACGTCAAAAACTTGTGATCTTCTGTCATTTATCTCTTCTGGGGCTTCTGATTGAGACTTCTGGCCTTGGTGAGCTTTTTTCTTTGTCTCTGCAGAGAATATTATGCATCTTTTCTATGCAGGCCATAGGAAATAGTAGAGCAGTGATTGCACCAAGCCTTCAGGATTTCCCCTTTGTACGAGGCTCAGCTTACTCATTTCATGCATCATTCACGGCTTGCTGTGCTGATTTCAGAAATTCTATACATCTACTTGACACAAAGGGGAGAGACAGAACATGGTGGTGGATGTGCCTTCGGCACAGGTAACTACTGTTCTTGAATGCCATTTGCAGGGGAAGAAATCTTGAAAGTCAATGGGAACTTTGCCCATTCAGAGTTCAGGATAAGACACTTGGCATTGATTTCATTTTCATTGTACTGTGCTGCCAAGTCAGAGAAGCTCCTGTTCCACAAGGTTAAGGGAAGATATTTTAATCCAAATAATTCTTTTCTCTCTTTTTTTTTTTATCCCCCCTCACCCCTCCTTTTTTTTCCCTTTCGATTCACCGGGCAGTTTTCCTTTTACAGATTGTAAACAGCAAGTGTCATGGTAGGAATTCCTTTAGAAAAGCAAGTTATACTTTCACAATTAAGCAAAAACTTCCTTTCCTTTAAACCTTAGTCTGTTAAACAGGTGAACATTTGTGAAACAGGTGTGAATTTTTTATGAGCATACCAGAGCTGGGATAGTAACTGAATTAAGTGTCATGGCCCTAAACTTAAAGAAAGTAAAGGAGCTGAATATACAAACTGGCAAACGTCTGAATCAAGGTAATTCTGTGCAGTTTTCCAGGCGTTCAGGGGGTCTGTGTGAGTGGCTGCAGGAAGGGGATTAGCCCTGTCTGTGCTCTCTGTCCTAAGAACAACTGAAGTTTTCCTGACTGGGATGATTTTGTGCAGAACATGGAATATTATAACAATTTTTTTAAAAACTATACTCAAAGTAAGGAGATCACCTCCTTGAAAACATTTTGCTTCCCTTTGCAATGACTCTTCCGCTCTTCTCTCTGTATTTCAGACTGTACTTGTATCAATTCTAGCCAAGAACAAATGCTTTGATTTGAAAGTTGTGCCAGCAGGGATGAATAACTTTGGATTTATTGTTAAAGGCAGTAAGGAATCTTTTGGTGTTTTTCATTCAGACAGCAGTAAAACAAAAAGATTACTGAAGAGTTTAGTCTGTGGTGGCATTGACAGATCTCCTGGAGGTTCTGGAGTAGGAAACTCGATTGTTTTGGCCTCTAGCACAGGGCTGTCCACCTGTGCCCTGGAGTTATTTTGTTTTCAGTGACTGACAGGCCAGTTAATGATGGGATGAGGTTTGTGAGCTGCATAGAGAAGCGTGGGGCTGCCAAAACCTGGCACATCCTTTGGACTTCCTGTTACATGAAACCTTTCCCACAATCGTTTTCTTTTCAATTATTCAAGAGAGGACTAGAATTTAGGCCAGCCCAAATGGAACTGAACAAGCATTTGATGAGGTTTTGCAGTCCTGTGCCTCGGCTCGCGTTCTGCTTGGCCGCACCTCCCTCCTCCATCCTGCCAAGTTTCAGAAACTGGCTGTGAACACAACCTCCACACCCAGGGGAGGACTGACCATACAGTCCTACTTTTTTGGAGGTGAAAACATTTTCATGGGGCTGTCAGAATTCCTCAGTCAGCTCAGTGAAAGAGCCCAGCATTAGTTTTGATACACAACCTCGAGAAAGTTCATTTCTCCTCACATCCCTTCTTTCCCAGCAGAACTGCTACCTCTACCTTTTATCAAATTAGTGTTTCTAACAGCTTCACACCAGAATTTTGTTGCTAATCCCATGCCAGTTGCTGACAAGATATGAGGGCATTGCTGACATCTGATATTCCCAGTTGGGTGCTGAGCACTTCTGTACCTTGCTCAGGCAGGACTGCAAGGGGAGGAAGGAGGAATAAAGATAAATACTCTCCAGGATTGCTGTTACGAATGCCCTGGCAGACTTTTGATGCTTGATCTGCTTCATCTTCAGTGCAAAGTAGGCAGATGAGTAGCAAATGTTCTTTCTCTCTGTATCCACTTATGGGCAAGGCATCATTAAGTGAAGGCAGAGATTCTGTATCTGGGTAGGAACCAGACGAGGAAGGACAAGGTGATGCTGAAATAAGGACATATTCATTGTCTCTAAAGAGCTGTGCGGTTCCAGCACCAGATTCTCTGTTTGATTTGTGACAAGGAAGCAGGGGAATTTGGTCCTTGAATGAGAAGCAGTCCATGGGGTCACTTCCTTGGTGGGTTTCCAAGCTGTGATGGCTGAGCTTGTTATCAATCCATGGGAGAATTCCCTGAACAGCTCCTAATAAGAACCACTGCCAGTTGTAGGTTTTGAGATTGGCTTGCTCACAGAAGGACTGGGGAGAGAAAAATCAAGACATTTATCGTCAGGGAGTTTTATGACTATATAAGTCATTTAAAAAAGCCAGGGTTCCAAGCAGAGGGCTAAGCAGCTCAGGTGTGAGGGGAAGGATGTGGGTTTACCTTGCTCACTTAATGAGAAAAAACCCACTCGCAAATGGGGAGCAGGTGACCTCAGCAAACTGCATCACAAAATCTGTTGCAAAGATAACCCTCGAGCACTTTTTATTTTGATGTGCTTTAGGCTGGGAGCTTTTCAGGGCAGCAGGACTTGTTTTCCCCAGCTTCTGAAGTTTTAGGTGTGATTTTGATGATCACATTCATATATCTTAAGCAGGTTTAGCCACCGTTTGTGCCTGCCTTAATTCCAGCTCCAGAGACTGGAGCAGCCCAAAGGGAAGTGTGGGAAAGCAAATAGTAACCCCCAGCATGGGAGGTAAGTGAAAGCTGTGGCTCTGTGAAATGCATTGTTCCAGCTAAACTGAGACCCTCTCCTTCCCTTTGAAGCCTTTGAAGGCAGCTCATGAGCTGCGCTGGTGCATGTGGAAAGGAGGACTAGACGCAGGGCAGCGATTTAAAATCAGGCTTTTATGATTTAATCACGAATATTCGCTTGCTGCAGGCATGGGAATTACAGGTACAGAAAATGGCATTGTGACAAAGAGTACCAAGAGGGGTTTTTCTGAGTCCATTTAGTGAAGGAGGCTAGATGTTAAAAAGAAGGATGATACGACTAATGGAGACGGAAGGGGAAAGTCCAAAGGTAATGGGATGAAAGGAGTTTATCACCTTGAAACAGGTATGTTTGCCTTCTGAGGATTACTTAAAACTGTGAAGGAAACTTTGCAATGTAATTTTGTATTTAAAATAATCTACATTTTCTGTGTCTCATAGTAACTCTTTCAACATGCACAATGTGGCCAGAATCTTATTCTTACCTTGAAGTGTGAGCACAACAGAAAAAGCAGTTGTAGCTAATGAATGAGCAGGAACAATAGAGACCTACTGGCATTTGTCCCTAAAATCCCTGTGTGAAGGGGAGGATGGATGGGGGAGCTTTGAGAGGGAACTAGCCCAGATCTGCTGAATTTCGATGAGGATTTTTCTAGTTTGTCTCCCATTCTGATTGGCTGCATTATTATTTATCTCATCACTCAAATTGTGGTAGGTGCTGCTTGCCTTGGAGTATGAATAATGAGCTGTTGGGCTCAGCAGAGTTCACTTATGCAGTAGGAGAGAATAATTTTCTCCTCTCCAGGAGCTGCTGGGTAAAATTTAATAGTCTTGGCTGTGCCTCAAGGGTTTAGGGTAAAGGATCATAATGGTGCCTTCTGACCTTAAAGTACAGAAGTATTTAAAAATACCCAAGTGTGGATCAGGATTGTATCCTGGCCAATGTGCAGTCAGTGGATTCCCCCTGCATTCCCTTATATCCCTGCAATAACTTTTCCTAAAGCATGGGGTATAAAAACTAGTTTAATAATTGTTGGATCAAGTAATAGAGAAAATAAATGTAAATTCTCAGGTCTCGTGTTGTCCCACGAGCGGTGCTGCCATATTCTTACTATTTTAGCACTGTTCATATACATTTTTAAACTTAGTCTGAAGAGGGAATTTAGTAATAGTTCCCTGGTAAAACTTGACTAATCCTAAAAATAGCAACGTTTTCGCCTGAGGCATCTGTCTGAGCAAATTCTCCTTCCCTAGGTTCAGTGAAGTCATCTTCAGGTTGGAATATATGTGGGTAGGGTCAGCTGTTAAATGCTTGGCACCATTTCAATTTCAGTGGCCTTAAGTGCCCTCAACATTTAGAGGCTCTTGAGGTAAGAGGGAAAGAGAAGAGAACCCCTCTCTAGTGCTGAGGATTCTGATGACTGAGTTCTGCAGGACTAGCTGAGGTCTCTTTAGAGCCAGCAGGCAGCAAAACTGTTTTTATCATGAAAATATAGATCATCTAGAAATGTCCACGCACATCTGAGATCACTGGGACCTGTGAATTTCTGTCCTGGCAGGTAGAGAGGATGGCAGATTTCACAATCCATGAATCATTTGTCATTTGCTCTTGAAGAATCTCTCAGATGTCCTGGCTGTGGCAGAGGCACTGTACAGGTGTACAGGAAGGGTATGTGCTTTTTAATTAAGGAAAGTTAATCAGGGAAAGGGAAGGTGAGCAGGATGTTGGTGCAGTCTTCCCAGGTGCGTGTCTCCACCAGCTTGTCACCCTCACAAAGCACTTGGAGAAAACTGAGACCTCAAGTGAAAATAAATTACTGAAGGAGTCTAGCAGGCATTTCCCATAAACACATAAAGAGGTGGGTACAAAGGGGGATATGAGGGACTGTGAGGTGACCACTGAGGGGAGGAAGGAGTCTGCATAACCCCTGAAGGATGCAAAAAGAAAAACTCCTTCTGCCAGGTGGTGGCCCGTGACACAACCACGAAAAATGGGAGGATTTAATGTCAAGAAAACAAAAGGCAGATGTGCAAGGGTCTCCCCAGGAGTTTTCAGATGTCTAAGCAGGACTGGATAAAACATCTGTGAGCTGGAGAGAAGAATCTTGTGCTGGAAGAAGGGAAGATCAGTGTTTCATGGCTGTTCCTCACAGTCATTAGTAAAAGAATCGCTTTTCTCTGGTTGGAACATCCCTGACCAGGTGTGTTCCTGAATGTCTTGGAAGCCTCAAGTGCTGTACAAGGTGAGAACTGGTGAATAGATGATGATTCTTAATTTTGGGTGGGTTTTTTCTTTCCCTGTGAGCTCTCCAAGCACTTTGCAAAGGAATCAGTGCAACTCAGCTATGTAAGGAAAAAGGTCCAGGGGCCCCCAGTGAGGCAGGGGTAGAGGCAGTAGTGATCCTTCACCTCACACCAATGCTCTGCCCCCTGTTTGGAATGGAATTTTCAGAATGGGCCCTGTCTGCAGCATTTCCTTGTGCTGATGGTGGAGCTCCAGCAGCCCTGAAGGGAATTCCTCCTGATTTTCTCCTTACACCTCTGCTGAGGGTTACTGGCCTTAGACAGGGCAGGGTTTCTGTGCCAGCTCCTCGGTCACAGCATCCTGGCTTAAAGTAATCATGGTTTCAGATACTCTGGGCTGCTCCTGCTAGAGGGCTGCCAGTCTTCCTGTCTCATATGCCTTTGTCACTGTGGTAGAGGGACAGTAAACAGTCATGTACTTGTTTTACATTTTTCCCCAGTGCAGACTGTCAGAGCTTATCTAAGGAGAGTCAAACTTAATTTGAAGATGCTTTTCTTGCCCCCAGTAAATAACCACGCTTAAATATTTGGCTTAATTTCACTAAAAATAAAACCTCTACGAAGTTTTTCATACTTTTCATTAAACACAAAAGGCAATTTATGTGTTTTGCAGTAAAGTATACAAATAAGCCCTGAAGACAAGGGAGGAAAATGGGAATTAAAGTCTATCTTGAAAGTTTCTACATGGTGGGAGTTTGGTCTAAGTTCATTTTGTTTCAAATCAATTCTCTGTAGGGTAACCTGTTTGCTGCTGGTTTGATGCATCCGTTGAATCTACTAGCAGCTGCAAAATTCCAGGAGCCTGGCCTTTTCATGATTCAGTGACCATGTAATTGGCCATGGGATTTATTCAGCGTTTTCATTCTGTGTGACCCTTCCGTACAGCATCCTACCAAAAACCTCCTGGTTAAATTCTGTGGCCTTCTGCTGTGCGCTCTGAATGAACAGCTCACAATTTGGAACCCGCTTTCCTTGCATATACAGCAAGATAAAATATCATATTCATGGCTGCCTGCTTGTTGGCGTCACTGTTGAAGCTGAGAGTCTGCAAAGTGACTTTAAAATGTAGTGAGCTGGGCCTTTGTGAGCGCAGGGCACTGGATTTGTTCTCTGTGTCTGCTTTGGAGTCAAATCGCCATCAGATATTTCTGCAAGCCACTTCCTAATGGACCATGGGGAACAGACACGAGCACAGAGGGACAAACAGCCAAGCACCCACTCAGCCTCCATCCTGAAAAAGTCTTAAACGCTGTGATTGAATCAGTTAGTAGCACTATTTGGGGAGTTTCAAACATTACTCTGGGGAGCCAGCTGCCTCCTCTTTATCCGCCCTCTGGCTGGGAGCTGTGGGTGTGGGAGGAATGCAGGATTGGGTGCTTATCTCTCCATCCTGTCCCGGCCGTGTTTGGAGCTGCTTTGGAGTGGGGATTTGCCTGGAAAAGGCTGCCAGGGGAAGCCGATAGACATTGGTGGGGAATATAATTTCGGAGTTGTTTGGATTGATCCTAAGCCCGTGTGGTGGAACTGAAATGCAGTATTTTCACATGACGTTCAGTAAGACAGCTTTAGCTGGGTCGCAGCTGGGAGCCTACCCAGAGGTTATTACTTGCGAGAGACATGTTGCTTCTGGCACTAATGGTGAAGATTTTGATCTCTCTTATATTTTGGCACGGAAAAACTCGTTTTACAAAGGTGTGGCTGAAATCAAAATTTACTGTAGGTTTCACTTCCAAGAGCCGCCAGTGTGGCAGGATTAGAGCTGCAATGTCACCCGGGATAACTCTGCAAAATCACCAAAAGTGCCTTTTACACGTGAAAATTACAGTTGTAGGTTGTTTCGGGAAAGAAGGGGGGAAAGGGTGCCTTAAAATACACTGCTATTAAAAATTTAAATTTTTAAAAAATCTTATCCGAGTGAGGGTTTTTTCTTAAACTGATTGGTTTTCCCAAGAGCAGTAAAGGTCATGCTATACCAGTTGTTGACTGATATTTGGAGGGGGTAAAAAGCGTTTCTGCCAGTTATTCAGATAAAGAAGCCCTGCCAGTGTCTGGGTGAGCAGCGAGAGCTACGTGGTAGGGGAATGGAGAGTGGCAAGAAAGTGCTTTGCTTTTTACCGTTTGAGAAAATTGAGACCTCAGCTTTTTCTTTTTTTTCTTTTCAAAAAACGTTTTTCAATCCTATAACAGCTGCTGGACAACCTGGTTCACTGCATGGCATTGGGAAAAACACAGGTGCAGGGTGAAGTGGGCTCAGAACTCATGAGCTCGCAGTATTTCACCCCCTTTCGTGAATTTTCCACAATTTTGAGGTGAAATGGCAGCTCCCAGGAGGGGACAGCAAACGCGCAAGGCTGTGATTATCGCTGCATCAGGCTCGGCATGCCAGAGTGCCCCATCAGTGGCAGTGCAGGGGGTGGCATCCTGCATCTGCATTCAGATCTTAACAGGCTCCGCGTTCCCACATCGCATTCCAGCCGGGAATGACCCCCCAGCGCCGGGCAGACCGAGCCAGCTCAGCCACAATACCTGTCCTCCCTGGTGCCCAGGGTCCTGCCAGCCCTGCAGCATACCTGGACAACGATAAGAGATCCCCGGTGATTAGAAATGGGTTATTTTGCACAGTTACAGATGATGCAAACAAAATATCAGAGCCCGAATGCACAAAGAGAGGGTGGCTTCACGCACAGAAAGTGACTGAGTTTGGGACTTTATTGAACAACTTCTGATCAACTCCATTTTATTCATCTGCTGTGACAGATTATCTGTTTGTCGTTTGTTTTGTTTATTTTGTTTGGGTTTTTGTTTGGTTGGTTTTTTGTTCCCACAGGAGGTAGTAATTTAATTGCTTTCTCTTTCTACAACTGTTATCCTTTTTTTTTTTTTCCCCTTGAGAGCTGGGCAACTGATTGAGGCACCCCGAGATGATTTATGTAACTGAAAAACTCATCTTCAAAAATCTTTACCTCGAACCACAAGGCTGACTTGGAGCAGCATTATTTATTATGTTATGCAATAAATAAACCTCATTTGGCTCAGAAAAAAATCATTAAAGTTGGGTTCGTATGTTCTTCCTCTCTATACACCCAAACAATGACATTTCTGTGGAAAGCAATTTTAAATATTTTCACGAAAAATATGAAGCCGTTATTATGATGTGACAGTCTAAGCGATGAATAATTGCAATTAATTTATAAAAACTGAGTGCATGCGATGGTTCTTTGTGACGCCAAGCAATAGATCCAACTTATAACCCTCACTGGCCGCTCCCTCAGTGCAGTTTGGGGCATGAGTGCATTGGGAACCCCTCCTGGGCAGCTCGGCCACAAGCTGAACAATCCGGCTGCTTTTCCTGCCCCTGTGCCCGAGATCACCTGTTGCCTGAGGCTGGACTGCAGCAGAGATGTGCTCCTGAACTGCTGCAATTCACAGCTCGGCTCATTAGCATAACCCATCATTAGAGCTGCTTTATTTCTCACAGCCCGGAATATTTACATAGCGCTCGAAGGAAGCATCTCTAGAGCTCCCACCGCTGAATCCAGTGGGAATTGTGCATCGGGGCCCTCGGGGATTTACAGCACCTTTTCCAGGCCCTAAATGAACAGCGCAGGATGTAAATTTTTAGAACTTGAAGCAGCAGAGCATGTGAATATCTGAGCTCTGTGCTGAAAAAAAAAAAGAGGGGTGCAGATCTGGTTTAATTCCTGCTTGTTGCAAAGCCGTAAGAACACAACATTTTCATCTTGAGTGCCACACGGCACAACCTTCGTGCTCTTAAAATTGAGGTCTCGTGGAGTGCTTTTCAAGCACTGACTCAAATCAGTTTTGTAATTCCGATTTTAAGGACTAGGAGACCCGGGCCGGAGGAGCCCAAGGTACTTCTGAAAATTCCCGAGGACAGCAAGGACCAGCAAGGTCGGTGCCTTGTCCCCCCCACCCGTGTCACCAGTGCAGCCCCCCCGGACAGCCACAGCAGAGGATTTTCAGGCTGGTGGCTCCTATGCCTGGTGATGGCCGGGGAGGAAGGTGCTAAAGTCTCTCCCTGATGTGCACAAGTGCAAATCAGGATTTGTCACGATGCGGACCCCACCGTCCCCGCTAGGAGGGATTTGCGGGCAGGATGCGGGTGAATGGGGCAGGGGGCACGGTGATGGCTCTTTACGGGAAGGGATTGACCAGGGGATCCATAGCTGCAGGGCACCCCTCCCAGCCCTCCACCCACCCTCCCTGGGCAGCTCGGGAGGGTGTCCGTGCTGCTGGAGTGGCATTTCAGAAGGAAAAGCAGTGATTTAACTTGCCATAAAAAGTGCGACTTACGGGCTCAGAGGCTGCCTTACGCATGGCTGGGGTACCCATTTCCCACCCAAAGCCCCCGAGGGTTGCACTGGAGAGTTCCAGGGGCTCCTAATGAGCAGGCAGATAACTAAATTCTGCCATGCAGATTAATTTTCAGGTTTTGAGAATGATTCCATATTAATTGCGCATTTATAAGCCACCCCGGTTGAACAATCCCAGCAGGATTGCCCCAAGCCCACGTTGGGGTGAAACCAGACCATCCACGGTGCTGTCCCACACCACCAGCCCGGGCGAGGTGCCAAAGCTGTGACCCCCAGGTGTGACAAACCCACTACTGAGCCCTAAAGCGATCTTCTGCCGTACTTGGCATTGATGCTATCGGTGCTATCAGCAGCGGGGGGCGGTGGTACCTTGAGCTGTGAAGTCCCCGTGAAAGGAGCTGGCCAGGGAGGAGCTGGAGGCCCATCCCGGTGCGGCTGCTGGGAGGGGACTGCATTCCTCCGCTCCCTTCCACCCGGGGTGGAGCACGGGCTGTTTGCTTTCATCTGTCCTGGTGATAAGCAGACAACATCCAGGTAACCCTCAAACAACTTTCCCCCTCTGGAAAAGAGGTGTTCATATTCACTCTGTCCGGGATGATTAAACACATGACTGGATATAGAGAATAAAGGGATGCTGAGGGTCGTTTTAGGGCTGATCAGGGTTGACTTTGCCCTGAGCCGCATCAGAAAATCTCTTACGGCAGCCTAGATTTTTGCAAAGTGCTGCCCAGGGATGGTTCGCCACACTCACCTGCACTTCAAGGAAGTGGGGACGGGGGTCTCAACATAGCGATGTCTCCTGATGTACCACGCTTTAAAAATGGAATTTCACGAAGGCACGGGAAAAACAAAATAGAACCTCTCAAAACCGATCTGATTGCCCAAATTCGTCGAGCTGTAAGACTGATACAAACAGTAGAAAATAAGGAGCGAAATTTCTAAAAGCAATGTGGAAAAGGTTGGTAGGGCTGTCTAGAAGCAAAGGCTGTAACTCTGTTTGCAGCACGGCACTTTGCCACGTGCGTGCAAATAATATTTAACGTGGAAAAGAGCTTATTTAAAGATCAACTGAAAATTTTAACCTGTTGGAATGTGCGGTCGACTTTCTGGTCAGCGGGGTTGTCCTGCCTGATATTCAGCAGTATGTTTAGGATTTTTCACAAGTACTTTAATCCATTTCTAGAGGACCGGTGGTTACATCTGATTCAAGTGACATTTGGCTTCCCTCCCCACACTCCCCCAATTTACGCCCTAATTTCTTATCTTTGGCTTTCTGCGACAACCCTGGCCTTGTTAAAGTGTTTATGGGTTGCAAACAGGGTGTTGGTGACCTTATTCTAGCGGAGCTCTAAATCAGCTAGCACTATCGGGAGGTGAGGGTTCAGCCCATCACTTTTAGCAGGTATTTTGTCTCTGTGTGGGCTCACTTCCAGTAAGACCACTTCATATCATCAGTACTTTTTGCTCCTAATTAGATGTTTAAATTAACCCTTCATTAAGGTGACAGGAGGTGATAGAGGCACATTTCACAGTAATGATATAGATTAGGGGTATATTCTGCACCTCCCATTGTTCAGAGTGCTGGGCTGGAAATACCTGCTCCAGGGCCTTGGAAAATAATTTCTTCAAGAGTTTAGATTTTCAGAGGATCTGGAATCATATTTAAAACCTGTTTTCTCCCAGTCACACCCAAACCTGTGACTGTCTGGAGAGTAACCACCGGGATTGCTGGAAAAAGAGCAAAAGGGAACCATCAGAATACTCTGCAGAGTATTTAGCACTGAGGTATTTGTAACACCTCATTTTTCATGGTGGCTTTGGGCACAGTTTCGACCTATCTCTGCCAAGGACAAAGATTTTCCTCTGCATTTGGATTGGAACATACTGAATTAGCATTTTTGCAATGCATTTGTTCCTTTTCTTTTCTTTTTTTTCCCCCATTTTTTTCCCCCCAGGTGATAGCGAATTGAAAGAAGTTTGGTTTATTATTCTAAGTCCTGTGCAGAGATGTGTGTAAATCGACCCAAAACACACGACAGCTACTTAACTTGGAGATCATTGCACACGTTGGGCAGTATGAGTCCCAGCATGAAGGAATCAGATCTTCCTGCCAAGTGCTTGGCTGGCATTTTGTTAATTATATATGCTAGTTTATAGGCTTAATGCTCATGCCATGGCAGTGCCCAGAGACCTTTCAGGGTACAGTTTCCTGCTAAATCTGCAGCCTTCTGCTATGGACCAGGGCTGAAGTTCTTTCAGTCACCTGGATTAAGAATCTGATAATGCTGACTAACATTTTTCTTCCAGACTGATTTTTTTTTTCAGATGGATTAACTCAGTGCAAGACGAGAGTGGTTGTGAGCAAGGAATGTGGTGTGAAGTGTTTCGGAAGCACAGATTTAAAGCAGTGAAATGTTGTCTGTAGGTGTGGCTGAGGAAGCTCTGAGACTCTGCTTCAGGGGCACTTGTAAGAGGAAAAAAGGGATTTAAATAAAAATATGTCAATGTGTGTGGCTAGCCAGTTTGTCCAGATAAGCAGGGGAGTATCTTTTATTCACCTGTTTATTTTCTGTGCCTTTTTCCGTTGCTTTGGGATATGAGTACAGTAAAGACAGGAACATGCAAAAAGCTTTTCAGTGTTGGGGTTAAGCACAGTCCTTGCTGCAAACAGGTCTGTCCTGGCTTATGTGAGTTAACATCATCATTTTAATTTTTCAAGATATTAAGTAATTATTTTTTAGCAGACAGCTCTGTTTTCAAAACCTCTCAGGGTTTAAACAGCTTTTGAATAAATAAATTCTATTTTTTTTTTCTCAAGTCTGTCTTTTTCCCATGGTAAAAAATGCTATTTCCCTCAAATAAAAGACTTCCTGTTCCCCTCTAAATACATTGAAAAATAGACTTGAATTCATTGCTGCTATTTTCAGAACAGCAAAGTTTTAAGTTCTTCACCAACTCCAACATCAACGTGTGTTGGCAATACGGGACTCTGCTCCTGTCATTGTTTTTCATCAGTCTGGGTGAACTATCATGCAAAAGGATGTGCTGATTCCCACACTGAGTCACACAAACATACGGTGATGGGCAGCTCTGAATTCCTGTGTGAGCTGAAAACTTTGTTCCTTCTTTCTTCTTCCAAAGATTGGAGGTGAGGGCTGCAACCTCCGAAGGAGGAGAACGGCCTGGGAGGGATCAAATCAGAGACAACTTCCTCTAATTTCTTGGAAATAATGAATGGTGTTAGTTCCATGAGTTCTTAGTTCCATTTTCAGGGGGTCAGAGAATGATTTGGGTTGGAAGAGACGTTAAAGATCACCCAGTTCCAACCCTGAGCAGGGACACCTCCACCAGACCAGGTTTCTCAGAACCCAGCCCAACCTGGCCTTTGTAGCTTTAAAATCTGGTTTATCTGTGCCCCTGAACATGCCAGCGTCTGCTGTGTTGGACATTTTCACTGGGCTGCTTGATTTTTGCAAACTGCTTTTTGAAACAAGTTTAAGGAATTTATTCTGGAGCCCTCTGGTTGCTGCCACCCCACTGGAGTTAGTTCAGCACCTCTCTCTCACTGTGTGGTGGACGCGGCTGATTTGAGCTCCTTGTATCTAGATTTGCTCTGAAATACCAGCAAATAGGAGAAAGGGGATGCCTGAACACAATTTCTCTGCCATGATGAACTCAGCTTGCTCTGTGATAATTCCAAAATCATAGAACAGATTTTCTTCAGGATTTTTTGAAGAAAATTCTTTTTTTTTTTCTTTTGTGCAAACCACATCACAGGAAATGCCAGCCTGCAGTAGTTAGATAAGTCACCAAGGCTACTTGTAAGAATAAAGGCAATTTCAGAGCCTGCAGAATTACTGCGTTGTGTTAAAGTCAAATAACACTTGGCTGCAGTGACAGAAAATTTATCTGGAAGACGGTTAAATCTTGAAATATTTTAAGAGCTCTTCCCAAAGTGACAGTGCTGTGGTGGTGTTTTTCTAGATGAAGTGGGGAAGTTATGAAGATCCTCTAGCTGAGGCAAACTGATTTGTCACTCTCTTTCCTGGTTTTTACTCAGTGTAGCAGTGATATTCCAGCTGGGAACTTCTTCTGAAGCACACTGTATCGTGTCAAAAGGTGTCTCAAGGCAACAGCGCTGAAGAAGCCTCTCATCCATGGCTGGTTTACTGTTAAAACTAGCCAGATTCTGCAATTTGTGTGCTGCTGATCATTTTGGGACTACTTATAATTACAGATAAATTTATTATCGGTTAGGGGAAAATCTAACTGGAAATGAGACATCCTCTAGCACATGTTTAGCTCTGGTAATTTATTTCATGAAATGAGAAAATTGTGAGGTTGCATTATCAGCTTCATGGATTCCATATTGTGTCATTTATTGATTAGGTGCCATTGCTAATTTGTCATTTTTTTCATAATTTTGTCCTAAAGCGTTACCGTTAGCCAAATTCGTCAACTGGGCTCATGTAACCAGACATGCTGTCACTTCAGACTTTTAGACACAGAGTTGATGCACAGAATAAAGGTGTAGTAATTGTTAGAATACACATTGCATTTTTCCACAGGGGCGAAAAGAAGTCTCGCTGAAACGTATCTGAGCCATTTTTGAAAAGCTGCTTTTTAAAAGACAATCACATATCACCAATACCATAGGAATGACACAACTCAAAATCTATTTCAGGAGCAAGGATCATCTCTAAGTACTTGAGCTCCTTTTGCTGTGTTCTGTGGGGAAAGCTGTGTGTGTGTGGAGGAGAGAACTGACAAAAAGTTGCTGTTTGTATTTGTTTGTTTGGTGGTACTGTTGGGACTCCTGCAGCAACAGAAGTTATGCAGGAACAGTCATGCTCTCATTTAGCCCGGCTCCTGAAAAACCCGATCCTGGTGTGTGGTTTGACCACTCAGCCCCACTGCTCGGTCACTGTCCCTCTGTGGGGTGGGGAGAGGATTGCAAGGGTGATGGTGAAACAGCTCCTGGGTTGAGATAAAGGCAGTTTAGGAGGTAAAGCAAAAGCTGTGTGTGCAAGCAAAGCAAAACAAGGAATTGATCCACTGCTCCCCATGGCAGGCAGGTGTTCCAGGAAGGCAGGGCTCCATCAGGTGTAACAGTGACTCAGGAAGACAAGCTCAGAATGCCTTCTCTTCCTCCTTCCCCCCCAGCTTTATGTGCTGAGGGTGGTGCTGTATGGCCTGGGATATCCCCGGGGTCAGCTGGGATCAGCTGTCCTGGCTGTGACCCCCCCAGCTCCTTGTGCCCCCCAACCTCCTCACTGGGGAGGGGGAGGAGCAGGAGAGGCCCTGGCTGTGGGTGATCCCTGCTCAGTGATAACTCAAACATCCCCGTGGTATCAGCCCTGTTTCCAGCACAGAGCCCAAACCCAGCCCCCCAGCAGCTGCTGTGAAGGGAATTAACTCTACCCCAGCCAAAATCAGCACACCCAGAGAGTGAATCAGCTCCAAACCTCAGGCTCGTACTGTGCAGTGCCACCAGGACCACCTTGCCTGTGCAGAGATGCCTTGGAGGGGTTGCTGGGCTTCTTGAGGGCTCCACAAGCGCAGCACAAGCAGGTGACTACCGAGAGGGAGGGTTTCTTCCACAAACCCCAAGAGAAGGTTCAGTGGAAGGCTTTTAGAAATCTTTCTCACCATTTTCTCTACTCTGTACCCAGGGCAATGCTGGTCCTTAACAACAGCACACAAATAATGGAATGTCTAGGGGCTTGGAGAGCTTTATCAGCGCCCTCTCTCCAGCCATGTGCAGAGGATGTGCAGGTCTGTGTGCTGCCTGCTTATCCTGCCCAGGAGCTGTCCTTGATTTCTATCTACTTACCTACTGAAAGGAGGAGGAGAAGTCAGGGCCTCCCTTGGGTACTGAGCCCAAGACTATTTTGCATAGCTGGAGCGGCACTGATAATCTTACAGTTGGTTAACAACTAATGGCTTCATGGAGCCAAAGTGTAACAAATCTAAGAGGAAGTCTTTCCCTGGGAATAATGCTGCAGCGAGCTTTCCTTGGATGGCTGAGGAGTTGCAGTTGTGGATGGGAAATAAGCAGAGGTTCTCAGATGTTCGAGGTCTCGGTCCACTGAAATAAATGGTCTCTGAGGGGTCGTGCTGTGGTGTAGGGCAGAGAGACATTGCCTCACTTGGTGCTGCCTTTTCATCTCTCACACCACCCGCTACTGTTTGATTCTAATAATCAAAATCCAAAAATTTAGAGTATTCATCAGCCTACAGTGATTTCAAGGTCTCTGTGGCAGCAAGCATGGACTCTGACCCACAGGAAAATCCCACTGATGTCTTGCAGAAACAGTCAGCGTGCTAAAAAAATATTCTAGAGAGCAAAGAGCTCCTGCTGACTCTTGGGGTGTATCCATGCGAAAAACTTCATTTAGTGGAGGATACTGAATCTGAATTGGGGTAGCAGAAAATTCTGCACAGCAGGCACCACACCAGCCATGCAGGTCGAAGCTGACAAAGTAGATCCTTATTTTTGAAGAAATGCATAAGCAGATTCACACTTCCAAAGTGGGTTCAAACCAGAAGTGTTTGTACTGTCAGCCCAGAAGTGGTGTCGGAATAATTACTGTACATCTAGCTCCTAGGCATTCCAAAACAAAGTCCCCACAGCCTTTTATTAACCAGTGGCAAGAAAAATGTGTTTCCTGAGGTTGGAATCAGAATTGGGCTCTGGGCAGAGCTGTTCCAGGCTGAGCTCTGATGATCACACAGGGAGCCTGCGATCCCCTCTGCTCTGCCCATGGTGCTGTGCTTGGTCTGCCCAAACTTTCTGCAGTCTAATTACCTGGCTGGGCTGACGGCTGGGTGTTTGTAGGGCTTGTGCCCACCTGAGCCAGCAGGGCTGGGGTAGAAGTGACCACACAGCCTCCTGCTGGCAGCAGCAGGGCAGGTGGCAGCCAGCAGGACAGAGCTGCTCAGCTGGAAATCCACAATCAGTTGGGAGAGGACTGGAGGCAAGAAGCTCATCCAGGGGTTTGTGTGGATGTGAGGCAGGACACACAGGTTCAGTCCGTGTATGCTCTGCTCCTGCCACGCTTGAGGAATTGGCTTCTGCCTGGCAGCATCACCCACTGCTGCTGTTCCTCCCCTCCCTGATGGCTCATTGTTACCTTGCATAACTCCAGCTTCCAAGGAAGGCTGGGAAGCTGACACAGTGAATAGATCATTACCTGTAATAATCAGCAATTTAGAAATTTGCCTCTAAGTGTTTGGCTGCCTTATTTGTTGGGGGGAAAAAAGACAAAGTGATAATTTCTGTAATTGGAAATCTCACTTTTTTCATCCATGGTAAGGTCACTTTCACACTGAAATAACTATCATTTAATTCTCATAGCATCTTTGTAATTTGTTATGGGTTTAATTGCTGTTTAGATGAAACACTGTAGAGCAGAAAAATCAAGTTCAGATTTTTTTTCCCCCTTTATTTTCCTTCTTAGATTACTCACTGTAAAATGCAAATAGAAAATATTCACAGAATGAATAGGAAACTTTGAAGTAAACATGCTGAGATTATGTGGAACTTAATGCAAGGCAGCAGAGAGTCAACAGTAATAAATGATTATGTAAGGATTATTAAATCTTAATTTAGTATTCATACAGCCCACATTTGCAAAATTTTTTTTAAATCTAATTGGACAGTGTTCTGTGACTGTGAGGCAAAAATGATGATCCAAACTCATGGCTGCTCTGATAAATGTAGATATCATTAGCAATATGAAGTAGGTGATCACGACTTCTCTCTTTTTCATAAATTACACTAAATAACCATAATGCTGCAATTTAGCGGTCCAAAGTTCATCCTATTCAGCAGGCCATCCATAGTCAACAGTTTAAAGAAAGGGGACCTGCTGAGAAAATGGTGGTCTAATCAGATGCCATAAAATCTGGCTGATCAGATGAGCCCCATTTTCTTTTTTTGTAAGGAGATCCTAATGAAGCAGAGCATTGAGGGGATTCACAACTTTTGTTCCTCCATTTGATTATTCAGGTTGGCTGCACCAAGTTCTAAACTAAGCAAGCGGGGTCTAATCCTCTGGGCTGTTTGCATACACGCTGTGTTGTACAGGAGACTTATTAAATCTCACTTTGCCAGCCACCAAATTGTGTGCGACTTATCTTCAGTCCAAATGATCAAAACACTGAGACGTGCAGCAAATCAAACCCAGCAATCGAAGAGGAATCTGCTATTATTGCCTGCTCCCTGCCTGCTGGCTAATTTACCAAGCATGGCAAAAACGAAAATTACTTCACACCACGGGCTTCATGAATATCTAAAGTGGTGCAGAGGAGAGGGGATGCTGGCTGCATGTTCAGCCAAAGGTTAAACTTGCAAACTTTGGTTGTAACTAAACCCTGTGATGTCATCTGAAGCAATAAAAGTTCAGTAGTGCACCCGTTTCTGTCTCGTTGTGGGCATGGCAGTTTTGATTTGGCTGCTTAAAATACGCCCCTCTTTTAGAAAAATATGTGGTACTTTCACTTTTACTTGCATTTGAGTGGGGAAATCCCTTCATTTTTTCCTTCTCTGTAGCTACAGTGTTACAATTCTTGGTATCTTTTTTGTTCCTCTTTGCGATGCCCGCAGCTGGGAATTGTTCCCTCGCAGAAAATGTGGGGACAGATGGATGGCAGCAGCCTGATGGAAAGCTCAGTGCAGTCAATTTTTTGTTGCAGTCTCAGCCTGCCAGGCCTGCTTTGTGAAGTGCTGAGCTCCTGCCCTCCCCAGAAATGGAAGCGAACCACGGAGCCCCCACTTAACTGCCACAGTGAATCAGAAAACGGGAAAATTGCTGCGAGAAGCCTCCCTAGACTACAAACGACTTGGTTCCTCGTCCTCTTTTCAGAGCGTAGCTGCGAGAAGCAGTGAGAGACTCTGACAGGACTGTTTGTCAGAAGTGCCCAACACAAACAAGTGCTGGTTTTGTTCTGTAAACGGTGAAAACCATGCAAAGGTGTAATGAGCCAAATACGCTCTCGGGAGGGATGGCCTCTGCTGAGGGGTTGTTTTTTTTTCTGATTACAGATGCAGGAGGTTCCCTTTGCAGTCGTGGACAAGGAGGGAAATTCCTGCAGGAATCCCAACTCCAGCGCTGTGCTAAACAAAAGGAGAGCATGCTGCCTGCCATGCTGCTGCTCCAAATAAAGCCCATGGGGTGATAACTACCCAGCGAAAGCTCAAGCAGCTGTTTCAGTTGGGACCATTTTTATTGTGCCTTGATGTGGTTTGTCCTATCATGGAAGTTTCTTTCTTTGTGGGGCTATGGAATAACTCCGTGTTTATTGCTGCCTCCCAGCACCTGTAAGCACTTTTGTGTATGTGCACATTAATTCACACCGAGCTCTCTTCAAAACTGAGCTCACCATGTTGGACATTGCACGTCGTTCAGTCATGGGTTGTTTTTTGTTTTTTTTTTTTCATTTTCTTCAGCATTTTTTTCTATTTCAAACAATTGCAGGGCAGTTTCTGTTAGTGCTTTCACCCTGTAATGCGTCTTGCTTTCATATCCTGCACTGATTGTTGGGAAGTCAAAATTCTTGTGTTAGCTTTGCCTTCTTTAACCACTGTTCTAACGACTTTCATCAGCCCCTTTTCCATATCCTCCCCTGTAAGCAGCTGACCCCCTGCCTTTTCTCACCCCCTGCAAGCTCAGCTTCTCCCGATGCCCTGCTACTGTCTTTCAGACAGGTCCTTAGATATGCAATGCCCTCCCCACGCTGGGCTGTAGAACCATCTCTGTGCTCACCTGTCCTGCACTGATGGCTCCAAAACTGCCAGAAGAAAACGGGAAACAATGGGAACCGCCGATGTTTATCTGCCTTGGTTTTCACGCAGCCTCACCTGGCTCTGCAGGTGTCTGTGTTTTAGGGAAACCTTCCCACATCTCTCTCTAGCTTTAATTAGAGTTCAGTGTGGGTGTCTCTAGAGATGCTCCCAGGCATTTATAACTTTCTAGAGATTACCACTCCTTTGATTCACCAGCAGAACTGTTCACAGGAGCACTTCCAGGTCAGCTTTACGTTTACCAAGCCTAGGAGTGTTTAAACTCTTCCAGGGAACCTGGTTTGTTCTGGCTGGAGCATCTTTGGAGGCACATGTGTGAGTGGTGCTGCTGGGGCTGAGGGGTGATGACCTTCGGCAGATGGTGTTGCAGAGATGCTCGGGGGCAGACTGATGAGCAGGAGCCTTTTCTATGGAGTTGTCATGTAGAGCATGATTTCCTGCTCAGATATGTTCATACCAGAACGAGAATACACATACACATTTATATTTTCCAGTTTAGGTTGCCACTGCTACACAAGTGATTGTGTCCTCACTACATAAATCAGTATAGTTTGAATGGAAAATTTCTACTTTTAAAATTCCCTCTGCTAAAGAAAGCACAGATTGGCAGTCTCTTGAGGCAGAAGCTGTTTTCTACTCTATGTTACACTGACTAGATCTGTAAACTTTTTGAGAGATGTAGATATTGAGGTAATAAAAATAATTAATAATACTGACTAATCAACTCTCCACCTGTGCAGGAGAAGACAATCTTCAACAAATAATATTCTTAAAAAACACTTAAATGCTAGGCTGTGTGTAAATAACAGAAACTTACTTTCCTAGTTCTCAGTGGTGTGATTTTTGGGAGGAATGAGGGGAGGTAAGCGAAAGGGAAATGATCAACAACTGTATTTTGAGGGCAAGAGATTGCTCTGATCTGTACTACTCATTTTTTAGAACTCTAGCATAGCAGGGATCTGTTAGCTCACAGAGAATTTGGCTGCAATATGATCAGCAAAGTACTTTGTGTGTGCCTGATCGCCAAAGCCCTGGGACTGGTGCCTGCTAATCCCAGTGACACCAGCTCTACACCAAGGCTGGGTGCTTTAGAAGAAATCACATCCTTTGCCACCCTTTCTCATCCCAAAAATCATGGAATGGACTGTTTGCAAGCAACTGTGTTGCTGCTCTTGCTCCTCTCTGTTACACTCACAGACAGTGCTCAGAGGGAATTCTCATCCTATTTCTCTGCAAGGGTTGTGGTCACCTGAAATGGTTTCAAGCACCAGGATATCATAGATTGTTTTGTAATTATCAGGATCTCCAGGGCACTGAGATTTGTTCAGCCATCTGATTCATGTCACTCAAACGCAGCTGTTTAATGGTATTAAAATATTCCTAAATTTTATCAAGTCCCATCACACATGCTGGGATTGAAAAGCTTGTATCATCCTCTGTTTGCTCAACACCTCTCCCCTTGAATAAATAAAAAATCCTAACAGTTTCCCGTGTCAAAACAGTGGTTGATTAATGACTTCCAGGCTCTGGTTACATCAGAGAGTGCTGGATTGCTTAATCTCCCTCCCACTCCTGCTTTATGCATGTTCAGCCCTTTAAAATACGGATGTTCTATCTCTAATTTGAACAAACCAAAGGTAGATCAGGGGCTGCCCAGCCTCACCGCTGATCACCTGCAAGCTCCAGATAACGTGGCCTGAGTCTGTTCCAGTGTTGTTAGCGTTAAACATTCCCCAGGCTCCCAATTCCCCTTTTGTCCGACCTAAAGTGTTGTAAACCGAGTAGCTGGACCGGCCTGGGACTGCCTGCCTGCCGTATGTGCAAACCTAACTAGAAGACACAATGATTTTTAAACTTTTTTTTTTTTTTTTAGTTTTCTTTATAGGTCAGGTGCTGCTGTCCTGCTTGAGCATCCAGACATACCCGGGAAAGTTTGTAAGGCTGCTTTAAAGACCTCTACAGAAGAGGAGATGCTGCTGTTGACAAGTTGAAAAGGACAGCTCAGGCATTAAGAACACAACTTTCAAGGTAAAATATTTTCCCTCCTGTGTTACATACTCCGGGGTTTTTTTCTTTGTTTTTCTCTTTTAAAAAAACCCCAGAAATGCAACACCACAAAAGAGACACACACACATGTTCAGGCCTCCGCAGGTTTAGACTGATGTTTTACTTGAAATAACACTTTATTGATGTTTGGGATTCCCCAATTTCCAAGAAGAAAAGCTGATTATCTTCGGAGGCAGTCTTATAGAGAAGAGCAGACCCCCACCAGCCTTCCGCTCCAGACTGGATCAATGCAGAGAAGTGCTCTTTGATGGACTTTCAGGCCCTGTGATCTCCCAGCCCTGGGGGTTTAAAGGATGAGCATATCAATCCAGGACCACTGAACTGCATTTCCATTGCATGAGGGCTCCTCCTCCTGGCTTTGTCCGGGCAAACTCGGCTCCTCCCACTTTTGTCACTATTCTTTCATGCTTTGTTTAGCAAACACAAAAAAAGCTTTGTTTGTTGCTGGGTCTTTTTTAAGCTTTGCATAAAACAGTTTAAAGTGCCGTAATGCTGTGTACCTGTGATCACCTCCAGGGTCAAAATCAGTTTACAACAGATTAACCTATTTATCTTCCCCCCATCTCACCCTCGGCTTATGATTTGCACAAATACAAATTGTCGTTCTGATGAGCACAGTCTTCCCACTTTATTCTGAACTCTGGCTTTGCAAGAATCTCTAACTCTGCGGATTTCCCTGGGAACAGTCTTCTAGAAGACAGCACATGTGTGCCTGCCTTTCTTTCCTGCTGTTGTCCTGCTGTGTTTCAGCATTCTGAGCAAGAAGAAAACTGGTCACATGTAATTTGTAGAAGTTTGGGTAGCACTGGCGCAATTATTTTGCTTGCCCTAATAGTTAGCATTAAACACGGGCGTGCTTACGTTTAATTTTATTTTTGTAGCTGTAAGGCTTATTACAATTACAGTGTTATGGATTCTATTTCTGGTATTGTTCCCTTCTAAAACAAACCAAAACAACCTCATTCTCTGTGATATTTCCCCATCTGCCCACTGCTTTGGAGTAGATCCTACCTAAGCCTTGAAGTGGGAAATGTTCATTAAGCATTGCACATCTTTAATAGTGAAGATCAATGAAATAGCTCAGTAGTAGAACAGATTTTTCATTACCTGCATTCTTTAAAGCCACTGCCTATGGAAAAGGTCACAGTCCATGGGAGAATAAACCTGCATTTATTCATGTTAACCTGGAAATAGCAGTGCAGGCAATGCAGTTAACACCCTGCCCCCCAAACGAGTGTGAGCATACACTTAACCAACCTAGGAATTGAATGGCTCCCCAAAACTGCTGAGGAAGTGTAGCTCTGAGGGAAAGACACGGACTGATGCTGTCTTGCCACATCACACCCAAAGTCACCAGAGATGCTCCTCAGAGTCCCATTAAATAAAACTGTGGCGTAATCCATCACCTGTGAGAGTTTGGCGTTTGGGCAGGTGATGACTTCCTACAGGGCTCCTTTCCGAGCTATTCATGTGTTTCCCATAAGGGAGTCTTCCAAATCCTAATGCGATTCAGCAGGTCACACCCAGAGCCCTCAGGTGCTGAACTCAAACCACTTCTTCTCCAATTTTCCCCCCCAAAAGAAAAATTACCTCTTCTACTTCAGGAACCCCCTATGCATTTCCTTTGCTAAGTAGGACAGAAGAACTACAGTCCTGTGCTGATCTTTTAGTATTTTTGGGCTATGTTTTGCTGCAGGACACTGATCCTAAAGCACCACAAGATCCCAGGAGCAAGGACTGAAAGCTCGTGCTGTGCAGAGCTGGCCTTGGAAACTTCTGCCAAGAGCTGCCTTCTCTGAGCAGGCTGGGCAGGAGCTGGGGTGGGTGCCACATTCCGCCTCAGCCAAGCCCCAGGCTACTGCCAGGAGTGGAAAGAGTTCTTGAAATCCTGATGGATGGGCTGATCCTAATGGACTCACTGTAGCACTTGACTATTATTGATCCCTGTGCGTGTTTGCCTGTCCTATTTCCCAGAGCTGTGCAAGCGTAAGGGAAACATCCTGAAGTGGGTCAGTCCTCATTTCTTAAGCTGAGCAGAGGGAGCCCTTCCCAGCTCAGACTGATGCTCAGAGTTCCTGCCTTGAGCATTTCCTGAGGTCACAAGCACAGTTTAAACTCCCACCCCCGATGTAAGAGGAGGTCTTGATTTTTATTCTGTGCTTGCAGCTCTGCAGTCCTGGTGCTTACTGACCCAGAGGGGGCTGCCTTGGGTGCCAAAGTAGTGCACCAAAAGGCAGGGGTTTACTGATTTGAACTGTTTTCTGAACAGGAGCATGATAATGAGCACAGATGATGGAGGCTGGCTGTGAGACAGAACAGGAACAGAGATTTTGGGATATGGTATCAGTAGATCTTAGATTGGCTCAGCCATCTTTGGCTGTACCTCCTGCACAATCACACTTCTCTCAAGAGAAGAGAGGGAAGACTGTGAAGAGAGAGGAAGAACTCATGAAACAAATAAAGGCAAAGAGCCAGCAACTCACGAGCTACATGAATTTACTGCCTCCACTGTGTCACCCATTCTCAGCAGGATTTCTTGGCTGCCCTTATGCTAAATCTAATTTGGCAGGGCTGAGGCTGTAGTAAGGCCAGGACATTGCTCTGCTGCAGACTTTAGAGAGGTGACTGTGGTGAGGTTAAGGTGGGGAAGCGTGGGACTGGGGCAGGGCCCTGTGCTCTGTTTGAACCGCTGGCTGACGCGGATGCCTACAGCCACAACAGTGAATTTCCCCTTCCCATCTGCTCCAAGAGGTGCCCATTCAAGCTGCCCAGGGTGACCTATGCATTCCTGACCTCCCGACCATTCAGCGAGGCCACACATCCCAAAAACTCGGGCACAAAAGGCAGCGTTCAGCTCCCTTCGCTTAGCAACAACCAGCACGGCGAGCACATTGGCCTGATGTCCTGCTCCGAGCACCACGACGGAATGCAAAGTGCAGTTCAAGGTCTCTGCCCTCACTCTCCGAGCCCTTGGCAGCACAGGCTTGGTCATTACCCCAGGACAGCTCTGCTGTTAAAATGGGAGGTGATAGAGAAAGCTCTGAGGCATTTTCAGGGCTGTGGAAGCAAGGCAGGTTGGGCTCCCGTCGTGTGTTATTAGAAATGTTCTCTTGCTCTCTTCAGTTATGTCCTTATATCCTTAATCCTTAATATAAGTGCTTCAGGATCAGTGTCCTGCAGCAAAACATAGCCCAAAAATACTAAAAGATCAGCACAGGACTGTAGTTCTTCTGTCCTTTTTAGCAAAAGAAGTGCATAGGGGGTTCCTGGAGTAGAGGAGGTAATTTTTTCTTTTGGGGGGGAAATTGGAGAAGAAGTGGTTTGAGTTCAGCACCTGAGGGCTCTGGGTGCGATCTGCTGAATCACATTAGGATTTGGAAGGCTCCCTTATGGAAAACACATAAATAGATCAGAAAGAATGGATTTTCCAG
Organism: Oreocharis arfaki; assembly: GCA_013398015.1. Classification (NCBI taxonomy): domain Eukaryota; kingdom Metazoa; phylum Chordata; class Aves; order Passeriformes; family Paramythiidae; genus Oreocharis; species Oreocharis arfaki. Next base: position 247,284 of record VZRR01001794.1, read on the forward strand.
AGCGTCTCTTCTCGGCCTCTCTCTTTTGGTCATATACATGTAGGCACAGTGCAAAAAAAATTAAAATCTGCCCTAGATATTCCTAATATCAAAGAAAAAAGGGTAAATGGTGCCTTTGTTTCAGTTTATAGGTGTTTCTAAAGCATTTGAGTGCAACTGGAATGGGGCAATAAAGGCACCTAAGGAGGTCTCAAGAAGCCCAAAGTTTAAATGCTGAATCTGAGTTTGGGAGTGATGCTACATCCATAAAACAAAATGCTGCAACCAGCCCCTTTGGAAAAAAAACATCCTGTAAAGCAAAATTCAAACCTGCAGACAGTGACAAAGCAATAAAAAATTACCCCAAATCTCATGTGACTGAACAAGAGATCTTCTGAGATCAAAGCTTGACTTTCAACTGGTCTGAATCCAGTTTCTGTCTGGGAATTAATTCCTAGTTCAAACATTATTATAGAGCAATTTTAGGGGGAAAAACAAAGTTAAGACCAAAACATTGAAAGGGTTCTAGGATTTCTTGCAGGAGGAAAAGTAACATATCCACAACAGTGAATTTAGCTGCTTGGTGTCATCTTCAGGGAAAAAAAAAGAAATCGGTGCGTAGCATTACTCGTTGGAATTTTGTTGGATGGAATGGAAGAGGATATTTCCTAACGATCTAAAATTACCAAAGAGTACCAGATAACTATTAGAGAATTACACCGGTAATTTCTAGTCTGTGGTGAAGGGCTGTAATAATTAAGACATCACGTCATCCACAGATACCATGTTCGAAGCCCTTCAGTCTCATCCTGGTGTCGGGTGTTAACCCTGGCCCCCAGTTCAGTGGCTTTCTGCTCTTCCGTGAAGGAAAAGATGAGAGAAATCCACCATCATTCATGATGAGCTGTGAGAACAGAGCCAAGTAAGTTTTAACTGTTGAAATCAGGGAAAAATGTGGTAGAGAATACGAGTCTCATTTCTTTCTTTCAGGAGTCTGGTGGAAAATATGATCAATCTCTGCAGCCTCAGAGGGAATCAATTTACTTTGCATAATTCCACTTTATGTCTCCATTTATGGACCCTGTCTGATGTGGAACAGTCACCAAAGTTTTGAGGAATTCTCTGGCACTTTTTCACACTTAGTTTCTTCCTTAACAGTGTGTTTCACAATGACCAATTATGGTACTCTAGAAGTGAAACAAGGTTATGGGTCAAAAAACTTCACTTCCTCCTTTCCAAGAAAATGTTTGAAAGCCACGTCATCTTCTCCCTTTTGTGCTGAAACAATTTTGGCACCTGTGAAGAGCTGCTCCATCGTATTTGTGATAACTTAGCTGTAAATAATTACCAGCAGCTTCCTCAAACACCTGACACTGGTGATTTGTAGGGCTACAGAAGCACAGTTTGTGTGTGCATTGTGAGCATGAGCAATATTTTTATCTGGGCTTCTGGGTCATTTAGGGAATTTGCCTGAACAGGAAAGCCAGATTTAATTTTTAACATCAATACAATGCCTCTTGTTATGTTTTAGGCTGCAATGCTGTTCTCAGACTTTCATATTGGTACAAGCAAATGCTTTATTCCTGTAGAGGTGTGTTTGTCTTGTGTATGCCCAGACTATGATTTGCTTACACAATTGGGACTGTGGATTAAGGCCTGCCATTAATCAGGCTTTTTTCCTACCCATTTCTGCACTGAGGGTGTCCTGAAGAGCTGTGTTCCCTCTTTGAGTCCCATGAATTCTCCCCTGTTTATTTTTCATTCACACTCCCCTGCCTTTGCTGGAAACCAGATATGAAGTAAGTTCCTACAGTGTGAACTTTTTACTCTGTGTTAAGGAGCTTTGGGGTTTGTCCAAAAAACCTGTGACCAGCCAGCTGAGGACAGCTTCCAGACCACCAGATACTGCTTGTGGGAATGCAACATGGAGTAAAATTTCGGGGACAGAGTGAATTTTCCCAAAGGGGGAGGAAGCGGCAGCCACCATTAATCATCATTATTATTGTTTTTGAAAACATTAAAAATGGTGAATCTGATAGTCAAAGCCCCCGTTCAGCTGCTGCAATTCAGTGCCCTAAAATTCAGCATTTATCTTTGGGTACCTCAGATGTGTTCATGCACAGCTGATGCAGCTCTCAAAGGGGACTCTCTAAAATCAGAGTAGCATCCAAAAGACTTCTTTACCTCTGCAGAAAAGCAACTTTCATATGGTTATTGCGGGCTGGGTTGGGGTTTTCTACTGCTGCTGGTTCAGTCTGTTTTAAAAGTATCTCATGTCTGGCAAAATGTTTGCAGAGCAGCTGCTTGCTTCAGCTTTCTAAGTGGAATTTTTCATTCATTCTGTCTTGCAGAATTTTTACGAGAGGTTATATCTGTTAGGATTATTTTCTCTTCTGAAGCTATCACTGCCCCTTTCCTTGAAAGGCTTATCTTGAGAAATACAAGTTTCCATGGAGATTTTATTTAAATAGCTCCTAGCCCCTCTTTAATTCATAAATCAGAGATCTATAAACGATCCTTCTTTCTTTTTTAAATGTGCAAGGACATTTTTTTGAAAGGGGATGTTGTTCATTGGCTTGTCAGTCAAATGTGTTTGCAAACACTGGGGCTTGGGTCTGGCAGAGCACAGACTTGTGGTTTGAACAGATTTATTGTATTCATAAAACCAAGTTGGAAGAGAAGGTGACTGAGAACACCATGCTAATCAAAATATAGTTCATGTGACTTCGAAACACCAGAAATGCTTCTTTTTATTTTTTTTCCAGAAAGCTTTTCCATAGTTAGTTTGTGTGATATATCATGTTTTAAGAAGAAAATCTTTTATTTTAATCTAAATGAATGGAAGTCTCGGGCAGATTTGAACACCATGAACGTGGCAAACAAAATAATCTGCGTATTTCTAATGTGATGAGAATATTTCTAATAACTGATGAGAATCAGCAGGGGAAACCTTTGCTAAATTAATGCCTCTATTAAACACAGGCACAGGTAGAAGCCAATTTTATTAAATAATATTTGGCTGTTTTGTGGCACTCTCCCCCATACATCTCAGTGGTGGATGACTGCCCCATCTGCTCAGGGAGGAAAGGGAAGCAATGTCCTATCCATGTTTTTGACCCTTTGGATCAGCCCTGGCAGCTGTTCCCAGCCCCAGGACACTACAGGTTTTCTGCACACCTTCCTGGACTGGCCAACTTGCCTATAGTGACCAAATCAGACCAGATAATTAATCCAAAGCACCCCAGACTTCCAACTGCTTTCCTGCCAAAGAAGGTGGGTGGGGAAGTGAGGGAGTTTACAGCAGAAAGGAAAATCTGACCTTAGTGGGAACAGCAGAAGAGCCAGACCCGTGTAAGCAATCACAGAGTGAGTAAACAAAATTATCAGGTCCATTTTCAGCTGCCATATTCTGGTGAAAGGAGGAAATAAAGAGAAGGAGAGAGGGGATGACGAGGAATGCCTGGAATCACTGCAGCAGCCTGACCCCAGGGATGGGATCTCAGGGAGCAGAGAGTGGCAGGCAGCACCCACGGATTGCTGTGTCCCCCAGGGAAAAGGCAGCCAGCCACCTCCAGGGAAAGCTGGGGAATGCCAGGTGACATTTAATGCAGACAGCATTAGGGCTGGGTTTGGCAGCTGTTCAGGAGCCCCCTGAGAAATCCTGCCACTAAAATGATATTCTCAGGCAGCCTTTTGGAGAGAAACACCCTCTCTGAGCACTGTTGGTGTGTCCAGAGCCACAAAGTCCTCTTTGAGACACCCCTAATCCCAGCATTGCTCATCAGAGTATACAACACTCTCCTCCAACAGCATCAAAATAAATCTTGGCATCAAGTTCTTTTCTTATTCTTTTGAGATGGGATGGGAGGGGAGAAATAAAACTGCATTTCAGTTGCAGTGGGATATTATTCTAACCAGAAGTGTGCTAGGGAGGTAGGAAATGCCAGCTCAGGGCAGCCATTTGCTCCATCAGTGGAACAGTTGTCCCAAATGACGGCTAATCAGAGATAAAGCAGGCACCAGCAGTGCAGTTTCAGTAGTGCAGCTCCAGCAGATTTGCAAGGGAAATTCAGATCGACAGGTGGTCCTTACCTTTGGCAGAAGGTCAAAAGAACATCACAACTTTCTTATCTCCCTGTTTTATCTGCCAGAGGTGGGGAGAACTGGGGAAAATATCTGGCTTTTTGTAACCTTAACCATTTAAATATAGAGACACCCTTGCAGGGGCTGAATGATACTTTCAGGATTTTAAGGACAGCAAAATCATACTTTTTTTCCACAGTACAGAGCTGAAGTTTGGAAGCTTGTTCTCTCCGTGGAAAAGCTATGAATCCTGATATTCAGCTCCACAAATATCTGTTTTGAAGTTACTGTGGCATTATTTTTGACAGCTTTTCTTTTTTTTTCAGAAGGAAAAGGGGTTTTGTACCATAAATTTGTTGATTCTCATCCTGTGTATGATTTTTCCTTTGCTCAAGCCCTACAAAAATGTTTGTTACACTGATTAACCCCAGGTGAGATAATGACTGATCCACACAGCCCTTGATGTTAGGGCATTGCTGGATGCCAGGACCAGGAGTCAGATTCAGATTTTTGACACTGCTGCTCAAAGGGGTTGAGGTGTGGAGCACGAAAGCAGGTCCTCAGCAAGATCCCTGATCAAATCAACTGGAGATTTTTCCAGTCTGTGCTATCTTTGCTATATTGGTAGCAATATCCAGGTGTCCTTCCTTGGGGATCTGTGAGGATGGGAGAAGTTTTGACCTGGTGTCAAGGTATTTGTGTGTATTTTTTTCCAGCAAACCACATCCACTCAGGTGAATAATGGTCCTGCTCACACTTCTCAATGACTTTCCTCCTTTTTCACCCTACTGGGAAAGACTTTCCTTGCTGGAGCTGTCTCTGAAGCAGCTTGGCAGTGGGTACAGAAATCTCCAGCTGTTTGTCTGCCACCTTCTGCTACACAGCCAGAGCTGTGTGCATGATAAAGTGGCTGCAAGGCCACTTAAAAATAATGTTTTAAGTGTAACTGAAGGAAAAATAATTAGATAATTCACAGTTGAAGATCCAGAAACCTCTTTGTAGAAAATGATTTTTTGTGTTCAATGATGAGCCACATAACAGAGCTAAATAAAAAACTATCAATGCTCCTTTTCTTTTTGCAAGAGTAAAAAGTTCTAGCTCATTCACAGCATTGTTGTACAGATGGACAAGGAGGACAAAAAGTAAAGGTGACTAATTAAAAGAAGAAGAAATAGAGGGTCAGGAGAGGTAAAAAGAAAGACAAGACAATTTGTACTCTCTGTGCTGTATAATTGTAATAACTGTTACAGATGAATTTGTTGTTTGAAATGCGTGCCACAATTGTTTACCCAACTGCACAGCCAGTGCAGGCTGCCAGCTGAACTTCTGATACTATGCTAAAAACTTGGTTTTGGTCTTCCTAAATGCTGGACATCTCCTGTTCCTGTGAACTTCAGAGACCCAAAAGCATTATCATTGTCTGCCTCTCCTTTTGGCTGAGTTTTACAGTGATTTTAAATTCCCCACTCAGACGGTGTTGCTGTTTCTTCCTTGGGAAATTCTGAATACCTGTAGATATCTTTATATTTGCTCTTATGGATAATTCTTTGAAGAGAAACATGACTTTCAGAACACTGTTTAAAAGAACAGGGAAGTTTATTTCAAGTGTTTGATTTCCCAGTGAAGAGAATCAGCTTTGTTTTTAGAGCAGATCTGTGGGCACATGAGATACGTTCGAGTTCCAGTTTACCCAGTTGGAGCAGAGCAGGTAAATCTTTAGTTCACATCCCTCACTCTTTTTTGCCTTTTTTTTTTTTTTTTTTTTTTCTAGAGAAACCTAATCAAGGTAATTGACGTTTTGCAATCAGGTTTTAGAATCTTGATAGTTCTGCAATGTGGTTTGTGTCACTGCTCTGGGAAAGCAGCACTGAGGAGGAAATGGGAGCTATCATGTCATGGGGATGAGTAACTGGCTCAGACAGAGCTTCCTTTGTGTCAGTGCTTGAAGTCACACTGCTGTCTTATTACAGCCTGTGGCTATTGCAATAAAAAGCAGGTGCAGAAGAGAAATAAGGGGAATGGGAAGGTTTTCAAAAATTCCTCTTTTTTTAATATATGAACACTCATTTTTTTAAAATGAACTATAAGTCTTGGGATGGATTTGAATCTTTCAAATCTCAGTATGAAACTGACAAAATAGATTTTGTCCGCAGTGTAATTTATTTTATCAGCAATCTCAGCATGAAGCAGATTTTTAGCAGTCACTCTTGGGTGTTTGTATCACTCTTAATCACACACAGGTAAATGTTTAGCTCTTAGGAAAATGACTCGCCTGTCTTAGGTGCTTGCAGCTAAATATTTATGTTCTTTTAACCAAATAATAAGAAACAATACTCAATTTAAACACTCGCCATGTTCTAAATCATAATTTGCTCTTGAAGAACAGCATTAAAACTAAGTACAGAGTTGAACATGGAAACGCATTCACCAATTCTCCCTGCTATCAATTTGGCAAAGCAAAAGTCCTTCAGATGCTTGGCTTTATGTGTTTAGCTTCTCATTCAATTCCTGTTTGCTGTTTGTTTTATTTAAGCTCCTTTATTTCCTTGCTGGGAAGAACTCAGCAGAATAGCACTGGGAATTAATTACAGGCTCAGGAGTGGTGCCCCTCAGATGTCTGCACAGCTTTTCAGGCATCAGAGAAGCACAAAAGATTTCTTTGCAGGATCTGTCCTGTGTTGCAGCACAAAATTTCAGATAGTTGAGTAAGTTGCTGTTAAGAGTTAGTAATTGCACTTTGACTGATCTAATAAAAAAAATCTATTTAGGAGCAGCAGTCTATGCATCCTCACAGAGAGCAATTCTAACTGCAGATTTGAGTGGGTTTTTTGTGGCAGGGGATTGTTTAACTCCTGCAAATCTGCTTTAGAGAGTTGGTCATCACAGCCATCCCTGTATTCCCTGATCCAGCGCCTGGATGCAGCAGGCAATGCAGACCTAAGAGGTGGTGGGAATTCTTTATGGCCCTCTGATATTGATAAAGATAACTCAGTCTCTCATCAGCAGCCCTGCGAAAGATTAAAAAGTTTCCATACGCAAGCCCCCCGGGAATGGTGGGTTTGGGTAGGGTGGCTCAGCTGGTGGAGGTTGTTCTTCCAAGGTGTCATGACCAGGCTTGTGGCAGTTGTTGGGAGGTTGTCACTGAGTTACCTCGAGCTGGGCAAAAACATTGACAGGAGTTTTCCACAAACCCCTGCTGTGTTTCCACGTCTGTGTTTCCCGTGTGAAATAGGGGTGAGCAATGCCATGCTCTGCACTGCTGTGCTCTGGGAACACTTTGCAGGTGCAGCAGATTTTCTTTCACCTCTGAGTGCTCAGGTTGCCCTCAGGTTGAGGACTCTCCATCCGTGGAAGTGTCCCAGGCCAGGCTGGACAGGGCTTGGAGCAATCTGGGATAGTGGAAGGTGTCCCTGCCCACGGCAGGGGGCGGAATGAGACGAGATTTAAGGTCCCTTTCAACTCAAACCATTCTGGGATTCTATGCCAGGATGTCAGACCTCAGCTGGCAACAGTTCTGGGCTGAGAAACCAAAGCATTTCTCCAGTTCTTTAGCTTTCCTCTAGTAACATACGAACAAGCTTAAAATTAGTTAAATATTTACGAAAAAACCAGAACTGTTCGTGGCTGTAAATTGTCTCAGCTGAGCTCATGTGAAAAGAGGTGTCTCTGCTGCTAACCCTGTAAACTGAAAAATCAGGAGTTCCCTTCCCTGTGAGATATTTAGACCTGTCTCATGCTGGAGAATACAGATGAGAAAGGCAGATATCAGCATATTTGAAATGACCGTGCTCACACCAACCCTGGTATCTCTTCTATGCTTTCTATACAAGTAAAAAACTTGGGTCTATTTTTATAAAATGTCATGATGATGATGATGATGATGATGATGATGATGATGATACTATGACAACTCTAGAAAATGTTTTGAATTGCAGGAAGCTTCTCAGGGAAATAGGTAGTCATCTCGTTTGCCTCTGGCACTGTTTTGAAAAGGAGTACTAAGAAAAGTTTATTGCCAGAGGTGTTAGTGATATGTATTTTTTTATCAATCTGTATGAAAATGCTTTCATGCTCCCAGATTTTCCTTCTCTGGTACCACTTCTAAGATTTGTTTGTCTCTTACATCAATACCGTCTCGTCTATGTGCCTGGCATTCTGGGACTAATGGAAAGATCACAGTTACGGTAAAAAAAAAATCCCAAAAATCAAAGTAAGCACTGTTTCCTTGTGCTTAAATATATCCCACAATCTTGATAGGTGTGAAAATTAGAGGTGTGCTGCCAAAAGGTTAAATCATGGAATGAAGTGAATATCACTGATTTTAATGTTTAAATAGTCTCCAGTAGTGCTTGAGAATAGCTGCTATATATCAATTACACATGGGGTAGAAGTTTGAGACAACTGGTGCTGCTAGAAATTCTGCCTGTCAAATTTGCCATAGTTTATTTAATTACAAGTATGAAGAAGAAACAACCTGGTAGCTTTTCACAGTCTCCCCCCCAAGGGCAGACGGGTATTAAAGCCAATTCAGTCTGTTTCCTGATTGCTTCAGGCTACAGAAAATTGTTCCCCAGGGAAGATAAGTAAATCAGTTATGATCTTTAGTCTCCCAGAGGGAGATTAGAGCCACCACACTGGTGAAACAGCAGTAGGCTTCCTCTGTGTAACTGATTTCACCTTTAATCCTGCCATTGATTGAATATTGCTAAGAACATAGCCATGCATTTTAAGGTCAAACCAATGATGAACACCCCAGGGAAAGGAAGTTATTTACACAGAAAGGTAAAGACAAGCCTTTAGCTTTACTATTTAAAAAAAGCAGTAAAACATCCACTTTGGGGGAAAAAAAAATTATTCCAGTTTCAGCCATCAACCTTTCTCAAGTTTTTGTAAGGCTGCTTATCACAGCGGTATCTGATCATCTTCCAGGTAATACAGAATAGTGAAGGCTTTTGTGGGCTTCACTGAATGTCTCACTCTTCTTTCTTTTCCAGGTAAAGGTTGTCCTTAATGTGAGGCTTTTATTCTTTATTTGTTGGTGTTAATTTTCTTCTAGGATTAAGTAGAGTTGGGACAAAAAGTGGCACTAAAGTTGCAAGAGTGATTTTTTTATGGCAGAAGGTGCTTTTATAGGAAAGGAGAAAAAAAAGGTTTCCTAAAAACCCCCTAAATTTTCAGCTACTGCTGAACCTCCTCTCTTATCCTGTCATTTTGTTTTTCATATCACACCATTGGGTTTTTTTTTCCTTGAGCTATTATTTGTTTTTAATCAGTACAAGAGGATTCTTCTATCTCTGCTGCACAAAATGTGCCTCACAGGAAAGCTTTGTATGGTTGGATGCAAAACCTGTGTGCACAGGGCTGTGAGAATTACTGAGAATAGGCCATGAAAAAGGGGCACAATGTCTTGATACAGCTGCAGGTGAGATTTGGCACAGAGAGGTTCTCTGTTGATTTTGTATTGGTACTTAGAGACACTGATTGTTGAGAGACTAATCTGCCTTTTAATAAAGGTGCTGGAAGGACAGCGAGGGTAATTTCTTCTGCCCTGGCTGTTTATGTAAGCCTTGTAGAGATGTTTATTTGACATGATACTTGATCAGGTCTGCAGATGTTAGTCTGCTGAGAATCTATAAAGGTAAATCTCTTCTTTTCATTCTGATTCTTTTGTGATTTCAGACATCCAGACGTAGCACGATTTGTTTCCAGTCCTTCACACTAGAAATTAACCTCTCTGGTTTTCCGTCATAGAGGTTTTCCTCTAGAGCGAGAACTCATATTTAGAGCTCATAATTATGTGTTCCTGTCTCCAGAATGCAGATCTGATCTCTTGGGTGATCTTGGACTCCTGTTTTTATTTCCAAGTGTGCTTCTTATACTGAACGTTGTTGGGGGCAAAAACTTGTAGCCAGCTCTTAAAAGAACTTCAAAACTTTTGGGAATTCTGATAATGACATATTTAAGACAATACAAACCAGAGCGAGATCTAAAAATACATGCAGGATAGTGATGAGAAGTATTTCAAGGGCAAAACAGGCTCAACCTCAGTACTTGGAGATAAAGGACTGGACTGAACCAAAGTTGAGAAAACACATTAAATGAGAGGCAGCCCTCCTTTAAAACTGCTTTGTTTATTGCTTAATGTTTGGGACAAAGCCCTGCCTTCTTTATGTGCTCACAGAATTTCTGAGGAGACCCTTGTCTGGCTTAGGTACCCCAGTATCTGCGATTTGTTGCTCCTTGCCCTGGATCCATCTCACATGATGTTGCTTGGTGCCAAATATCCTGTATCTGCAGGTTGGGTCTGTGCCCTTTGTTGCCTCTAAATCCCAGCAATTGTGGGACTCCTGTCAGCCACTTCTGTGTGTGGAGACACGATTTCATCAGTACCCACAGAGCCAGTGCTGGTCCGTGTTGAGCTGTGGCTGTCCTGGGCAAGGAGCAAGGAGCCAGGCACTTCCCTGCAGTGACACCAGCCCAAGGCCTCGCCATGACTGCAAACCAGCAGGTGCCTTGCAAGCCTGGGGCCATTTAGGACCTTCCACCCAAACTTGGGCTTGTAGGGGAAGAGTTTGGAGCGGCTCCAGCACGTCTCCAGGAGCAGTGGGCAGCAGCCAATTGTGGTCTGTCCAACACCATGGACTCTCCAGAGCAGGTTCGTCCCAGCCCACGCCAGCAGGGCCTGCAGTGCCTCTGAAAGGTCTGCTGGGGAGGTCAGTGCTTTACTGACCAGTGCAGACCAGAAAGCAATTCCTGGGCCTAGGCTGACCCTCTCCTCTGCGGAGAAGGTCTTGCTCTCAGGGGCTCTCTGTAGCAACTTAAGCCTGGCTCCTTCCTGCCCCTCACACACGGGATTAGATGGATTTGCCGCTTCACTTCGCCCAGGGCAAGCCCCTGCCCCCTTCTCCTGCCTCCTGCTGGGAGGAGGTTTAGGGCCAGGACTCCTGTTTGCATCGCGGGGATGTCTGTGAGGGTCTGGGGGGAGCAGGCCGGCAGGGGTTGTGTCCTCCATGGCAAGGAGGTGTCTGCAGAGCTGCACCATTTTTTGCAGCCCTCACTGTGGCGGGAGGGATTTGCTCTCCTCTTAGAGCCTTTTCTTGATATTTTCCTGGCTCACTGCACGCTCGTTCCTATCCCCGAGCACTTCTCTGGGTTAGCCACAAGGTGCCATCATAGACACTTCTACACCAGTATTCCAGGGGCTGGAGAGGGAGAAAGCCAGGCAAAAACACCCTGATGCCACGGAAAGGCTAATTAATAAAAACCATAAGCAGGAGGAGATCAAAACACAAAAGAAAACACACCAAGGACAGGCAGCTGGACCTGTGTGTCCCTTGCAGGGTTTTTTTGCTGCTGCTCTGACCATCTCATCAGTGCAGATTTTGGTGGTTTTTGTTAAACTGGTTTTAATCCTTATTGCCCCTAATGACAGTGGCATCAAGCAGTGTCCGTGCAGCCTTGTGTCCCATTGTGCTGGCTGCTGTGAGAGGACAAATTGGAAGGCGTGGCCCCTGCCTCCGATCGAAGGCAGGAAGCACATCAAGGGGAAATAATTGGAAAAGGGAGAGCCAGAATAAAAGTTACAGGGAAAGCAGATTTCCCGCAGCATCTTCCGGAATGTGAACGTGTATTTCCTGGTGAGCTTTTGCTGTGCCTCTCAGGTGGCAGCTTCACACAGGCAGAGGTCTGACAAGGCAGGTGACAGGGAATTTACAGAGCAGCTCTGGAAGGAGCCGTGCTTGGGGAACAGCAAACAGGATAGGAAGGCCAGGGCCCACTTGAAATCCCAGCAACAGATCTGGTGGAGACAAGTGTTGCTTACAGAGCAAGGCAAATTGAAGCCTTTTCAAGTGTGTGATGCCTCTGCAGATTGAACAGTTGTTTTCTTACATGCTGAGCTTTGGAAATTGGGATGTAGGTCCTGGAAAAGCAGGTTATCCTCCCAGGGAAAGCAGAGGACACAAAGGTTTTCCCAACATGAATCATTCTATTTTTTGCTGTGTGGCAAAATTTGGGTAGTAGGGGCTGGTTCTCACTAGTCTGGAAAGGAACAGCCAGGATAGAAGTAGGTGACAGTGGAAGAAGTGAAGAGGATAAAGATGGTTTTGGAGGAGCTGCCATGCACAAAAGCACAGCACCAGTGCCAGAGCGAGGGGGTAAGTGGGAAAGCTTGGCAGGAATGTGGGGCAATGCCCGGAGGTGAGGCATGTTTTACCTTCTTGGATGTGAGGAACTTCTCCCTAATTGTATTTCTGAGTGCCTCTGACACAGCCTGGTTTGTTTGCCGAGTTTCCTTTTTAGCTCCTTACAAATTGACCCATTTGCTTTACTTTGTATATTTTTAATTTTCCTTTGCAAAATAGCCACACTTTGGGCTCACTTGGTAAATTAATATTAGCGTTTCAATAAGGCTGCTATCAGTCCTTATTTTACACTAAATTTTTCCTACAAGTTTTTCTTTCTCCCTCCTCCTCTCTGTGACTAATAGATATAATTTCAACAGTTTGACTAACTGCCGTGTTATAGAAAAGGCAGTGATTTATACTGATGTAATGGCTGTGATAAAAATCATTTGTGTGCTGATTTTATAAATTAGGTAGGAAATGTGAGTGCCTCTGAAAAATGAAGTGCTACCACATGAATTCCAGTGTTGTTAATGCTTCATACCTTTCTGCTTCATTAAACCAATTTCACGGGGAGATGAGTTAGAGGAGGAAGCTGTGCTGCTTGAGAGATGCAACAATGGTTTATTGAAAGAAATGGGGATAAGATTAAATTAAGTGCTACTTGAGAAATATGGAAATACAAAAATATTCAAGCTTAGAGATGGCGAATTAAAAAAATATGATAAGTTAGCTCTTTCATACCCAAAGAACTGTCTCATCATAGTTGCATAGGCTGAATTCACAGGCTACTAATTAATATTGAAGAGTTTCTTGAACCACTCTCATAAATGAATCAGAGTGCCCTACAACTAATTTATAACTATTTCCTTTTGGAAATCAAGACAACTTAAAATGCTGCTTTCTGAGCATTCCTATCTTGGCTGCTAAATCCTTTGAAATTATTTCTGCCAGATATATTTCATATTTATTTATTATTTCACATATTCCATTTATCAGCTGAATTTAAAGGGAGGACTGAAAAAAAAGGTGTAAGATTAAGAAGCCTTCAGGTCTGGTTAAGACCCTTCTAATTTAGGATAATGATCTGGAGCAGCCTAAAATAACTTTTCTGACCACTTTTTATCTGAATTCGGCTGCATTGAAACCAATGTGTTTCAGTTAGATTTACACCAGAATTTTCTTTCTGATCAAAGCTGTGGAATATGTAACTTAAGAAAGAAGATGTTTATGTGCACAGAACACCTTGGAGATCAGGTAAGATCTACAACTAAGAGTCTAATTGATTTTTTACCACTTCCATAAATTAGCTGCAACTATTCCCCTCCCCCCCCCCCCCTCCCTCGAGGATGAGAAGTTTTCCTTCTCAAACCACTAAACCCTATTTGTGCTGTGGATGGTGGAACATGTAAATACAAAGGGAGTCATTCATTAAATAAGAGGCTTATGCATACACAAGTTTTAAAAAATGCATAGTTTCAAAGCCCAACTGCGAGGCTGCCATTTTCCCCCTGGTTCACAATGAGAACCCTATGTACAAGTGACCCAAGTGCTGGGATTTGGGCCAGCTCTCAGATTAGCACAGAAAACACGTCGAGACCCCATCCCCATCCCCCTCCCTCTGATGATAATGGGGGCTCAAACTGTGCCCATGGGGGCCATGTGCAGGATCTCGGGGACAGCAGCACTGCCCTGCTTTCTCCTGGCCACATCTCTGCTCGTGTTCTGGGGCTGCATCCCCTCACACCAGCACTGCTGCCCACATGGTTTGAAATAAATCACCCTACGAGATGGGGTAATGTGCCAGGCAGCTTTGAGGCTGCATCCTGCCAAGTCCTCTTGATTCCCCATGAGAGGTAATCAGAGCTGAGGACACTCAGGCCTTCTCTGGAGCAGCTCTGGGGTATCACAACGCTGCTCATGGCAAGCCTGGCAGGGATCTTCCCAACAGAGTGCTGGGCACCATCCAGTCCCAGTCCTGCTGGATAACTCCAGTGGGATTTGGCACCTCCCAGGATTGGCCTGTGAGGTGTAATTAACCATTCAACTCATCTGCAAGCACAGTGCATAGTGGGGTTTACTTCTCTTCCTCTCTTGCTTCAAAATCTGTTTGTTAAGGAAGGAAGGAAGGAAGGAAGGAAGGAGGGAACAAGATAGCAGTAAAAATTGAAGTCCTATTTGTGCAAAAATTCTGAGAGTCCAAAGCCTTTGTTACTGCACATAACAGAAAGTTACAACCTTGGAATCTGGAATAAAGAGATTTTCTAAAAATACCTATTTGCTTTTACCTTTCAGAAATAACACGTTCTGACAATTTTTTCAGAAAAACAAAAGGAACCTGTACATCCCAATTAGGATTTTTAGTATAGACATCAGTGTCCAAGAAAAAAAATTGTGCCCTGAAGTAGCCATAATTGCACAGGACCCATATGGCTTATCTTTGAATTACTCATTCTGTGAGGTTCTCCCTCCTAACAGTACCAGAATAATGTTTTTCATAACCTGTAGAGATACCTGGACATTTGTTCTGCAATTTGCTGAGTTTTCAGAGGTTTGAGTGGGAAATTTCTTTCTCTGTGTGAGTTTGTTCCTGCCGATTTGCAGACAATCCTTTCTTGCTCCTGCTTGGATCCTGCTCAGGATGGAGCTGTGAGGCTCGTGCTGGATTTGGTGTGAGTTCCTGCCTGGCACTGGTGTGTCACTGGTGGTGGTTGTTGGCACCCAGGCTGGCAGAGGTCAGATCTTGCTGCCACTGGGCTCCTCTGAGCAGTGATGGGGAGCTCTTCTTGCTCCTGGGAGAACTCAGCACATTACAGAGTTTATTTTTAAGATTTAGATTTCTTTCTCTCTTTGATCATGTATTTGATTTTATCCTTCTTTCTCTTTTGAATAATTCCCCCCCTCCTTTTATTTTTTTTTCTCTCTTACTTTTTCCTTACTCTTTCCCTTCCCCTTTACTTTTTCATCTCTGTACTCTGCCTTTTATCCTGCACTAAGTGAATGCAGCTTGTTTTGAGTCCAGGAATAGAAATGCTTGCCACTTTCCCTTTGCTCTGCTCCAGGCATGTGTAAAGCAGCACATAAATGTTGACAGCATTGTGTCTTTGTACAAGTTGGGCTTACTGCAGGCATTGAGTGCAAATTGCAGAATAAATTCATGTGCTGCATACTGGAGAAGAATTACTTCAAAGATCTAATAATGAGCAACTGAAGCTGCCCACAGTTGCTAAAGCATTTAGCTTAGTGAGACACTTATAAAAGGTAAACATAACCACAAAAAAGAACTCTGTAGTTTGCCTATATAGATTCTTGAACTCTGTTCTTTTTTTTGTATCAATGTGCATTTTGAATCAGTTCATTAGAAGGGAATGAAAAACAGAGTTTGGTTTACAGTGGCCACAAGATTTTGGCACGTTACGAGATATCTCACTCTTTTAAACACTGAGTGAGTTGTTCAAGAAAGTATCGCTTCCTAACTTTTTTTTCTACCCCCAATTATATTATTACCCTGGTTGGTTTAATTTGGAGGCTTTCTAGACTGCAAATTCAGTATGGAAGAATGGCATGCTTGCTTTTATTAGAAACTGCTTGTGCATCTCGGGACCAGCTTTGCTGTTTATGTTAGGAATGTTTTGAGTCGCTTCTATATTTTAGATAATCTGTATTAATTTTAGAGATTTAATGGTAATGGGTGACTATCCAGAGGCAGAGCTTTGAAACAAAAGTGTGACATTCCCAGGATTGAAGCTCTTGACCTGCACAGTTTGGGTCAGTTTGGCACAAGTCTTGCTGCTGCTGCTTCTGAATTTCCTTCCCACAGAAACCATGGCTTGGTAGGAGAAAGGACTGAAATGTTCTTTATCTTGTCCTAAGTTGGTTCTTCTCTGTTCTTCTCAACTGCTCTCAGCTCTACCAAGTGAACAGTTTGTGCAAAGGTGAGAGATTTAAATTCTACTCCCTTACTCCCCACTGTCACAGCAATGATTTCCTGCCCTCAGAACTGCTGGTGCCAACGGGAGGGATTGATTTGTTTTGCACAGTGGGTATGGGAGGGCTTGGTATGCTCAGCCCATGGAAAATCTGGACACAATGAAATGCTTTACTGGCTCATCTCTAGGTGAGTCTCATGCACATCTCTTGCAGAGTTACGAAACCAAACTCTCCAGAGTGCAAAACAAAAGTCTGAATAGTTCTGTGGCCCTGCTCATTGGCTGGCAAAAAATCATCAGCTTATTGAGGCTGGATGCCTCATGCTGTACACGGCACTTTCTGGAATGTTTTATTCACTCACTGAACATTTTGAGCTGTGGAAGTGACTCATGAGCACAAATCCCAGTACATTTAGCCTTTTCCACTTTGGGTTGTGTGCTTCCAGCACCAAACATTTGCTGGATTTTCCTGTCAGAATAGCAACCTCTAAAGTGTAGATTCAATGCCAGCATCAGAACAGACTGGTAAAAAATCCTCTGTCTGATATCAGAACGGGGCAAATACCTTTCTTTTCTATCCCCCACTGAGATGCAAGTTCAGACTTTTGAAAGGAGCATCTGAAGTTGTACATTTTGTTTGATTTCACAGCCAAGACACCGGGAAGAAACTTTTGGGGGGCTTTTAGTGCAGCTTTTCCCCTTCAATGAAGCTGAGCAGAGCTTGTTCACCACCAGCTTTAATTAGTTACTCACCACCCCTGTGCTTACCAGGCTGATGATGCTACTGGTAAAGTAGAGATAAAGTTTACTCACCAAAGCTTTTTACTCACTAAAGTCTTTGCCATCAATCATTTCTAAACAAGAGTGACAATCTTTGGTTAGCAGGAATGTCAAAGCGTGGGTGGAATGTTCGTAACAAGGAACTATCATGATATCTCAAATAAAATAGGAGGGAAAACATGACCACGGAAGGGACCAATGATCAATACCATTTGTAGGCAGTAACGGGCCTCCCATCAACTCCCACAGCCACGGGCCTTGGGGTTTTCATACTTGCTTATCTCTTTCCTTTATGTTCTTATCTGTTTCCTATATGTTATTGACTTGCAGGATGTCAAGTGTGAGGAAATTAAAAGTGCTGTTGGCAATGATGGCCATGACTCCAGAAATGTGAGGGGAAAAGTTAAACTGAGGACTCAGCAGTGCAGTAGGAAGTGGTGAGTGCACAGAAGTGGCCTTGATAAGTAGACCAAATCAGTACCATAAAAAGCAGTGCCTCTATTCAGGATATTTTTTTGCAGGAGTTTGCTGTTCTTTGGCTGGAGAAGTGACACATTTGCCTTTTTCTGAAGGTGGTGGTCTTATTTTCCCTAAATGTGCCATAGTAAAAAAAAAAAACCATGACATGCAACAATGATGACTTGTCCTGCCTTTATCCCTGTGTTCTCTTTCTGGTAGTGTTGTAAGGAGAAATGCTGCACTTGAAAGTCACGTGGCTGATAACTTAACAGAGTTGGGCATCTTCTGGCACAACCAAATATGTTCTAATGCCAGGGAAACATTTCACAGAACAATGGGCCTTTGACCCTCTGTTGGAACAGTAAAACAAAGTGTTGTAAGTTAATTTTAACATCCAGTGTCTCTGTCTGTTGTGGAACTACAAATCCCCTTCCCTCCTTAAGAATTTCTAAATCAGGTTGTGGCCTATGTAGCCTATTATATAGACCCTCATAAATGGAAACAGCACCAAAACAGGCCATCAGGAAGGTGTTGCTATAATTAGTGCTCTTGCAGAGAAAGAGAGAAAAGTATTCTGAGGTTTCTTCTTCCTTTTATGGATAAGAAATATAATAATATATTGCCTGATGATAGCATGATTCCAATGCAAATGGCAGGGGCTGGTGGCTTATTTAACAGGCCTGGCCTGTAGCAAGCCTCCCTTCCCCGCTTCAGTTTGAAATTGATTATTTTAATAGAGAATTCCTGAATGAAAGAGGTTCTTGGCCTTTTCCTGGGCTGTTGAATAATGTATGTGGGAGAAAGCAAATAGAAGCAGAGGGTCTCAGCTGCCGGAACAATGGGCTGAGCACAGAGCTGAGGGGGCACATTAGTTTATCATTGCCTTGTCAATCCTCATAGGCTGGGAATCGTGGGATAGCCTGGAAAGAAGCAGCTGCTGAACGTGTGGTAAACTGACCTGGGCACTTTGGAGAGATGACTACATTTACACATCTGAAAACAAGATATTGATTTTCCCCACAAAGCTGGGCAGAAATGGCCATCCTGAAAAAATATATCTGGATCGTGGCTCATTTGCAAAGCCCCGGTGCTCTGCTGGCTGTGCCCAGAGCTGGGAGCTTCCTCATGATGGGGCTTGCACATCTAAAAATAGTCTCTGCATAAACTTTGCTTTTCCTTTTCGTTGACTGACTGCCCTCCTAATCCTTTTAGTGATTCAGTACAAGTAAAATGTAAATGCAAGCGAGCTTTGTGAATGTTAACAAAAATATTTTCCCTCGATTAACAGCTTTCTTTTTTTTTTTTTTTTTTAAAGTTACATATTCCCTTTTGTGGGCCAAATTGATCTTGAAGATACATTTGTGTGATATCCCTGAAATCACAGCTCTGCCCTTCCTAACGGAAGTGGGATTCACTTCTGAGTGCCAGTTTTGGTTTAGGACACATCCTCAGGTAGAGGGGTTTCTTCAGAGCTTTCAGAAGTGACAAAAATAAGAGAGTGAAGCAATGCTTGACACGAGCAGAGTGGGATGATTAATTATTTTAAACAAGGAAAGGTTTAAGGCAGAGATGAGCACACATTTCCTAGTGATTAATAGTCAGTAAGATGCTGATGTCTTGCTCTAGGCCTAGCTATTAGGATGCTCTTATGTGGCTTTATTGCCACAAGTTTATGATTATTATTTTAGCTATCAGAAATCCTATTTATGACTCGGGATTTTCTCTGCTGGGTGCATACAAGAACATGTTCACAACGTGAATCACAGTACGTTAAGAAGTTTCAACTGGGAAAAACAGTGGCTTTTCAGAAAGGACATATTTTTCGTCTGTGTAGGTCTGATTGTGGATCCAGATTGCCCACGGGAGTAATGAGCTGGTTTGTCCTTATCTTTGCAGCTTGAATGACATTGCAAACATGAAGACTCTTGGCTTCATGAGCTGCTCTCATGATTTTGTCTGTCAAAAAGCAGCTGCCTCAGCCCTCACAAGTGGTGTAAACACTGCATTCTAGCACTCCCAGTACGTGCTGTAAAAGAAAAAATTTAATATTTTGATATTGAATACCATCATGTAGTGAAAAGGGCCTCCAAAAGCAGGACAAAATGAAGGAATGGTTTTGGCCAGGGTATTTCCAGACTATTACTATGTTTTCCATCTGGATAGATATAGGTAATCAGGCTCCTCATTGCCTTCCAGGCTGATGTTGTGCTGAGAGCAACAGAAGAACTAGGACAGAATAAAAAGATTTTTCTGCACCTTTTCAAAGCCAAGGAATGTTTAACACCTTTAGTGTGGTTGGATTCCTCTATCAGTGAGCTGTATCACAGGTATTACAAAATATCATCACTTCAAATCAGGGTTCTAAGTCTGTATCTGATAAATGAATAAATGCTCAGGTTTTCTGATGTTCAGCAAAGCCAGATCCTCCTGCTGACTGTAATGAGAATTCTGTGATTTTAAAAACAGTTTCATTCATCCATGTTTTGACTCAGGACTCTGGGTATAGGCAGCTATTGTCTTAATTATTTCAGAATAGGAGATCAAGGCAGATTTTGCTCTCAAATGTGATCAAGGTTAACCTCTTAGGAATTCACAGATTTCCCACAGAAACTCAGAGGCTTCTCAAAACACAGTAATTATTCTGTTGTGTGATTTCCTAACATCTCTGGGCTCTGGTTTGAGCTGTTCCCTGTGAGTGCTGTCCTCAGGAATAACCACATCCGGAAAAAGTGAGGGGAGACACTTAAATTCTGTGGTGAGAGAATCCTGGCTAAGCAGTGAGGAGAAAAGGCTGAACAACATCAGCCAAACACCAAATTTATCACTTACTGGAACTTCACATTATATTTGCTTCAGAGATCTTTTCTTGAACAATTACAAGCTCAAAGTGCCCAATCTTTCATCCCTTTCCCTGTGATCTGAATAGGAATTTCGCACTGGGTGAGCCAGAAAGGATCCTCTTGAACTGTGAAACAGAGCAAGGGTTGTTTCTCCTCATAGCTGTACATTAATATAATCCTACAAGATTTACTTGAATTAATTGCATGGGCAGAAAGTTGTAACAGAACAAGATGAAATCTTAGTCAGAAAGATGCTGTTTCAGTATCTTTCCTGGGTGAAATAAATGCCAATAATTTATAAGCGAAGGAAGCTTTGGTGCAGTTTTACTGAGCACTTTTAAGACCAGCCACAGACTAGATTCATTAAAATTCATTAAAATTCATGACTTACAGAGTGATGTGCCTGTCAGCTTGACTCAGTTTTCATTCTGGTGGCACAATCATGCCACTTGTGCATGGGATAATCTTATAAGAAACATGTCCCAGATTATATGTTTGTCCCTTTTCCTTAAATTCAAAGCAAGAACTACCCCAGAAGGGAATATAATGAGGGGATATACCCAAATATAGGCAAGTGTGCTCAGTCTGCAGATGCAGGGGTTGTAGATCCCAGACATACCTGGAAAAAACCAGTGGAGATGATGAGTTACAACCCTCCCAAATAACACTCGCAGAATTACTGGCAGCTGCCACCTTACTCTTCTCCCAGCTGGACAAACACTTCATTCTTCTCCTGCCCTTCCTCACTGACCAGTGCCAAAACCCTGCTGTTCTGGCTGTCCACTGCTGCCACAGAATCTCCTTTCTCCTCTTCCCGCTGCAGGTCAAGGAATTTTGTGCCTCATTTTCCCCCCAGACTCCTGCAGCATTCCTTGCTTGTGGCTGTTCCCATCACACCCAAGCACCTTTCCCTGTGACTAGTAACACCCTTTCCTTGTTTTGGTCCACATTTCCCTTCTCCCAGTTTACAAAGCAAAGTTAAACATCAATCTGCCCTCACGTCCCAGCCCCAGAAATGTGCTACCATGCTCTGAGTCCTGCCTTGGTAACAAGGCCTCTATTACAAGGAGAATAGCAATATTAAAGTCATTTTCTCAAAACGTTTCCTTGTGTGTGTGTGTGCGTGCGTGGTATGGGGGAGAAGCAAGAAGGAATATCTGCATTTTCCTTCAGAGTAAACGCTTTCCAAATTACTCATTCAGCAGAGCAGCTAAATGCCTTTCATATTCCCCTAAAATTTCTTATTAAAATAGAGGCTGATAGGTATTCTCCCATTTCAAAAGATTTGTTGGAATATATGAAAAGTTTTAATACAGAATAATTAGTCTTGCTGTATTTCCACTGATGGTACAGAAACATTTAGTTTTTTTCCCAGACCAATGATGCTTTATAGAATAGAATTTTAGAAAAGGTAATCCATGTGTTTTGTTTCAGAGGATAGAAAAAAGGCTAATCAGAGCTGTAGCGTAAAAAGTAGTTAAATTTAAGTTTAAACAGTGCGGGGGCACAGAAAGACTTTTAATGTGCTCATTCCTTCTTGCCCACGGTGTTTTGCACTGGATGTGATTTTTCATATCAATTTTTTTTGTAAACAACTGGCACAGATTACTTGTCTTTGAAACTGCTGGTGAGAGTGCAGGGAGTGAAGCATTTGATTGAGGATCTGAGTTGAGTATCCTTTCCTTTTAGTAAAAGGCTTGTTTCAAATTTATTGCTTCTGTGCCCTTCCTGCTGTGTTAACCTAGAGGGAAACCTGGCGTTTTTTCCTCCTCTTCTCTCTGAGACCTGTCTCTAAAATCAGTGATCTCCTTAACCTGGGTCCCCCTTATCTGCTAACAGATAAGGCTCAGGGGCTTGGTGAGAAGTTAAACTCTTCTCTTCCAACTGGCTCACTGTGATTTATCACCTTGTTATTGTCCAGAGAGGATGTCCCAGCCAGGCACAATGTCAAAAAGCAGCCCTTTGCTTCTAGAGTGTCTGCTGGGTTTGTTGTTGTCAGTACACTGCATTTTCTTACTGTTCCCCTGTGAGTTCATTTGCCAGCTGATGATCTTCACCCCACCTGTCTTTCACGGAGAAATTTCCTTCCCTTGCTAGCAGGATGCTGGCTGTGGAAACAGGACTGTCTTCCACTCCTGGAAAAGTTGCTTCACACTGGGAGGGTGAGGAGGGGAATTTGTGAGTGCTGCCCCTCTGCGTTCAGGGCAGTAAATGTGTTACTTCTCCCTTGGACTTAAAACGAAGCTGGTGAAATATAAATCTAGTTTAATGTCATCTGATGGAGCAGAATCTGTATTTCTCTGGGATATCTGCCAATGCATCTTGTTGCCACACCTGAGGGCTTCCAGGCTTCATCTCAGCAAAGCATTCATCAAACTCACCAGTTCTTTTCATGCAGGATCGAGTATCTCCAGACGTGGCTGAGCAGTGGCTGGAGGTCCTCTCTGCTCTCAGGCCCACAGGGAAGCGGCTTCTTGACCTCACCCATGGTGTGGGAATTAAAAAATACAACCATTTTCAGGTAATCTGGAAACATCTCGGTCACATTACGCATTTTTCACTAATTATTTTCTTGTATGAGTCAGACTGAAATCAAAGGCAACTGCAGTTGAAGGTAATCAGAGGTAACTTTCTGTCAAACCTTGATGACACTGCTGCACCCAGAAATTACCTTGTTTTCCTAAACCCCAGCGATGTCACACTGGTACTGTCAGGGACCAAACATGTCACTGTTAGCACTCACTGCAGCTTTTCCTTTACAGGAAAGGCAAAAACCTGGTCTGATGTGTGAGGGATCTCACCAAAACAGAGCAGAGTGCTGCAGAGGTTGTGTGTGGAAAAGGTCTCTGTGGTAATTTGGCCAGTGAGAATGTAATAATGTAGTTGGCATATATCTAATGTCATCTGTCTTCAGATAAGTCTGGACGCCAGTAAGGTAAGATTCATGCAAGAACGTTGTCTTCCTCCATTCTCCACAGATCTTAGGAGGTTTTTAAGGTCTGTTTGACTTTGCTTAGTTTAATGTTGTAATGAAAAGTGACTTCTTCTACCTCCACAGCATCGGAAACTCGGGTCCCTTCTGGTGGATAGGGATCGAAATCAGGAAGTTCATCTGGATGCTCAGTGCTTCTTAGGCTCGATCAGCCTTGGCTTCAGGCAGCACTGCTCTGGTGCTGGTGCCACTCACAGGTCAGAACCAACTGCAGGAGAGCAGAACTTTCCAGGCAGCCCTTTCATTATCTTATTCTGCACAGTCTAAGCACTGCACAACCATTCCTGATGCCCTTGGAGAGAATCAGCCTCCTGCTCTGCTCCTCCAGCACAGACCTGCTCTGCTAAACACTGCATGTGGGCAATGTGGGAAGCCCAGAATGGGACTGTGTGCTCTGGCCTAGAAGAGAATTTATTCATGTATTAATGTATATTAAAGTATTAATGTACCTCAGCTTTTCCTGGTCGAAAAGTATAGTCTGATATGGCAGTATAAGAGGAGATGTGAAAGGAAAACTCAGTCCCCATGGAGGAAGTGATTTGTGAATTGATAAAGCAAAGAAATTCCCAAAAATATGAATGTTTCACCTTGCTTATTGCTTCACTGATTTCTAAACCACAGAAAGAAAATTCCTAGCCGTTTTCTTTGAGGTCACTCCAGTTTCCCCAGTTAATCTTTAGATTGCCTAAACTGCTAACATTTTCAAATTAACCCATGAAAGAAATACAAAGTGAAAATATTCAACAAGTGGGAAAAAGGGAGTTTAAAGGTAATTGTAGGCAACTTCTACGTAAGCTCATCTTATGAAGGATCTCTTTATCCCCAGTCTCCTTACCTTTTTTAAACTCACAGCCTAAAGCATATTTTCTTCTCCCAGAAGAAAATAGAATTCAAGATGCATTTTTAACTGGTTTAATGGAGCCACAAGGCATTACATTAGACAGCTTTTTCCTAGTTCACAGAGGTCATATTGACATGTAACTCGTGGCATTTCCTTGTTTCCAAGATAAGATAAAACAAAGGGGAAGTGTTCAGTTCCAGGTGAGTGGGAGAGGGCACAAGAAATGGGAAGATAAGAGTGTTTGATGCAGGTGGGAGTTTATCACGCAGTGTCTTTTTCCTCTCAGGTTGCAGTTGCAGAGGAGGCTGACTGCTCACAGCACCTCAGCCCTGGCTGAGGAATGCAAGCAAATAAGGGAATGATCCAGTGGAAGAATGAACTGTTGATCAGTCAGTGTCTCCTTTCAAATCTCATAAGGCTGCAGCAGGCTTTACTGAAGATGGCTCGATGCTGGGATAACTCCCGGCCGCCTTTCATGTCAGAATAGCAGAATAAATGCAAGTAAAGGCTTCTAGTGGGTGGTTTTCAATCCTGTCCTCCCAGCAGAGCCGAATAAATTCCACAGCTGTAAAAAACTGGATTGGATTTTAACAACGGAGTACAACTTCTTTTCAGCAAAGAGATTTATAATCTTCTCCTCTCTTCAGTGAAGTGTCTTCTACACCAGTGCAATCTTGACTGGCAGTGACGGCAGTGGTCCCTCAGTGTTTGCTGCTGTCGTTGCTGAGTGCAGCTGATCAGTAGCACAAGGCTCCTAAGATTCCCTTCTTCCAGGATTCCCCTTCCCACTGGGAACAACTGCTCTGAGCCTTTTGTGCAGCTCTTGTAGAGGTGAAGATGTTCTGTCAGTCTTTTTCTTAGCATTTCTTGGACAGCAGGAGGAATTTCCTCACAGAAAGGGCTGTTAAACTTTGGAACGGGCTGCCCAGGGAGGTTTGGGGTCCCCATCCCTGGAAGAACACCTGGATGTGGCACTCAGTGCTCTGGGCTGCGTGACAAAGGTGGGGATGGGTCGCAGGTTCGGCTTGATGATCTTGGAGGTTTTTTCCAACCCAAATTATTCTGTGATTCTGTGATTTTTTGCCAGCTCGTGGCTGTAAGGGACAAACTGAAGTTCACAATCAATAGCACTGCACTTAGATTGTTCTTAGAGTGGTTTTCTGTGTCCAGTCATCTTGAATGTGGGCATTATTTTTTTCTTCCAGACTTAGGGCCCGCTCTTCAGTGGATGCCATGGATTTGAAAGCCAGTGGGAATGATTGTGGTCATCTAACTTAACTTCAAAATCTGATGGGAAAAGTTTGTCCTCAAAAAACACATCTCAGAGCAGCTCTGTCTCACCACTGAGTTTAAATAAAAGGAGGAAATAACCATAATGTCACCTGCTCCCAAACTTTTCATCATCCAATTAATATTTTACTAAAACATCATATTTAGGCAGAAAAAATGCCTTGATAAAACCATGGTGAGTTGTCAGTTGTTTCTCCATGAATATCCTTAGCAGTGCACTCCCCTATGAATTGTTGCTGCAAGATCAGTATGTCAGTAGAATATCATCTTAAAAATGCCTTTTACTCATTCATGTGCCTCATCTCTTGACCCTTGGATTCTCTAGTATTGTTTTTGTATGGTAAAGGCCAGAACTGTGCGCAGATTTCAGGAGCAGTAGCACCAATTCTGTGTATAAGGGTAAAAATCCTGCTGTTCCTGGAGATTTTGTTGCTTGTGTGCCCCAAGATCACACTGGCTCCTTGCTCCTTTTTTATGCAGGAAATTAATTTTCATCCACAACCCCACAGATTTTTTCCAAAGTTTCCAGTCCCCCAGACAGATTCCTCAGCCTGCTATTGTGGCCTGCATACTTCATTCCCAGGCTTGTAATCTTATATTTGCTCATATTTGTGCATAATTTACCAAGCCGTCCAACTTACTTTGTATTGCTGGTCCAGTCTTCTTTAGTTAACTCTAAAAATAATACCATTACAACTAAGAAAATATCCATTTCCTTTACTGATGGATTATTTTTAAACAGGCAAAATAGCTAAAATGAAGATTGTATAGATAAACAGTGTGGGCTTTTGTTTGTTTTTTGGGGGGTTTTTGAGATCTAATCGTCATGCAAAGCAAGAAAATAAAATTGCTTTATGATGTAGTAATAGCTAATGTTGAAACGTGTTAATGTCTATGGGTAAAACACTTGCATTAGTGTAATGCAGCACAATTATTTTTGTGTTGTTAGATTATATCTGAGTAGGTATCTGGAGTAGCCTTTATTCAAGAAAGCAGAAATCTGTGAGGAATAACATCATGTGTATATTGCCTTGTGTGCCTCTTTTCCTGAATATAATAAGCAGTAAATTACCTTCAAAATCTGATGGGAAAAGTTTCTCCTCAAAAAACCACATCTCAGAGCAGCTCTGTCTCACCACTGAGTTTAAATAAAAGGAGGAAATAACCATAATGTGGCCTGCTCCCAGATTTTTCATCATCCAATTAATATTTTACTAAAACATAATGTTTAGGCAGAAAAAACGCCTTGGTAAAACCACAGTGAGTTGTCGATTGTTTCTCCATCTGCTGCTGTTTCAGTTACAGAGCCTCAGGAGCTGCAGATGCAGATGAGCATTGCCAATAACTCCTCAACAGAAAATGCAACATATCACCTGATTATTCAATTTCGCAAGCTGGAAAACCGGATAAATGATGTAAATAAACAATCTGCCCTATCTGTTCCATGGGAATTTTGGGCAAAATATTCTAGATTTGCAGGAAAACGAAGCATTTTCTGAGAACAGTTTTTATAACGGGCGCTGAGCTGCTCTCTGGTGCACTAACACTGAGCCAAAAACCCCCTTCTGGAAAGCCAATGCTGCTTCTTTCTCCCTTGGAGCGGGTGCTGGGCCTCTCTGCTGTGGCAGTGGTGGCAGCAGGAGGGTGCAGCAGGCTCTGAGCAGGGAGGGTTAAGCTTTTTGGGAAGTGCATTGTTTGGAGTTTGCCAGCGGGTGGCTCATCTGGCAGCGCCGCATCGAGGCGCAGCAGTCATGGAGCCTCATGTCCGGCAGCCACCAAGTCACCTAATCAGATGTGACTGACACTATTTGACGTGACAAGTCGCCCAGGAAAGTGCAGGGAAACAAAAACATTATTTTTTCTGAAAATTTCTGGCTGAAGCTGCTGCATTTCCCCGGTTTTCGTTTTACACCGCGCCCAAGAACATGTGCTTGATAATGGGCAGGGGGAGGGAAAACACATGAAAAGGTTTCCTGATGTAGAAAAAAACACAAGCTATTGTCGTGAGGGCACAATAAAACTTTTGCAGAAAGTGGTTTTTGCAGCCTTTTCACAAGGGAAGCCCTTGGGAACATTATTTCTGTTTGGCTGTGAGGAGCTGAAGGGACAGCAGGGAGTGCGTTTGTGACGCAGGAAAAATCACACATCACACACAAGGGCAGGAGGGCTTCAGACAGGATCCACAAAACAAATCAGACACCTGTGTAACTTTATATCATGCATGCTGGAGATTTCTGCTATTTGAAAGTACAGTTCTGGTAAAAAAACACTGAAAAATACAAACCCTGGGTTTCACAGACCTGAGGAGAAAGGCTCCTCCTTACAGCAGAGTTGTTCTCTTTACCTCTGGCTCAGTGCCATGCTCAGGACAAGAGACACAAAATTTTCAAAGTTATTTGAAAAAGGGCTTCCAAAGGGCTTCCAAAGTTATTCTCAGGATGAACCACAGCCTTCTTCCACTGCTGCTTTGCCTGAGTATCCACGCACAAGGGTTGCAGCCGAAAAACCCCTTGTGAATCCTGATACAGCTGCTGAGAGGAGGGAGGTTTTGTACTTTGCTCTTCACTTCTCTTGTGTGCTGCATAATTAGAAATGTCCAACAAGTTTATGCAAAGAATTCAGCCGCAGCTTGGTTTTGCAACAGTGTTCTTTTTTTTTTTAATAATTGATGGCTTTATTTTAAAATTGATTTAAATATGTAGTTTTTACATTATGACAGTCTTGTAGAAGAAATGCTTGAAAAGAGGTCTGTGGGAATTCAAACAGCATAAGATATAATAGTAAAAATTAGCTGAAGAATGTTCAAGTCCTAAGAAAATTATCCCGTAATTAAGTTCTCTTTGTTTTTCTATTTAGCCATCTTATTCCTTGTAGCCTTTTCTCGTTCTTTCCTAGTGGAGTTAAGCAGGCAACAACTTATGTGTAGGAAAACATAAAGGTATGATGTATACATAAATGCAATGGTATAAAGTTCAGGTTTCTACTGCCAGGCAATGAGAAATCAACATTCAGAAAAATCAAGGCAATTGATTTTTTTTTTTTTTAATAAATGTGGATTTAGGAGATTAATTGTCAATCCCTGAGTTGATGTTTTGTGCCATGTGACAGTCAGATCCATGCTGTGATAAAGCGGCATCTCAAGGAGCAAGAAACTGAGAGATCAGCTTTCAAGAAGCTGCCTTTTATTTTATTCTGCAATATTTATCCCCTAAGACTCCTGCCAAGCGCAGGAGGAGAAGCAGCTGTTTAAAATTCGAACAGTACACATGTTAACAAGTGCCTGTACATCCCCTAGCAGGAGCAGGGGAATGCACTGGAAAATAAGAGGCTTTAGCAGCACTGAAAATTGTTGGTGTCTGAGAGCTTCAGGTTTGTAGGTGGGACATGTTTTCCAGCCAAAGCTCCTCAGCTGCCTGCACATTATCTGTACCTTGCCAGGGAGCTGGGCCAAGGCATAGGTAAAATAGGCAGAACGTCCCTATTTTTTAGGTAGGTATTGGCATAGAGCATTCTGCTCTAGTGGAGTTTCTGTGATGTGAGCGTTGCTCCCATGCAGAATGTAACACTGGGAACCTCCAGTTTTCTATATAGAGAAGTTTTCATTCTCAACCAAGCATAAATGAGTGTGCTGAGATGGGGACATGCCCTGCCTGTGAGTGTCAGCCTCTCCTCCCAGGTAAGGAGTGACAGGGTAGGAGGAAATGGCCTCAAGTTGTGCCAGGGGAGGTTTAAGTTGAAAATTAGGAAGAATTTCTTCACAGAAAGGCTTGTCAAGCACTGAACAGGCTGCCCAGGGAAGTGGTGGAGTCGCCATCTGTGGAAATGTTCAAAGAACGTGTGGATGTGGCACCTGAGGAGGTGGTTTAGTGGTGAGCATGGTGCTGGTGCTGGGCTCATGGAGTTGTTGATCTCAGAGGTCTTTTCCAACCTGAGCAATTCCAGGGTTCCACACCAGTGATTAGGGGTAACTTGACCCAGGTGGGGCTGGTGATCTTTAGTTTTGGGATAATTTTGCTCTCACTGAGAGCGGGGAGAGCATCACTCATCCTTCCCCTTGCCCTGCCCCAGATGTGTCTGGACAGCTCCACACCCACATCTGCTGCCCCTGCCTGGCTCCCAGGGTTGCCTTGTCCTCAGAAAGACCCTCTCAGCCTCCTCTCCCCTGGGGGACTGGAAACCTGAGCCTGTGAGCCTGCAGCTCCCAGGGGGAAGAGAACCACATTAGCCTGGAATGGAGACCTGGCCAGTGGCGTTTCCTCAGGGGCCTCTCACAAGATATTATTTCAAACCTGGGATCGCCTTCCCAGAGCCTCAGAACTGAGTGTTAGCAACATCCTCTCTGTGTTTCCAGAGCTCTTCCACTCTAATCCTTCTGTTCTCCTTTCCTTTCCCCCCCTGCTTCTCTTTTCCCCGCACAGCAGCTCTGTGTCCAGGTGAATCTCTGCATTCTTGGGCTAAGTTTGTTTGTATTCTATAAACCCCACACTTCCGAAAACATGGATTATTGAGGTTCTTAAATATAGGTACATTGCACTTCCCAATTGATGGTTAAGGGTCGATTTCGTGTGTTTAAAAACTTCTTCCTGGAGTTTTCCAAGTCCACTTAAATAAAAACCAAACAAATAAAACACTGGAAGGTGGAAGTAATAGAGTTCTTGAAGATGACAGTTGAAACGCATCTGTGAGGATGAATCTGTTTTACTTTTGTTTAAATCACGTGGCGATAAGGGCTTTATTTTAGACAAGTCCTTGGCTACTCCTAAGAAGCCCTGTAGTATCAGAAAGACTCTTTCCAAAGTGCTCTGCTTTTGTTGCCTTTTACTCTGACAAGGAAAAAGTAAGGTTAAACTTCATGTTGCTCTCTCAGTTTCCTTAAAATTCTGTTTTTCATGCATGATACCGTCATTAACACCTGGCAGAACAAAGCTGTCTTGCAGAAGTACTTCTGAATATTTGAATCCTAGCTTAATGGGTTGAAGGAGGAAACAATTATTCTGTGAAGTATGCAAAACCAATTATTTATATTCTCAAAAAATAATAGACCTTTCTGAATTAATTTGTATATATCCCTTTTTTCAGAGGGGATTGTTTAATTCCTGTTTACAAGTGTTTGGCTTTTGTTACTGTGGTTTTGCTGTAAGTTTCCCCCCCTCCCTTTTTTCCCTCTTTTAGCCATTAGAGAGCCACGCTGCAACCTATTTGTTCAAACAAAGATGTTTCTTCTCAATAAATCATCAGATGAGCTATTGGCTTCATAATCTTTACTTAAACCCAAAAATATCCACATGGGTGCACAGCGTTCAGCTAATTAATTTCTGATAATTTGCCATGTTCATGGCCAGCTGCCAGGGGCTCCCATGAGCGTTAATCTGTTAGCCATGGTAAAATGATTGGAGATCTGCTCCTGCTGGTTGCCAGATAAATTCTTCCTATGACAATGTCACTAGGTTAATTAATTCAATTAATGACTCCCAGCAATGTTTTCCTTTGTCTTTTTCATTTGCCACAGGCTGCTGAACAGGTACTCCCAGGGATGGATTCAGGAGCTGTGTCACAGAAAAGGAATTATGTACCATTTTCGTGCCTAGTTCTGAAGTGTCTTAATTTCTTTTAAAATGAACTTAAGTAGTGGTTAATTCCATCAGAAATGAGTTTGTTTTCTCTTTTCTCTTAAATGTGAGCAGTCAAATACCCATCACCTTGTTATTTTCAGGTGGACTCATGATTTTAGGTAACTTTACCATTAGATAATTTTTATACATGGTGTAACTTTGCTCTACAGATGCCACAAACTGCAAATTTGCTTTCACCCTTCAAAAGAGGAACTTCCAAGCTGCATCTGCCCTCAGGTGTATCTGCCTTATCACCCCAGCTGCAACAATGGAACTGTTCTCTGTTTCGAAGTTCAAGGCAGAAAAATGCATCTTACATAGAGCTGGTGGGTTTTTAATAAGGAAAAAGTGAAAGGAAAGATGCTTCCAAAACGGACGTGAAGAAATAATCTCAGAAGCACCCTCAGAGCTTCTCAAGGCTCCTCTGTCTTGAATGCTACCTCGTTTTTCTGGGCTAAACTGGGAGGACTTGGAGAGAGCAGCCTTCGCTTTTTAGATTAGCTCATCTAAAAGTGTGAGTAAAACACAGAGCAAGCACTGAAGTGAGAATGAAAGTCAATTTTTCTTCTTGAGCTTCAGCTAAGGAGCAAAGCAGGGGCATCATGACTCCCCGCCCAGTTATGGTCTCTGTTGATCTGGCTGTGCACCAGCACGCCTTGGACTTCCTGCAGGTCCCTGTGGGTTTACATTATACATGGATACTGGTACTGAGCTCACCCTGTATTCACTCTACTGGGTTTCCCATCCACGGCTTTATTTTTATTCCTTTTCTTGAATACGAGCTGAAAACACCTGCATTGAATGTGAATTCTGGGTTTGGAAAGGAACTGAAGCAAGTTGTAAATCCAAATTCCGCCACCACCAAGGTTCTGCCCTGGCAGCTGTTTTGGGTTAGCCCCCATTTGGTATGTGACTAAATCAGACTTTAGAATAAATTTAGTCAACTGGATGACTGATTTAAACCCAGTGAAGGCTCTAAAAGGCTTCCAGCAAAAGCTGTCTTGCCCTGGGGCACCACAGCAACCTGGAGGAAAAATGCAGTGAGGAACAAGTTGAGCTGTTACCAGGAGATCTGTGCTGGCTCTTAGCATCCCCCAAAAAGCTGAGGAACAGCTGACAGCTGATGTCACCTCTGCAGTAAAGGTGTGAACATGGAAAGGGGGCTCTCTCTGAAGGATCAGAGGGAGCTGCCTGTGCCATTTGCCCCGCAGAGGAATATCTGACATTAGGGACTGTATTTCAGAGACTGCCAGCTGACTCCTAGTGCTTTCTCTCCTGTGCCATATTAACCTCTCTGAATTGTGGATGCCAGGTGAGCTAAGGGTGAGGTGCTCCCTGTTGGTTTGTGAGGTGTCTGCTCTCCCTAAACCAGGTGCACACCCTTGACCAGCCCACGCAGGGTAGGGAGGGAGGGGGGGACACCTCAGGTTCACTGCTGAGCTCTGGGAGCCTTAAACAAAGCCTACCCTGAAGTTTATGGCATCTTCTGACACTTGTCATCTAGTGAAAATCCTATTATCCCCCTGAGGGGGAAATCACTATGTGCTATTCTTTAAATTCAACCCAAACATAGAGTTTTTAAATAGAAACACTCTGGTGGTTCATGTCAGGGCCCTTTCGCAGAAGCAGCTGCCCAGGTGAGCCACACTCGAGGAGCAGCAGCATTTAAGCTGCCACTTCCCTGCAGTAAATGCTGTCCTTTGTCTCCAGGAGCTGAGTGATAGAAATCAGGATATGCAAATTCGGGCAATGGATCTTAATTATGAGCAGCAGGTGTCTGTGCAAGAGTGCCCAGGTGAGGGGGGCACCGCAGCTCCCCTGGCTTGCCCGTGGTGGTGTACAAAGGGAGGGCTGCAAAGTTCCGATTAATTATCCACGTTAATGAGCTCGGCGACCCAAGTGAAAGGAGAGGGCCGTGTCTGCTGCTCCAATTTAGTCTTCTCCACAAACAGTGCTTTAAAAACCAGTTATGCAGCTCAGCCTCCAAAGAACACCAGGAGACAGCAGCAAGGGTGAGATTACCATGATAAACCTCAAGAAATCAATTTATGGGAGTACGGATGATGATGGATCATCCTGCTGGAGAAATTAATTGTCTGAGGAACATTTCTTCAGGATATCTTGACCAGAGGAGCATCTTCCCAGCGGGTTGCTAAATGCGATCCTCTTTGGGGACACAACTTTGTTTACCGTTCACTGATTTTAAAATGGGTAATTATTATGATTCTTTTAAAATTTTTGTCAGCACACCACTAATCACACTGCAAGCATTAAGGTCAGGTGATCTGGGGGTATAATTAATGACTAAAATAACACAGATTAGTGTTGGGCTGTAGTGTCTCTGCCTCATGTCTGGACAGGCACAGGTAAGGGAGGACAGACAGGGGTGGTGCCTCCAGACCAGGTAAAATCCACACTTTGTCCAGTCTGAGCCCTCATCTGAGTGGATAATTCAGTTTCTGTGCCCATTCAAAGATGATTTTTGTACCAAGGGTGTAAATATTGTACCATTTATTGAAAAATGAACCATTCTTTTTCCTTTCTGCTGAAGTTACCTGTCTGCTTTGTAAGGAAATGTATAAAGGCCAAGTTATACACTGTGGTTTCAGCTGATTTAAGGTCTTGCTGCTGTGTGAAAGAGAGAATCTCAGTCCCTGGTTGTGTGATGCTGCCCTGGTCCTGGCTTTGACACGGGTGAGGCTCTGCACTGAGTCCATTCAACTCGCTGACCAACAGAAAACTAACCCAGAAAAGAGTGGCTGAGGTCTTCCCCCTTCCTCCCTTGGGGTCAGACCATCCCTTTTTCCTCCACCAGAGGCATCATGATTCTCTTTGAAGTAGGAAACTTTAAGTAGTTACACACGGGAGCCCCACACGTGGACAGTAGGGAACAATCTGTCCGCCGGAAAATGTATTTTAAAAGAGGGTGGTATTTTTGGGTTGAGACCTTGGGCCATTTCTGGTATAACCCAATTTCTTTATTACGCAGCTCTTGGGTCAGAGCAGATTCTGTTTGCAGGCTTTCAGTCAGTCACCTTCCCAAACTCTTTTTTTTGTTGTTGTTTTCTTTCTTCTTTCTTCCCTTTCCAACTGTGGCAATATCTAAGCAGACATCTGGCCCTGATTATGCACACCTTGTGTGGCCGCTGGTGCGAAGTGGGTGTTAAACAGCATCATTCTTGTGTTGGCAGCGTTTTACACCCCCATGGTAAATGATTACTTGAGGTCCAGAGAAATAAAGTGTCAGCCTCAGTGCACCACGGCGCAGTTCTGCCACAAATTGGAGCGCTGCAGTTTGAAGGAATCAAATCCTTTCCTCCTCTGGAAAACGAAATCAAGCCCAAGAGACACAAAATCTCTACCCACTGTCACCACGTGGAGGAAAGGCCTTTGGCTGGCTTGCAGCAGAATAACTTGATGGGTGACCTCACATGGAAAACAGCCTAGATAAACAAATAATTATGAAACAAAACCACTTCTCTAGCCCTGCTTCTTCTTGCAAAGCAATAGTCTCTGATTTGTTTTTCAGTAGAAAACTTATGGATACGGGTGCAAGCTTAAAATTTTGACGTCCTATACATTTGTAACTCTTGCCACAGCCAGGGATATTTCTGAATGAGAACTGAAGCATCTCTGCTCGTTTGGAGGAAATGCTGTTACACAATGCAGGACAAAACAGTTAAAGCCACTTTAAACAGGTTAAATGGATGAAGGCTTCAAAGTAGGATCATCTGTTTATTTACATCCATTGTCCTCTTGTTTCCCACACAAATATATTCTGTGTTTAAAATTTATAAAGCTGGGCAAGCCCTTCTCACGCTGTTCTCAGTAAAATATTGCTCGCTGCGTGTCTCTGAGGGGCTGCTGACAAATAGGCTCTTGTTGTCTAACTTTCCCTCTGCTGAGGTTAATGATTAAGTGGTTCAGGAGGTTAATTCCTGGAGATAGTGTTGTCTTTGGCTTGAACAGATGTTGGTAGTGCTTTAATGTGGTTATCAAACTGCTGCCCTTCATCCTTTGCTCTGTGCAGCCCTGGGCATTGTTCCCCCGTGCATTCCAGGCCCCCTCTATGGAGATCCAGCAGAGCTGAACATACCATTGCCTGAGGGCTGCCTCCCCCGGGGTCACGCTGGGTAATGCCCAGAGCTGCCACACAAACCGATAACAGCAAGATCTGTAAATATTTGTCTGCGCAGAAAGGTGCAGAATACCTGTCGAGGCTCATCTGTAAAGCCACTTACAGCCTTTATATCATCCCAAGCCCCCACGAGGCAGAGCATCACCCTGAAACCTGCCCCTCCTCCCCTCAGCACCTCCTGTCTTGTTCCAGGATATGAATCTCAAGGGTGCATGAAGTGTTCTGTGGTGCAACCAGCACCTTTAGCAGCCCGGTAAAACCCTGGGAGTTGGACCAATATTTGCAGCTTGGAGCTGCATCATCACAGGAGATGCTGGATGTGTGCAGGAGTCCTTTTTTCCCACATCTGCTGCATCATAACCAGCCAGCAGCAGTTAGAAAATTTTTAAAAAACCAAATGAACTTTATGATTTCTATAAACAGACCATGGAAGGGTTAATTTTAGGCTGGCCTCAGGCTGGGATTGGTTCCACCTGAATGCCAGTACTGCCAATGCCATAAGTGAAACATCATCTTGGATTTTACCTGTTTGTCATTATTTGTGACGTTACCTCCTGTCCTCCCCCTACACAGCTCCAGAGCTGCTGGCAGGAAAAAGCATCCTGTTGGATGTTAGTAGCCTGTTGGAGTTAAAAGCATCTAACCTCATTCTGTCTGGATATGACAGTTTCGTTTTAATTATTGGACAGGTTTTCTTATTATGGGCATTTGGTATCACTAGCTGGCAAATTGTATCCAGATCTAATACAGTATAAAGGACTGAATTTTAATTTGGGGAAGAATACTGTCAGTTTGGAGGAGTTAACTGGCTTATGGAATCAGAGCATTTCCCAAGAACCTCCTGTCTCTATGGAGATTTTTTTTTTTTAAGTAATTCGCAGTTTCAAAGAGAAGCAGGGTCCTGTGACCAGAATACACATTGGTATTTTAAATGGTAGGATGTAAAAAAAAAGCCCCAATACAAACTTTATATTTCTATAAATAGTCCTTGAAAGGGTTAATTTTAGGCCAGCCTTCCACTGGGATTGGTTATATTTGAATGTCAGTACTGCCAGTGCTAGAAGAGAAACTGTCTTGGGCTTCACCTGTTTGTCATCATTAGTGAAACTGTAAACAGAGAGGAATTGATGCTTTTTGCTTTTGTTTCATTACAAGCTGAGATGAAACTTTTTGTTGGCCTGTCATTGATTAGAAACTCCCTCCCACCCTCTCCTTTCCTTTCTCTCTCCCTTCCATCTGAGGATCTTGCCCTCTGCCTTTGCTCCTTCCCTAGGGCTCACTCTCTGTATTTGAGTTGGTGCTGCAGAAGGCAAAACTCCGATTTAAAGGCCTGGAGTGATGAGAGCCATGGGCAGGGACACCTTCCACTCTCCCAGGCTGTTCCAAGCCCCATCCAGCCTGGCCTTGGACACTGCCAGGGATCCAGGGGCAGCCACAGCTTCTCTGGGCACCCTGTGCCAGGGTCCCCCCACCCTCACAGCAAAGAACTTCCTCCTGATATCTACTTTAAACCTTCTCTCTTTTACTTTAAATCCATTCCCCTTTTTTATTCCATGCTCTTGTAAAAAGTCCCTCTCCCTCTTTCTTTTAGGCTCCCTTCAGGCGCTGGAAGGCCAGTTAGGTCATTCCAAAGCCTTCTCTTTTCCAGGCTGAACAATCCCAGTTCTCTCAGCCTTTCCTGGCTCTGCAGCTGCTCCATCCCTCCGACCATCTCGGTGGCCTCCTCTGCACTCGCCTACGCCTGATGTGAGATAAAAATTGTAGCGATTCTATAAAACCCTGCAGGAATACCCCCTCGAATATTCCTGTGGAGAACCACAGGCACGGACAGGTGGGATGGCGGGGGATGGAAGGGACAGGGACAGGGACAGGGACAGGGACAGGGACAGGAGCCAGGCTCGGGGGTGCCATTCCCCCTCTCGAACAGCAGAGGGCGCAGGAGGGCCCGGCCCTGCAGCGGATGGGGAGGAAGAAAAATGGGTGGAAAACGGGCAAAATCAGGAAATTAAAGCTTTTATGTTCTTTATACCATGCCTGGCACGTAGAGAGAAATGCAGGTAACCACAGAGAGCTGGCCGCAATACGATAAAAAGAGCGGTCGTGTTTCAAACTCACAGAAAATCGCTGTACCCCAGAATCTAATCGCCTCCACACTATCCCTGCCTTTTGAGGTCCGTTGTCGCTGGGAATGGATTGGAAATCATTTTTGACACTGTCCATTCTGAGCACAAGCGGGGATATGCCGCCGTGAGCGGATCTGGATTCCCCCGGGGCCCTGTTTCTCTCGGGGAGGTGCCGTGCACTCTTGTGCGTGCCTTGCACCGGGATATTAATTCCCAGTGCTCCATCTCCGCCTGGAACGGCCGGGACTCCGGAGGATGGGAACTGTTTGATTTGCACCTGTGTGAATTTCAGATCGCTAGCGGCGTGCCCGTGGTGTATTTGGTGTAATCGGTGTTCGCACGCTCTGGGAGGATGAGATGAGGGCTGTGATAAGTGTGGCTCCCTCTGAGGATGCCTGGCTGTCTCCTGATCCTTCAGGAAGTGTCTCCTCTGCCGGGACTCAGGGGTGACTCTTGCAGAAAAGCAGCCCCTTGTCCCTGCTGCTGATTTCCAGCTGTTCTCCAGCTTGTAAAACACATCATCAACAGCGGCTGGCTGAAAAGCAGCCCAGCAAAGGGAAGGAAATTATTCTCTTTCAGCTGGAGCAATTTCCCAGCCTGGCTTACCACAGAACTGCACACTTGTGTGCTCTTGTGGCACAGGCACAGGAGGAACAAGAAAACCAGGATGGAGAGAGCGATGTGACTGCTAGCCCTGGGCCAAATGCCTTTTATCAGGCTGCTGCTAAGCAAAGCTTGTTGTGAATGAGAATTTATGCTAAAAAAAGAAGAAACCAAATTGGTTGTCATCCCTGGAAGTATAAAATCCATGTTCAGCAGTTTCCCCACAGTGGAGGAGAAATATAGTTCAGAAATAACTATTTTTGCTTTGAAATCTTCCAAGGGAAATTGAGGCCAGACCTCCACCTCACAGGGCTGGAAGACATAACTACTTAGCCAGGGCTGCAGGGCCAAGCCCTCTCACACCACATGAGCCTGGAAAACCTGAGAGGAGAGTTAATTAACCATCCAGCATGGAGGAATGATCTTGGTGCTGGAAAAAGAAAGCTGCTAAATAAAGGGAGCTGGTGCAGAGGAATTAGGGAATTAGGCTCTCCACTGGAGCAGAGCAGGCAACTCTGCAGTGGAAAAGCACCACGGGCTGCAAGGGGCACGGGGCAGGAAGAGTTTTCCCAAGGTCCTTGTGAAGAGGAGTTGAGTTTGGTGGAGGTCTTCCAGCACTTGGGACACATCACCAATGTTCTGCTGGGCGCCAGAGGTGGCACGAAGCAGTGACTCTGAGTGAAGGCCTTGCCATAGATCAGTCACAGGATGGTTTGGGTTGGAAGGGACCTTAAAGATCATCTCGTTCCACCCCCTGCCATGGGCAGGGACACCTTCCACAAGACCACGGTGAAGAAATTCAATTATGTCCTTAAAGAACTGTACAAACCGCAGTGAAAAGGAGAAAAGAGAACTACAAGTAAGGAATTTGGGGAAGTTTTCGGATGGAGAACAATAATTTCTCCTTAGCTGAAGTGCTGTAAGGGAGCAGAAAGTCTGGAAGATTTTTTTTTCCATGACTGTCAAGGCATAAGAATAAAATCCATGTTCACTTTTTTTCCCTTGGTTACAGGTGTGAATTTTCAAAGTCAACTGAGACAGTGGGGTAGAAAGATTACATTGAGATTAAAAACCAACTAAATACTTACAGGCATCATCAGGCCCCTTTGGAAAGCCTTGTTGGCTGCAGAATGTGTATGTTTTATTTGTGACTTTTTGGAAAAATGACAATTTATTTCCTGCAGCAGAACATCAGGGGTCTCAGGATCTATGAAAGTCCTTTCAAGATCACTCTTTACTTGTGATATCCAAGAGTGAGACCAGAGTGGTGCCCCTGTTATTTCAAAGTCTGCTGCACTCCAGAGGATGAAAATATTTGTGGGGCAAAGACGTGCCTTGGATCCTCTTTTCTCCGCCCACGTCCCTGGGTGAGGCATTTTTGCACTTTGAAACAATGAAAGTTCACAACAGAAATGTTCAATTAACTGTTAAACGCTCTCATCAATTCAGGGATCATTTCCAAATCTGATGGATGAGTTCAAAATCTCCAATTCATTCTAACCATCAGGCGGAAAAGCAGTTGAACTCCTGAGGAGAAAAGAGCAGATAAACACTGGAATGAACTTACATATCTTTGAGAGGTGCAGTGCTCTGCAGACAGTGAGTTAAGAACAGGAAAACTTCCCAAGCGGGTACTGTAAGCAGAATAATAATGGGCAATGGCTCAAGTGAAGGGTTTTCTTCCTCTGGCTTCATTTAGATCCCAGTTTAAAAGGCATGGAGTTTGTTTTTGTGTGTACACGGGGAGAGTCTCACACAGTGCACAATTAAATTGTTTCCCATGACAGTAGGGGGAAAAAAAAAAAAAGGAAAATTCTATTAAAACCAAGAATCTAAAAAGTATGCAAATATTCAAGTGGAAGAGGAGAAGCTGAAAGAGGACTTTATGAATTCTTGGCTAAGTGAGTAATTTCTAGAACTCCCAAAATTAACGCCAATTTGAAGTTCGTTTATTTGGATAGTTAGGATATATTCTGAATTTTTAATCAGTTCTGTTTCTCCCAGATGCATGCAATGGATTCACGCTGCAGGAACTTCTGAGGGAGTTTTGAATTAATGCAACCTGTGAGCCACTGAAAAGCGGGTGCAAACAAATGCAATTCCCTGCTCTATAATGGTAGGATTCTGTTTTGTGTCAGCAGCACTCTTAAACTCACAGATTCTATATTTTATTAAAAATAGGTTATGTAACATGAAAAAACATCGTGGAGTATATTTTCCTGAATCCCATCACAGTTTCCTGTAATTCTGCATTATGCGTGAACACACTCAATTATACCTCCACGAGATTTTTAGACTCTGGCTCCACTGTCTTCCATTCAAACCTGCATTTTGAATATGCTGAGCTATGAATTAAAACACCAAACCCAAACAAAACCAGCAGTAGGTGCACTGATAGCAGTGGAACAATCTTTCTGCCTGGTAATATCCATCCTGTTACTTTTCAGAATACCTAGATTCCAGCTGTTCCTGCTCTTGTGGAGCGATCTGACCTGGCATAAGTGAGCTATTCAACATGGAATAGAGGTCAGCGTGTTTGCTTAAACAATCATTGAAATAGTAATAATTTTAATTTTAAAAAATGTATTCCAGCTGCTAAATGGATTCCCAGGAGCACGAGGTCCATTCTGTGCTAAGAGTTGTATGGAAAACACTAGGAAGCTGGAAAAGAAGGAAGAATTCTGCCTCCCATTTTGCAGGGGCAGAAAATTCTATCGAGGGATCAAGAGACAAATCCAGGCTGATTCAGGGAGTTGGTAAAGGACCTAAACTGAGCCTAAAATTAGTGAGTCTCAGGGTGCAGTTCCATGATGCAGCCGAGCTGCTGAAGCTGCAGGTCCTGCTGGAAAAGGAGATCCACTGGAAAAGGAGAATCACTGAAAAAGGAGATTCACTGAGCCAGGGCAGGGGGCCCAACAAGCCAAAATCTCAACTCACCCCTACTCCTGGGAGTGGGAGAAAGGAGAAGGCCGCAGGGCTCCTCTCGCTTTCTCCTGCTGTGCCTTTTTGAGTGGTTGCAAAGCTCCGAGGATGCTCTGAGAGCCTGTACCAACACCACAACCCCGAGGTTTGAGAATGGAAAAGGATCCTGCCCTGCTTCCCACCACCACCACTCCCCTGGTTCTGGTCTGTCAGGGCCTGGCACTCTTCCAGCACAGCTGCTTGGATTTCACTCTTAGATCTGTATAAAATATCAACAATGCAATCAGTTTCTCCTCAGCAGCTAGGTACTCTGAAATAAATAAACAAACTGTGGGCACAGGGAAGAAAGTTAAGTTGGCATAAAATGGCATTTAGGGTACATATGTATCGCTTCCTATCACTTGTCAACTCTTTGAAACAACAAACTTCACTAGTTGACCCAAATACTAAGTATTAAAAATGAACAGATCAGCACCACTTTGCCTGGTTTTTACAGAATAAAAGGCTCCTGTTATTTTCAGAGCCTGATTTTTCCATTTCCCTTCATGCCTTGACCTCTCTTTACTGGCCCACTTATTAGTAACACTTACTTTTGGGAGATTGTAACGTTTCTGAAAGCACTGCGAATACAATTCCTCCAGCCATTAATCCTTGTCTTCATGCTACCTCCACAGCACAATGCCTCTCTCTTTTACTCCTGGCTTTTTTATCTCCTTCTTTTTCTTCCCCTTTTTTATCCCCTCTGTTTACCCCAGTGTAGCCACTCCACGAGGTAATTCCCTTTGTGACAAGCTTGCTGCAAACTATCTCCTATTTACACTGGCTGCAATTTTCAATTAAAGACAAGAACTTAACTTTAGTGGAGGGTCCTATAGAAGTCCAGCGTTTGGGACTTAAGATTTGCTTTCCCAGCTTGAGGCTTTGGAGTTGGGAAGCTTGAGAGAGAGCCTTGGATGAGGTGGCAAAGTGTCTTTCACAGAAGAGCTTTAAAGCAGAAAACATGTTAACACCCAGGCTCTGGGGCTGGGGAGAAACAACAGGCAGGGAAACAAATCTCATGCAGAAATGATATACAGGCCGGCTACCCAGAAACATGATTTAAGTGGCTGAGTTAGCCTTTGTACAGTAGAATAATGTCAGCAGCATAAAAACTGCACTGCTTTTAAAGAATAGCTCGGAGTGTCCAGTCTAAACCAATTAGGCTTGGAGCAGAAGACTGTGAAATGCCACTTAACATGCTGGTTTAAGCTTATAAAAACCAACTGTAGGGAGAAGGAACTGTAAGCTTTCTGTTTGCTAAATAAGCACGGGACGCGAGAAATCATCATCAGACAATGAGAAGAATTTCAATGTACAAAATTCCCCTCACGGTTTCTCATTTAACTCTATGTGTATTGGGATAGCTTGGGAGACTGCAAATCAATTTTTTATTGAAAAGATGGCAGGTGCCATTTATTTTGTCTGCATTTACCATGCACTATATCCTAAAAACTGGGAGGTTTTCTGGCTACATGAAGTGATATAGGTTTTATATATATATATATATATATATATATATTTATCTTATAGTAGACAAGAAACAGTCCTGACTATTTTTGATCCTGTCAGCCCCCAGCTGAAGAAAAACCATATCTAAACCAACCTTTTTTTTCAGTTTCTGCCATCTCATCAAACCCTAAACCCCCTACATGTTGTCTGCTAATAAGAATTAAATCATGTAACAGGCAGTGGATAAATTAGCTGAGCACAAACGCAATGCTTTATTTAGCAATTTTTATCATTATTTTGAAGCACCCAAGAAGAACAGGGTCCGAGAAGTTTTAAATCTGAATTAGCTTAACTACTTGTGACAAGTTTACACGAGAGACATGGAGACTGTGCATTCTACTGGCTGCTTTGAGCTTCGTCCTGGCTTCCTGTTTGAAAGATCCCAACCAAAGTTAAATCAACCCACCCTTTGCTGATTTCCAGCATTAGACATGTCCCCAGCTCTTTTTTTTTTTTTTTTTTTAGTTTTTTTTTAACCTTGGTTTCAGGCTGACTTTCTCCCAATTGAAATTCAGTCCCTGAATGGTCGGTTTTTCCCTTGCTTCTAAATGTTGATAAAAAAGGGTTTTCTTCACTCCCTCAATTTGATGTGACAGGGCCCTGACATGAATAATGACGTGTTTCTTTCACAGGCAAATCAACTTAATTTAGCATGCTTTTATACTCTCAATAGCAAAGCAACAAGCCTGTAAATTCCATGAAATCCTTTAGGTTTGCAGAAATCTTTAGAATTAGCAGAAAATGTATAAAGTAAACAGCACTTATTTTGTCAAAATACTTGAATAACTTTTATACAGGAGCTAAAGATGAATATATCGCCACCTAATCAGATTGTGATTTACATGCAGTTGAGGATGGGCTGCCCGGGCTCGGGCTGCCCGGGCTCAGCCTGCCCTTTTGCTGAGGGAGAGAAGAGGTGTAGGGGGACTAAATCATCACAAATATTAAATAGAATTAAAATCCCAAACTCTCTTCTGAAGATGAGAGAGAAAAGTGGAATTTGACTAAGAGGTTTATGCAACAGAGGCTGTCAGGAGAACTCCATTCTCTGCCCATCTCTTTGGAGTAGTTGCTGCTTTGCAGTCCAAGAAATGAGGAGAGAAAAAGAATATTATTTATTATCTACAGAGCAGGGTGAGACATCAAAACAATCCACCAGCTTTAGGAAATTACCTGCCTGTGTGCACTGACAGGTGCTGTTTTGGAGACGTCTAGTGCCCTCGGAGCCCTGATGTCACAGTTTTACGTGTGGCAGCTCCATCCCTGTCACCACTTTGCTGGACAAGGTGTGTTAAAGCAGTGCTGGAAGATTTCCTTTCTGCAGAATAGCAGCAAAACTCCTCTTTGAAGCTTCAGAGAGTAGCTTTGGGCTCCTCCTCAGCTATGTGGTTTCAGGATGTACCAGAACTCACTGGTACCTCCCTTCTGACCTACCATAAATCTCATATGAGGCCAACAAACGCAAGGTGAGCTCTGCTCTCTTCTCCCACAGAAATCCGAGGAGTGGAAATGAGGGTAACTCTCTCAGCTTGCCCTTTTCGCCTTTAGGACTCATCTCCCAGCAAACAGCCTGGTAGCACTATCAAAAGAAAATAGAGGTTAATTCTATTGTCGCTACTTATTATTGTAACATCAGGCAGCTGTAACAGCTCGTTCATTAAAATATCCTGATAGTGTATCAGGGAATAGGAAATAGGTTGGTTTGGGGTGTACAAACTTCACTGCTAAAAATCATTCTGTTTGCATAACAGAGTGTTTAAAAAAAAAATCCTTCCCTTTCTTTGTGGTATTATATAAATAAAGTAGAAGCTAGTTTAGAAAAGGGTCTTCTCAAATGGAATGCTTGACTCGAAGCCATTGGGCTGGGTAGGGAAAAGCCAGCCCCCAGAGATGCTCTCCTGCATTCAGCCTCGCTTCCCTCGATGCAATCAACGTGGCTAAGGGGATCCCACATACCTCCAGCTCTGTCTGTAAAAAGTAGTTAGTCAGCCAATTAGGGGAACCAACAATTA
Organism: Oreocharis arfaki; assembly: GCA_013398015.1. Taxonomy (NCBI): domain Eukaryota; kingdom Metazoa; phylum Chordata; class Aves; order Passeriformes; family Paramythiidae; genus Oreocharis; species Oreocharis arfaki. Next base: position 291,558 of record VZRR01001794.1, read on the forward strand.
CAAATTGGGAAGAGGAGAAGAAGGGGAGAAGAAGGGGAGTGAGCTGAGGTAGGCTGCAATCCCTTTGAAAAGGTTTCTAACATTAACTCCCAAAGAATTACGTTCTACCGTACCTTGACTGATTTGTTTCCCCCCTTCCTCCCCCTTCCCCTTTTCCTACTCATTGGGTCAGTTAATTGACTGATTAACTAGCAATTACCTCTGGGACCAGCTCTATATAGGGTCTCTTTTAATCTAGAATTTTATTGACAAAGGCACCAGAGCAAATTCATCTGTGGTGTAAGCTCGCTGGAGTGAATGGGCTGACAACCAGGACAAAGTTGATCCATTGCACCACAGGTGCTGTGTTTTTAAAGCATTTGATTAACTCAGAACTTTTAAAATTACATTCCTTTTCTGCAAGATCTGCTCGTTTTGGGTAGGAGAGGGAACAAGAGCTGGCGAGGGAAGTCAGTGAGACGGGCAATATCTGGAGCCGCCATATCCCCCAGCCCTGGCTCTGGGTGGTGACAGAACAGCTACATAGGGTGACACCTCCCTTTTTTCTCAGACTGGCACTGCTGCAGCCTTGCTGACACGGGCTTTTTCCTCAGCATGCACACAATGATTAATTGGCAGCCCTGGAGGGTGAGGGACATCTCTTCTCTTTGGCCTGGTGTGCACAGCTGAGTTCCCCCAATAACAGTACTGGGGATTCATTATAGAGAGTGAAACACTTCAGCTGTCCTTGGTCCCTTTTCAGGCCCTGTTGGGACCATCTTTTACATCACTTTCCTTCTCCTTGTTCTTGGCACTCTGCTGGATTCCTGCAGCCCTAAGTTTTGTGCTGCAGGAATCAAACCCATTGCATTTATTGCACCAGAAAGCTTAAATGGGACACTGCAAGCAGAAATCCTTCATTCTTGCACATGACTGTGCTTTCTGGAGCTGCTGCTTCCTTGGGCTGCTCTGCTGGGAAGGGAATGCTAAACTGGGCTGGAGCCTGCACACGGTTACCAAGCAGTAGGGAAAGCACAATGCGGGAGGGGATGGAGATCCTGTTCTAGGAGAACTCAGACCAAAGAGCCAGCTCTGAGCACTGGAGCCAAAAGGCAGAGGATCAGATTATTGAGGGACCTGGCAAATTCCCTAGAACACTGGGGCCTTGCAGGAACACATCCCTCCATGCATGAAAGGGGCTCTGTGTTTTACAGTTTCAAACAGCTCATGCATTAAAGATAGGCTGGCCTGGCAATAGAACAGCTTAACCACCAGGAATCTGGGATATCTGTGGGGAGGGAAATGGCAGAAAAAATGTCTTTTTCCTTTGCTATGGAAGGACAAAAAACCATCCTGCTGCAAGGTGCTATTTTCTAGGCAGGCAGATGAGGCAGAGACACTTTTAGCAGCAGATCTGTGTCTGCCATCCTGTTTGTGCTGCTACAGATGCTGCAAGGGGCAGCACAGCTGGGGCAAAGAAGTTTTGCAAATTTAGATACAAAAGGCAGAGGTGTAAGTCATAAAAATGACAGTAGGTATTTTATAGAAGTAGAGGGACAGAGGTGGGGCATAGAATTGCATCCTGTCCCTCTGCAGCTTCCAGAATCAGTGGTGGCATCTTCTGTAGCCAGCAATGCCAGCTGGAAATGTCCCTGTTGCTACCTGGAGGTCACCTCTGTGTGGGTGCTCACTCTCAGTCCTGTGGTGAGCGCATAATGTAAATGTTTTCTTGCTACAGACCAAATTTTCCTGGCCAATCCAAGCTCTCTTGTTAAAGATGTTTATGATACAGGTCTCTCTATAATAAAAATGCTGGCATTTTTGATAAAGCCTCATTAGTCCTTTCTCTTTCAAACTTCTGCACTTGGAATGAAAGGAGATTTGGGCTCTAAAAAAGCAGAGAAAAAGGGGGAAATCACTTTTTTTTTTTCCCTAATGAAAACATGCTATCTGGTTCAGGGGGCAGCTGAAAAAAATCAGTGGGAGAGAAGCCTTATCATAATTGGTCTCCTTGCAAAAGACACTTATTTGCTGAAAAAGCTCTGTTATACCCATAGTGATAAGAAACTTGTAATAGAATTCCCAGGATCTGAGGGGTGTGATTATCAGAGGGAGAGAGGAGCTTTGCCTGTCTTTGAAGTAATTTCAATCTCACAAGGTATTTTTGAGTCTGAGAACACCTGATACCCAGTTTACATGTGAACTAGAGAATAATACATTTGAATTATCATAAAAGTGATAAAACATATTGCTCAGATCCAGACAAAGCTTGTCACTTTGGTGGTCACAGCTCTGGATTTCCCTGGAACACAGCTCATCTTAAGCTGGGTATCTATCAGTGTTGTGGAGGGACTTAGTGGGGAACTTACCCAGAAATGCTGTGGGTTACTATAAACCATTCCTGTCTTTAATGCTAAAAGGTTTAGGAGCCTCAGATTAAAGACAGATATTCCTCTAGATGCCAAGATGGGCTGCATTGAGGCAAGAGACGAGACAAAATTCAGTTTATAACCTTCTTAAAGCAATGTATATTTGCCTTATAGATGAAGATCCGAAATTCCAGGCAGAAGCAATAACTCTGTTCTTGGCCACAAAGGGAGCAGGGAAGTGCAGGCAGTCAGAGGGTCAGGAGTACATCAGTGCCTCTGATCCATCTCAGTGTAGGAGCTGCTGCTTCTTCATTCCTCTTTCCTTCACCTGTGCTCTTCCCACAAACCATTACCAGAGGTTTTCAGCCACAGCAGGGTATGAAGGGAATGGGTGACAGGTCCAGTAACACATCCCAGGACCCGATAAAATCAGGATTTCCTATAGATAGAAAATCCTGAGCAGGTGGAGGTCTGTAAGCCAAGAGGTGGGTGCTGTGCTCGGCACTTAAACATTCCAAATCTTCTGTCCTTGCAAAGGGAATGAGGGAAAAGGGGTTTTGTGTGAATTGCTTAGTAGGAGATGATCTGGAGAAGGCACAGTTAGTCCTCTGCAGCAAAGGACACCAGTTAGGGACTTCATCTATCTAAAAAAAGTGAAGGTAGAAGTGATAAGTAAAAATGATTTCTCACAGCTTTTGAAATTCTGCTTGTCCTGAGCAGACAGCTGTCAGAATGATGGTGGAAAGGTGTGCTTAGTGTGGTTTTGAGGTTTGCTAGAGAAACGAGGACCTGGATGCAGTGTGTAAAAACCAAAGGAGTATTTTTGTTTGTCGTATCCTTATTCTCTATTCCTTTAATGTCTCTTAATCTTGTACTGCCTTCAGTGTTCTGACGGGGTGGAGGGAGTGCGGGTCTTTAATGGGTGCTAGTTTATACCTACATGGTGTCATCAAATCACTTGGAGTGGAAGTGGCACATTTTCAACAGTGTGGGATGGCAGATCCTCGTCCAGTTCAGGATTCAGGCAGCTTTTCTTCACTGCTGAACGTGGGTTAGACACGTAAGGAGCGACAGCTCAGAGAGTGCATCGTGACAAGAGTAAAGCCATCACAGAGCAGGACAAGAGGAAGAGAATGGATTGCTTTTTAGTTAATCAGCCCTGGGATGTGCTGTGCCTCTGGCCTGCAGCCCTTCTGGCCAGGAGGCTGCTCCCCCAGCTGTGCCAGAAGTGACCACAGTAACACAAACAAGCTGGGAGCAATGATACACTGTCACTTTTATATAAAATGAAAAATACAGAAGTCCAGTTCTTCTGTTTCCCTTCTCCTGCCCCCATGCATCACTGCAGAGGCCCTGAACAGACGACCCCACCATTACAACGTTGTCAGGGCCCTGCAAGTTTTCTAGTTCATATCCTTGTTCATGCTGTTTGCTAAGTACTTGTTCGCTGTGACAGCTTTCAGCAAAACAGAACACACTGAATGCTTCTTTCCAAGCAGCTCTGTCCTGCTGGGCTTCAAGTGAAACAAGCCCTTCAGACTCCATCATGTGAACTTTTCATAAGGAACAATCTCCTTTAGACAATTCCTTTCAGAGATACTATCCGTGAAACTAGGACTTGGGGAAGAGGTGACATCACAGCCTTCTTCCTCTGGCCAGGGTCATGGCCACCAAAGTTGTATTTGTTAGGAGGCCTCCACATGGCATGGTGCATGATTTCCTTAATTACTTAATGTTTCCCCACTAAAAAAAAAAAACCAAAACAAAAAAAACCTGCAACCACTTGCAAGTGTATTTTTGTATGTTTTCTGTTGAAAGAAAAGCAAAGGCTTTTGTGCAGACAGTCAAGTCCTGGCTAGTGAAAATCAGAACTGATTAATGAAAACATAACTCGCCTGCAGTTGAATCTTAAAGGCAGATCTTTGCTATTTCCCTGGTTGGTGTCTGTGCCATGTGCCCTCCCCCTCAGGCTCACCTGTGCCCTTGCTGGTAGCAGCCAAGTGTAGAAAAGAGCAGGAGGTTTGAAGGGCAAGGCAAGGTGTGCATGCCCTTACCACTGAGTCAGGACATAAATGGGGAGAAAAGGCTGGGTTACAGAGTCTGGGAGTGTGCAAATTGTTCATGTGCACTTCAGCACAAAGAACTTGGCCCCATGGATCTCTTCCTGCCTCACTGCTGAGGGGGGACATTGAAAAGGTTCCACCACTTTTCCAGCAGGTGGAATTGGAATTGCTGAACCGTGAAAGGTGTCCCAACCCAAATATCACCGAATATCCATCACGCCATATATCTCTCATGCATGGGCAGGGGAGGGAAAGTAATGTGGTATAAGCACCAGTGAAACAGTTACACTGAGGAAACGCTTCAGGTTTAGGCTTGGATGCAGAAAATGCTCCTTTGGGTGGTGGTGTGTCCCACTGATATGCAAACAGATCTAAGTGGCTTTGTGCTTTTAACTGTTCTTGGTTTGGTAACTTAAATATGAAAAAAGATATCTTGTGAGCGACTTGATATTTCATATTCTTATTTCTCTTTTATGCTGGATTAAAGAATTGTTCTTCTGCACTGCATTACAAAACAAAGTAAACCCCAAAGTGCGTTAAGAAGGCATCGCCCTTAAATAACTTAAAATGTTAATTGGAAAACAAATCTAAAAAAAATGTCCTTCAAACCAAGTGGTGTTTGGTCCTTCATGAAAATGTGCTAATAGCATGTCAGCTGCCTAGTGGTGACATTTGTAGCTGAAAGCATTTTGTTTGTCCAACTTCCATGATGAAATGTATGGGAATTATGAGCTCCAGAATGTGTCTTTCCCTTAACACCACTGTGTAAGATGTTGACTTTTAACTCAGATGGTGGTTTTTTCCCTCTGTGCTTCTCTAAATGTTATTTTCTGAACAAGGTTTGATTTATGTGGCTGAGTCAATCTGTTGGCCAAATTTAAAGGGCAAGTGATTTATATGAAGACTTTGTCTACCTGTGTATTCTTTAAGATACTTTCTGTACCGTCTTTGGATGAAATTAATTGAATAGACTGCAAAAAAAGTGCTTTGTTATATGCAGAAGTAGCAATTTTGGTTTTTCTCCCTGTAAATCTGCACTCATTTTCAGTCAGATCAGGGAATTCCATCACTCACCTTTGTGTCTGGCCAATAATTCAGGACTAAGAATGTGCAACATCAAAGCAGCAGATCTCTCTTTTTATTCCACATGCTTCTAATGAGAAATATTAATTCATAACTGCAAAAAGTTATGCATTCTGCCTGCAGGGTTCTAGATGAAGTCAGTAAAAGTTGGGGCAAGCTTGGGGCACAAGTTACTCGTGGTCCTGTGAAAATTTGTGCACACATGGAATTGTGGAAGCCATTCTTCTTCCCAGCTGCATCCCACCTCAATGAGAAACCACTTCCATGTGCAATTTCGCAGATATTTCTGTGCCCAAATAAAGAAAGAAAGCTTGAGGCCAAATTTTAAAGATGTTGAACAGACAATACCTCTGCTACATTTCGGTTGGAGATGTAATAGCTCTGCACTTGTGATCCCCTCACTGATACAGAAAGGAGAGACCATCCTCAAACTCAAGTGTTTATGTCTCTTTTCCTTTTCACAGCTCAATGCTGTGTAATTCCCACTGAGGGCACTGGGAGTTTTTTGAACACCATACTTCAAGATATTAAAATCATTTTAGCAACAGTTAGTGCCTAATAATTAATCCTGCTGAAGGAAAAAATAAAAACGGAAAAAATAAAAACAGAAAAAAGAACAACAGAAGGAAAAGACCTCTGAAGAGCCTCAGAATATTTACAAATCCATTTGTCTTAATGTCTGTTTAAGAAGTATCTATAATGAAATCATACTTGGCATTAATAATATTGCTTTGGAGTGCTTTGCCTTGAAATGCTCATCATACCCTAAGCTATACAGTCCACATTCAGCTGGGACAGGCAGTGACAACCAACAATTTCAGGGGCAGTCAGGTGTGGGCGTTGGTCACAGAGCTTGGGCTGTGTAACCTGTGGCTGTGCTGTGCAATACCTCATAAATAACAATTTGCTTCTGCCTGTTCTGTGTCCTTTAAGCTCAGAATACACAGAGGAAAGGAGAGCAAGAAGAGAGATGTCTGCGTGCGGGAAAACGCGAGCGCGGAGCTATCTGCGATCATGAATTGCGTCTGCGCAGAGAGTAACTCCCGTGCTCCGCTATTCCCGTTTAAATGCGCCCGTCACAGGTTTCAAGTGCGGGCTGGAATAAACACAAACAAACGCCGTATTCATTCAACTGGGGGTTTCTCCCCTATTCACCCCTCCGCATTCTCTCATCCCTCTCAAATCTGAGGCACGCACGTTTCCAAGCGGGGGGATGAGGGGGCGCTGGGACTGAGCTTTTCCTAAGCAACCCTTGCTTTTTCACGATTCATTAAACCCTTTCTCCCCTGCGTGTAATTGGACCCCTCTCATTTACATGCGTGAGGGATGCGTAACTCTGGGAGAGGTGCTGTGGTCAGGGGGGGCAAAAAAATAAATTAGAAAAGAGAGGAGCCAGCCCTTGGGCCGGGGTGAAGGAGACAGGGGAAAACTTGGAGAGGGAGAGCCCTGCGGAGCCTTTGGATCTGGAGAAGGAGCTGGTCCCGTGTGCCAGGGCTCGGGGAAGGGACGGATGCTGCGGGAGCTCCGCGCTGCCTCGCCTGACCCCGGGGCTGGCCCTGACTTCAAACCAATCTGGGCAGTGACCCCGGCTCCCCAGAGAAGAGCTGCTCTGTGTCTGGGGCAGCAAACAGCTTGTCTGCCCGGGAGCCTCCACACAGAGGCACCCGATTGATTGATTGATTGATTGATTGATTGATTGCTGGTAGAGCGTTCGGGGCGATGGTGCAGGCTCCAGAGCTCGCACCCCGCCTGCTGAAGCTGAACTGGCAGTTTTGGGATGGTGGAAGGGAAGAAACCCTGTTCCTCCCTTCCTTCGCACTGTGGAAAAGTACTCTTCACACCCAATGGATTTTTTCTTGCCAGACAATGTCAGAATTTTAGTAAGCTTGTCCATGGTGGGCAAAAGTCGCCAGCCAGAGGGTGAAATATTTAGCTGGTGTTTTATATCGCTACATTTCTGTGTAGAAAACTGCATCCTGCTCTTAGCAGAAACTGCTCCTCTCTTTCTCTGCACAGGTTCTGTGTTGCTGATTTTTGCCCAGCTCTTAAAGTTGCTGTGGCAATGCTGAGGTGTGTTTAAAAAAAGCTCTAGCATCACATCTCCCCCTGGCAACTCCTGATTTATCAGTAAGGTGGAGATAAACTCAAGCTTGTTAAGATCTAGATACCTAATAGCAAAGCTTATTTTTTTAAGCTGTGATTTTGGCTGGGTAACGCATGGGCCAGACTGCCTGGGTATGTCAGATAAAAATTAAGGGTCTGGTGTCTGCCCTGCAGGAGAAGGACCATTCCTTCGCCAGGAATACCTGCTCCCTCCTGCCAGCCCTGCACTTTCCAGCCTTCCCTCAGGGGGAACAAGCAGGAATGATACTTTTCCTGGTAAAATGGATCACAAGAGGCTTTTGCTGACTGGTGCAGTGGGAAAGTGTAAATACCTTTACATTCCAGAGGAATTTGTGGGAAGGGACCCTGCATGGCATGGAGCCTTGGTAATTCACTTCCAGAGACAGCAGTTGGCTTTAAATGTTTTAAGAGATGCTGCTTTATGGTGGTAATAATTTGGTAATTTTTAAACCCTTAACAGAAAACAAGGGATGGGATATGACCCTGTGGCATAGCACTTAGAGCTGTGTCTTTTGTTAAGATTTTTTTTTTTAGTTTTTATTTGTCTAATTATTTTTTATAAACCAGTTGAGTACTTTTGATGGAAGAAAATACTGAAACACTATCAGGGCTAATATTTGTTTGCGTGTTGTCGATGGGAAAAGTTTTTAAGGAATGAAATAAAAAGAGTACGTGGATATATTAGCGAGCGTTTCTTCTAAGCTCTTAATTTATATGCTTAAACCCATCTTTTAGCTTAACTTCTATTTAAAAAGTTGAAAGAAACGAGGAAATCCCTGCAGAGAACAGCCAGCCACACTTCTGAATTTCAATGTGTCCTTCTAGACGAGCTCCTTTTATTTTAAATGGTAAAGTTGTTGCTTTAATCAGGACACAATCCTTATATATTAGTTGTACTGGCTTATAATTGTAAGCGCTAAGTGATACACAAAACTGGATACACATCTTTGCAGGCCCATTAATGGGGAGGACTGAAAGCAAAAGTAAACACTAACCTTGCAAAATAAAAGAAGTTAAAAGATAAGTGTTAAGGACCTTTTCCTTCTCTTTTTTTTCCTTTTCTTTTGGGGGGGAGAATAAAACAAGATTTAGTAGCTTTGCACTTAATTTAAATGAAAAGAATCGCTACCTTACATATTGCACTGATAATGAGGGGGGGAGCGAAAACAAAACCGCCTTTGTGGCACTGACACCTCCTTTAGTTGTTGTGAAGAAACTTTTCCCCTCGGTATCTGCTAACCAATTCTAATTAATGCTGCACATTCCTCCACTGAAATCATTTAATGCATAACAAGGGGGTGGGGGAAAAAAAGTGAGAGAGAGAGAAAGACAGAGAGAGAGGGAAGAGATTCTCAATGCTGATGATTGCCCTGTTCGAATTATGGGAGTGAAAGCGCGGGCCCCCCTAACCTACTGTCTGTAAAGCAGAGCTTTGAAAGGGAGCTGCGCCCCACAAAAGCTGTCAATCTCCCCTGCCCCGAAAGCCTAGGTTCACATGGATTCCAGTGACAGCCCTCCTCCCCCACACACAATACATCAATCTCTCTCTTCCCCGAGCACCCACGGCCCATTGTCCGGCCCGCAGGTGCCTCATACAGCACCCATGGCTGCCCCCGGCCCCAGGGAACGGCCGGACAAAGGGCCCGGCCGGGCAGCTGCGGCAAGGCAGATGCGCTGGGGGGAACGGGGCAGCCGATGGCTACTCGGGGTTTGGGGTTTTTGGGGGTTTCTCTGCTGCAGATTGGCATCTTCCATCCCCCTTGGTAAACCTGGTCACCCAGCAGTGAGGGGGTTTGGTGCTCATTTTCTGGCATCATGAAAAGTGGGTGTGAGGATAGATGGAAGTGTTTCTGAGGGGCCAGGAAATACAGAGGCAGTGGCTGCTCCTGCCCAGGGAGCTGGGAAGGAGCTCAAACTCTCTTCCCAACGTCTTAATTGGCAATCAAACCCCTGCCTGCTCTGAATTACCTGTGTGTCTCTGGCACAAGGGCGGGTGGACACCCAGCTGTGCAGTCCTGGTGGCCCTGGAAGGAGCTGAATGGCCACTCAGTCTTGGGCAGTGAAGGTCTGCCCTGGAACAGCGTCCCAGGTTTTCTGCACCTGGTTTATTTTTCTCGAATAAACTGCTTTGTCACTTGGTGTCCTAGCTGGCCTCCACGTGAAATGGAGTGTAAGTTTTTCTCTTCTTTCCTTGTTGATACGAACTATAAATGTGGGGAGATGGGAACGTGCCTGTGTGATTGCACAGGAGGTTCCTGCCCTAAATTAGTGACCACAATTATGTGGGTGATACAGAAGAGCTGCTGATGGACAGTGATAAAGGTGACACTGGTTCTGCTGCTGTCCACGCCTGAGCTGAGATTGTGCCATGTTCTGCCTCACTCTGTCCCCCTTCAGACCTGCAGTACTGAGTCAGGTTTGGAGAATCCAGAGGACAACCATGGAGCCTGCTGTGACGGGGAACTGCACAAGGAGACTGAGCATGGAGAAGAGGGAGCACATCCCTCACATGCTGCCACAAGAGGTGTGTAAATGGCTGTTATGGCTGATTTCCCCCCAATTCTTTAGAGCACAGGACTTCTAATCTCTTCCAGTGGAAATATAGTCTTCTCAAGAGTAAAAGTTGCTTAATACCCTTGCCTTTACTGAAGTTAAAATTTGCATGAAATAAGCTTCTTTCAATTCCCCTTAACATATATCAAAAACAAACAAGCAAGCAAACAAAAAAAGACAGCAGAGGCATGACTCCTTGAAGCTCCTTCCCAGAATATTTTGTTCTAGGGTGTCCCAGGGAGTATCTCTTTCTCCTCAGCAGTGCCACAGCTCCATGTTCCAGAGCTGTACCCTCAGCTGCAGGTTTGGCTGGGTGCTGAGGACATCCCACAGTTTCGTGGTGTGGGTCCTGCTGCCCTGAGCTGAGTGCAGGCTGATTGCTCAAGGATTTCCTTTGCACTTGGTGAGGTTCTGTTTCAGCAGCTGCAAATTAAAGTGACACTGCAATTCAAGCCAGCACAATGAAATGATGCTTCTGCTGCTTTGATCTTGGTCTTGAGATAGATAACTCCTTAAAAACAAGAAAAAAGAGGAACTGCTGACTAATTTGGTATTAAGCATTAGCCAGGGATCAAAAATGTCCGCGTGCAGAGCTTGCTTGTAGGTGCAGTGATAACATCTGTAGGCGAAGACAGGTGAAAATCATCTGGTTCACCTGCAGCACTTAGGTGTATTCCATTTTGCTCGCTGAAAATCTACATTTCAGCTTTCATTTCATTTGGGTGTTTCATAAACATCAGTCAGCTGGCACTGAGAGAAATGGCAGTGCAGCACAGTCCGGGTGAGCCTACGGACAAAACTGTTTGCTCTGAGTTTATTTGAGGGAAATATCCCAGATATAGAATGCTCTGCTACAGTGAAGCAAGGAGCTGAGTGTTTGAACAGAAGTGGTTTCATGGCTGTTGATATTTTCTCAGTTTTGGGCTGACAGAGCACCTTCAGGCAGATTTTGAGCCTCCTGCCAAAATACAAGGCAAAAGTAAATTCACACTGGTTTTGACTTGTTTCAACAATTTCTACAGTATGAGAACAAATTATCCTGTTGCATGATACTTCTGGTTTTCTTAATTCTCCTTCAAGACTAGATGAGTGTATTTTTCACTGTATCAGAACAGAGAAAATCTAAGTTGATCCAAGCTGAGCTTTGTTTACAACAGATTCCTACTGATGTCAGTAGTAACACTGCTCTAGCTTCAAGTGTAGGACCAAGTCTTATATTGGAGGCTTACAGCAGTTCTCATCCTCACTTCTGTGAATGTTGCTGTCAAGTTTCTTCTTCAGGACAGGCTTGGCTCCAAAACTCCTCAAAGACACTGAATGTCTAATACAGCTTACTAAAGACAGGTGTGTTCAGCCAGTGCTGGGACAGGACAACAGCATAAAATAAAAATTAGTTGGGCAGCATCATACTTTGCCTTTCTTCTAGACCTCAGCTTTTAAATCACTGTGGCCACAACTGACATGGAAATATTTCCCTGAAGGCAGCAGTTCACCACAGGTCTTTGAGAGAGATACTCTTGCCTTGAGCAGGCAAAAAGCCTAACCACTTTGTGGTGATTATCTTCACAAGAAGTCAGGGTTTGGCAGTCCCGGCTACACAATGCTCTGAATCAGGCTTTGCTCTCCTAAACTTGAACACCTGAAAAGAAGTTGAAAACTACAAGTACGGGAATAAAGTAGTGTAAATAGGATACCTCTCTTTAGAACTAGCTGCTATCACTCAACAATAAATAAAACCCGCAAGGCTGGGCCTTCAAAAGACCTATCTTCTTCTTCCTGATGTAATCAACCTCTTGCACACACACAAGTTAAAAATAAAGGCACAGCCTGAGCACTAAGATGAGCTCAGTGAGATCTGATGGACGATTTTCAGCGAGGAAAGTGGAGCTGAGCTATGGAAGTGATTCATTACCCGTGCATTCGGCTCCAGTACAGTGTTGCAGACAGTTATTCTGGGCCTTAATTGCTTCTGTTAACATCATATTCTAGAGCTCATTAGCGATAAACAATGTATATTAATATCATTCAGACAAGAACTAAAGATTAAGGTGCAAATCCATTTGCTGAGATGGCCATTAGTCAATTCAGAGCTGTTGAATGATGCTTCAGAATATAATATGAATTGGGAGAGTCAATATTTCATCAGGCAGATCCTCTCATCCTCCCGTGAAAAGTTCTTTGTCTACAAAAAGTTACTTAATGAAAAGTGCGTGCTTGAAAAGGACACACACTAAGCACTGCCCTGCTGGTCTCTCTAACAGTTTCAGTCCCAAAGGGTGGATAAGGCGTTTTAGGTCTGAGTGAAGCATGTCTGCTTTGGGAGAATTCATAATGATTCAGTACAAGTCTGGCTCAGTGTTGCCAAATTAATTATTTTCAAATATAGAGACTTCTCCAATTCAGTTCCATTTTCTGGCCCAGGCAAGTCACTTGGTTTTTGTAAAACTGGGATTTCTCCAGATGTGACTGACTGAGGGCACAGTTTATTACTTAGTTTGTTCTTAATTAATGCTGGGGTGACCCCACAAATGGCTCAGTACCAGGGGGATGAACATGAACAGCACCAGAGCCATAAATAATCTCTTCACACTCAGAAGTGTTCCCTGCTCCCGTCTCACACACCATTTCTTCTCCCCTTCTTCCTGAGTGCCAGAAAATGCCCATTTCTCTTCATAACTTTGCTTTGAGTGCCTTTTTCCTTATGATGTGGAAGACCTATGGTGCTGGAGCCTGTGTGATCTGAGGAACAAACATGGTGTGGGTGATGTAAAGGCAAAGAAGCAGCTTCAGCCCTGTAGTGGGGCTCCTGTTCCAGGGCCAGCTGTAGAATTTTGTAGTAAGATCTGGAATATCTTGAGACAGTTCAAAGGAACTTGAAAAAGAAATTTAAAACCTGTAAGATTAAATTTAAGAAACTGCTTTTTTAAAATTTATTTTTAAAAAACAATAGAGAGGTAGTATGACTGTTCAGTAACTTAGGTCTGGAAAGGATTTTGTAAACACATCTAGCCCAGCTACAAGCAGGAATTTCCTATTTCCAGTGAAGGTCCGATTTTTTAATAAGAGGATCGTACACTGAAAGGTCTTGCTTGGGTGAGCTCATTGAGTATCCCTGTTTGGAGCACATCTCCAAGATAAAATCTGTTCAACTTCTGTGGAAAATGTTTTAACCTGTTTATGCAGGAGGTGAGATTAGAAGATCCTAATGCCACCCATAACAGCCCTCAGAACCAAAACGTCTGTGAAAGTTGGGAAAGTGCTAAAAAGTCAGCTGGATGTATTTGAATGAAATGACCTGTGATTTCTGTGGATAAGTTTTATGTGTCAATTGTCCATCCCTCACCAAAGAGACAGAAATTTCTCCTACTATTTTTTTGTTTGTTTGTTTGTTCGCTATCTGGGATGCTATTCAACTAAAGGAATTACTTTACCCCACACCTGAGAAAGTCAGCTGAAGGTTTCTGCTATCAGAGATCACCTCTTCCCCATGCTGAAAGTCTGCAGAGGTGTTTGCGGTGATAATCGCTGATGTCAGCACAATAGTCTCATGTTTAGCCTAGGTTTTCATTTATTCTCCAGCGCAATTATTGTTTTCTCTTTCCAGCAGCGTTTAGAGGGCATTTCAGTTTACAGGAGGCTGCACAGCTGAGTAAGTGGCTGCCTTTCCCAAACCTCCGGGCTTTTCAGAGCACAAATACCTCTAGTTACCCTCCTCACTTGGCTCAGAGAGAGGTTCTAGGTGTCCAGTGCCCACGGCTAATCCTGCCTTTATTCCTCCCAGCTGCGAGCTGGATGGGCTTTGTCGCTCCTGCGGGAACGAGTGAACAGTGCAGGGCTCTTTCCTTCTTCCCTGTGGCGGGGGAGGCGCTTCTGCCCAGAGCCGGGTCCTGGGGACACCCAGGGAGTGGCTCCTCAAACCTGCGGACAGGGAGTGCCACCTGCTGTGGGTGCCACACCGAGCAGTGTGCTTGGGAGCAAGTCCCACACTGAGCTGGGTGTTTTGGGATCAGGGTCCACAGCGAGCTGGGTGTTCGGGAGCAGGTACCATACAGAGCAGGATGCTTCAGGAGCAGGCAATAACCACCTGTAACACTTTAATTCACCCCCATGTCCAGATTTTTCCAGGCTAGAGCTCAGGAAATGCCCCCCCTCACCTGCCACTGGTGTTCAGGGTGCTACAGGAGGAGAAGCACTGATTGGATTGCTGCAGTTTGTCTAGGAAAAGGAATTCATTACACCTGAGTCCTCTCCTATTTTGACTTTTCAAACTTAGAGCAAGTTTAACTTTATATTTTAACTTCTAAGGAGCAGCACTCTTTCAGATATCTAATACTGGCAAGATTCAAAACAGTGTTCCAGTTCCATAATTCTAAAATATGTACCAAGATGATATTTTGTAACCTTAGCCTTTACTGGATCATACCAGCAGCTTATCACCACTATTAATAAGAAGAAAATCTTAGTTTATACCAATTGAGGGTATTAATTTTTTTTTTAATGGTGAACAGGAAAAAAATATTTAAAACGGTCTGTCTGTGAGCCAGGACCCTCCCTCTAGCAGACAAAATTCAATCAATGACTGTCAGAGGTCTAAGGGCACTAATGGGTCCTATCCCTGTCCCCGGGGTTATCCCATCCCTTTGCTGCAGCCTGAAAATGAGGAGCTAAAACACCCTCATTTATAGCTGCTGTGTGCTACCAAACCTTAGTACAGCCTAGGCTGACATGAAGCAGTTTTAACATAAATGTTGACACCTCCCTTTTCTTTTCCACAGCTCAGAGAACTGGGAAGAAGAGATTAAAAAAAAAAACCAAACCAAACCAGAGACGGGATGCACAGGATGAAGCGTATTTGGCTCCACACCTTTAATCACAGCGCAAATGTGAGCGTACCACCACGTGAGGGAGTGTTTGCATTGGTCTATCTGCTTTATTTTCACCTAAGAAATCGAAGCAGTTGAAACCCATCCTGATTTCTAAAGCTGGCACAATGCCCAAGGCAGCAAAACCCCTGTCTCAGCCAGGACCCAGCTGCAAAAGAGTAGGGAAAATAAACTGCTCTGGAATTTCCTAGATCGAGAAAGAGCTTCTAGGTTTTGAGTTGGGGTAGTAGCAGAATTAGCTCATGCATCTTTGGGGAAGGAATCTTCAGCCTTAAAGCACCTTGTCCTAAAAAAGGGCTCCCCCTGGTCAGGTACTCTACATGAGGTTGTATTCTCTTGCACTCCTTTGGGTTTCTCCCACCTGATACTCGGCTGGATGGATTGTTTCTCCATGTCCTGACAGCTGGAAATCTGGCTGGTTACTCTGTGCTCTGAGGGCCCTGCTGAGGAACTTGTCTCTTATAAAGACGTCACCAGAAGCTGGTTTAGTGCTTCTGGAGTCTCTTACAGAGAACATGAGCTGACTTAGGGGGAAAACACCTTCCTGCAGGCTAAGAGCACAGCCCTTGCGTGTTCAAAGCAGCTCCTGTGTGGTGAGACGATTACTCTGAGACCTTTATGACGATTCTGGTTCCAGAGCAGCTCGTTTGGGGCCCTGTTGCCAAAGGGAAGAGCGTGCAGATGCACTGGGGCAGAGCTGCCTGCAGAGGCTGACCTGCGATGTGTTGTTCCAGGGAGTAATTCAGATTGGAAGGGACGTCTGGATATCACCTCTCCCCCTGCCTGCACAAAGAAGGTCCAGCGCTGGCAGGTGGCTCAGGGCCCTGCGCTGCTGAATTCACAGCTGCTTCATGTTTTGAAACGCTGGAATCCTTTCCACAGGCCCTGGTGGGCCCTGGGCTGTGTGGAGATCGCAGCGCGACATTTGGGCTGTGGGACGGTATGATGTGGGACCTCCTGCAGGAGAGGGGAAGCTGTGAGCTCCCTGTGGAGCAGCCCCCTCAGCTGTGTCTTAGCCCCGCTGAATTCCTGGTGGGCTCTGCCTTAGCCCATGGAAGAGCCTGCACACCCGGAGGCAGGTGCCTGGTGCCTTCCCTGCTCGCGGCGGCGATTTTTAGAAGCTGTGCAATGATCCTTGGCTCTTCTGCCACCGTGTGGCTGCCAGGGGGATGCTGGGCTTTGTCCTCTGTGTGGGACAGGGCTTGGTCGCCTCAGCAGTGACAGCTTCATGATCTCAAGGTCTGCTAAAGAGGATTGGCTGCGAGCTTCCTCCCTCGCCTCAGCCCTCCGCCAGGAAAAGGGATTTACAGGATTTGGAGAGCTCCCACTTCTCACCAGCACAGAGGAATACTGGAAAGGACCCCTCGTCTTGGGGTGAGGGAGTTTGAGATCCTTGTCCCCACAGAGTGTGGGCTGCAGGGCACAGCCAGCCCCTTACTGCTGAGCTGGGCAGGGGGCTGCCCCGGGGGGCTGCTGGGGAAATGCAGGTGCTCTTTTCAGCCACCCCGATCTATGTCCAGCTCTGGGGCCCTCAGCAAGAGTAGGACGTGGACCTGTTGGTGCAAATCTCAAGGAGGCCAAGAAGATGGGAATGGAGAGGGCACCTCTCCTATGGGGAAAGGCTGAGGGAGCTGGGGTTGTTCAGCCTGGAGGAAAGAAGGCTCCAGGATGACTTTATTGCAACCTTCTGGTGCCTAAAGGGGCTCCGAGAGTGCTGAAAAGGGACTTTTGGCAAGACCCTGGAGTGACAGGACAAGGGGGGATGACCTTAAACTGAAAGAGGCAGGTTTAGATGGGGTACTGGGAAGAAAATCTCCCTGTGAGGGTGGTGAGGCCCTGGCACAGGGTGCCCAGAGAAGCTGTGGCTGCCCCATCCCTGGAAGTGTACAAGGCCAGGTTGGACAGGTTTTGGAGCAACTTGGGATAGTGGAAGACGTCCCTGCCTATGGCAGGGGTGGGACTTGATCATTTTTGAGGTCTGTTCCAACTCAAACCATTCCGTGGCTGAGCTGTGCCCTGCCTGGCAAAGTTGGGTCCCCCCAGGGATGGTTACTGAGACAAAGTAAAGTGACTGGGAGCTGCAGAGCAAAGAGGCAGAAGCTGTTCCCAATCTTCTGGTTCTTTCCAGCAATGATAGGGTGGGAACAACTGGAGTATGAACAGGAACGTATGTGAAAGCACAGGGAACAAACCCGTGGGCATGTGATGGGGTGAAAATAGATGAAATCTGTCTAAGAATGCACCCCAGTAGGTTAAGTCATGTTATCCAGACATACTGTAAATACATACAAGTTCTGCCAGCCCCCTCAGTCCTACAAAGGAACAGAAAGAAGAGAACCTTAAATGTTCAATATTTATTTACATTAAAGCAGTGCAACTCATTAATTTATGACTGATTTATGGTCTCACAAATAAAATCTGTGAGTGTAAGGAGCTGAAGTTTCATCATTTTTGGGAAAAGAAGGAGAGAGCAAGGTGGTACAACAAGACCCTTCATAAAGAGGGAGGGAGGAAGGAAGGGAAGGAAAAGGCAGGAGGACATTTCCTTTCCCAGCTGTGTTGCACTGAAAGGAGGGGGGTGATGCAGCTAGGAGACGGATGTGACACTCAGCTGCTGCTTCTCAGCAGTGGGATCCTCCCAAGGAGGACTTGAATGAAAAGCAGCACTTCTCTACCTTCTGATCATCCTGGTCTGGGGAGGTCTTGTGCTTCTTACCAGGGCTGAAAGTTCTTTCTCACTTTATTATATTGACACAGCACCTCCTGTGGTGGTCCCTTGTGAGGAACTCAGAGCAAAACTGCAGTCAGAAGAACACAACCCTTGAGCCAGATCTCCCACTGACAGGTCCCTTGCCTATCCACAGGCATTTATTGCTCACCAGACCCCGTTTCCTCCAGGACAGCATTGTTTGAATAATGTAAGTCTTCAAACCCATACCTTTTGGCTCAATGGCAGATGAAGAAATTGTCTCTGTGCTAGAAAATGTCCAGAAATTGCGTCTGCACACA
Organism: Oreocharis arfaki; assembly: GCA_013398015.1. Lineage (NCBI taxonomy): Eukaryota > Metazoa > Chordata > Aves > Passeriformes > Paramythiidae > Oreocharis > Oreocharis arfaki. The sequence continues at coordinate 309,621 of VZRR01001794.1, forward strand.
TTTCCCTACCTTGACGCTTTCCTGTTAGAAAAGGCAAACGGTGAAAAACCTCAGACTTCCTTCAGCAGTGATGCAGGACAGCTGGTACTCAGCAGGGTGCAGCTCTGAGCCCAGGTTAGACCCTAAAACCACGAGGTACAGCACACAGGGAGTTCATGATGTTGTTCGCTGCGGTTTTAGGAATGGGCCTGTTTAACTTGCGCCTTCTTCATTTTCTGACAGCGCTGCCCTGCTGGCAGTGCAATGCAGGGCATGGAGCAGCACAGCTCAGCTGCTGCTCAGCGATTCACATTTGCCTGTGCCTCCTTGGGGTGTCCTGTGCAGGACCCAACGATCCTGATGGGTCCCCTCCAACTCAGCACATTCCATGATTGTGTTTGTCCCTTCACACCTCGAGGCTTTCACCTTATTCCCAGCCCTCTGCCCCCCCTCAGTGCACGCTCTGTGCAGGCACAGAACCTCTCTGAGAGCTCAACAGGCACTGCAGAACTGTCTGGGAAAGCTCATTCCCCTGCCTGGCAGCCACAACTGCAAGGTATAAAGAAGATTCACGTCCTCCACACACCTGTCATCTCACCTCTAGGACATTTCTGGGTAGGTCCATTTTCCCAATAGCTTCTCTCTCTTCAAACAGAAGAGGAATGCTCCAAACTACACTCCAAACCATGAGTTTCTAAGCCTAAACATTTAAGTACTTACACATCCAAGCGCTAAAAGCTGCTTCATAACTTCTCCACTTCAGAAGGTGGAGGACAGAGACCTCCTGCAGACCAGGACTTAGCTTAGAAGCAGCTGACCATTTCACTCCAAGGGCACTGCAGCTCCAGAGCCTCTGCCTAGCATCACACAGACCTCAGTCCACACATCCTGGAGCTCTTGGCAGACCACTTGCTCCACTGTGCTACAGACGAAAGGCTCAGAGCACCCAGCAAATGAAGATTTCAGAGAACACTTAATTTAAAAGCTAAATATAGTATCAGAATGATGCTTGAGAGTGCTCCTCTAATAGAGAAGCTATTTGCACGAAGACTCCTACCTTTCAAAGGAGAATTTGATACCTGATGAGAGCTGTTTTTCAAGCACCTTGTTTTCTATTCCTAGAGCTGTCGTTGTAGCCACTATAAAATCCCAAATGCTATGTTGACTTGAATTAAACTGAGAACCTTTAAATGTCCATGCTGAAGTTCAGGCCCCTGAGGCAAAAAAAATATCAGTGCTGTTGCCCACCCAGCAGTGCTCAGGAATTCAGTTACTCAAAATGGGACATGATAATCACCTCTTGTGGCTTGCTGAGGGACACAGAGCAGAGCTAAGGGTTCACTCTGGGCTTCCCAGCAGCTGCCCCACAACACCCTACAAAGCACTGTATGATTCAGCTGCTCACATGGGACAGGGCAGTGGCACTGGCCTGGTTAAAGCAAGGAGGGCTCTTCCTCTGCTCTGGGAGAGCTGAGCCCACTCCCATTTGGGAGCGCAGAAGGTGATGCCGTTTTGTTTTTTAACTTCCTCTTTTATATATTCTCTGTATTCTTTACACATATATTTGTAGCCTATTTACATATTAGTGGCTAGCTTTCCCAGGAATTTTCCATGCCCTTTCCCTAGGCAGAAAGACAAAATATATTCCAAGGGCCCCTATCCTATCTTGGTTCTCCCTGGCTACCGAGGTTGAAAACAGCAGGTCAGAACACATTTTCATAAACAAATACAGCTAGTAACAAGGGAGGGCTCCAGAGAAGGGGCTTGACCTGGCAGGGGGGAAATTGCATCACCACTTTTTCCTCCCAATTGGTGAGTTTTGTCATTCTGAATTCCTAAAACCTATAAAACTGTATTCACCCATCTGGGGATGGACTTTTTTGGGACATTTTTCCACACCTCCTCCTGGAGGCCTTCCATGAAGAGCCACTCTTATATTGCCTCTGATACAAATATTACTTCGGAAGCGTGTGTTGTTTTATCTCTAGGTTGGCATCAAATGTACAACCATCGGGGCGACCACCCCAGATGACTTTTTTATCCTGTCAGTCTCAGGGTCACCTCTCCTCCCTGCTGCACGGCCCCGTGTCCCCAAAATGCCCACTGACCCTAACAGGAAGCCAAGCAGACACACACCCATGAAATTCCCTCACCCCAGCTCTGCTGCCCTCAGTGACTGCTTTGCTTCTGAATACCTACCCCTGTCCATGGCCAAAAGAAGCCCTGGCACTGCAACAGCACATCTGATTGCCTTGTGCTGCTGCATTAGACTTTATGACACGGATTTTGAAAGCAGCCCGAGGTTATCTGCTGTAAGAGCAGCTAATATGACAGTGGAGGCTTATCCAAGCATTGTTCCCAGTCCTGGGACTGGCAGCTCATCAACGGGGAAGAGACACTGGGCTCTAAATCAAACAGCACATCCTTAGAGAGGATGATAAAAACAGGAGAACAAACCTGCTCTTTCCAAGATGCACAGCTGCCTCAGGGCACGGCCAGCACACTGTCCCCAGAGCCACATCACAGGGGGGTATCTGCTCCAAAGTCTAGCACAGGAGGTTGTGTGCCTCTCCCCTGCTTCCTGAGCAGTTACTCAGCAGTGTAACAGTATCAGAGAAAATACCTTGGACCAAAGAAAACCCTTCCAGAGACTCCCAAGCTCGTCCTGGAGACCTGGTGGGGACCGATACTCTGAAAGGAAATGTTACTGAGCCTCAGCAGTGCTGGTGAGGCACACAGGCAGGGGAGCTGAGAGCACCAAAAAGCAGCAATATGTTTCACTGTAATTCCTAATAATTCCCTTCCCACCAGAAGATGTCAATTCAGGTGGAATGGAGAACCAAAGCTCAGTTTTGGTCAGTATTTACTCAGCTCAGTGCCAAGGGTACCAGCCAAGCGTGTCTGAAAACATCAACAAACCACTTCCACCTGTCCTTTGCTGCTGGTCTTTCCTTCTTCCCAAGATTTTCCTCGTCTCCTCTTTTCCTTGCTGCTCCTGCCCAAACCTGGCTTCAGGAACACCTCACTCTGCTCACCACAGACGTCGGGAGGCCAAAAACACACCGGCAGTGCCACAAAAATAGGGTTAACACCTGCCCTAGAGGACACGTCTGCAGAAAACACAGTTCAGTTGTGATGCACAGACCCACAGTAGATGAGAAAGAGCAATTAATGGGTACAAACCTAACGTTGTTTTTCAGCTGGAAAAGAAGTCTGGGAATTTGGAAGGCTGGGGTTTTTTTCTTTTTACTTTTTTTTTTAAGCGGCCTAGTATGTCGGGGTGGGGGGGAAGTAGAAAAGACAGAGAGAATCAGCATTTGCATGTGATTCGTGCCTAAAAACACCCACGCAGCTCATTGCACTGACCTCAAAAGACAGAGATTGTGCAGCAAGACACTTCCAGAGAGAGAATCCACGGGCACTGAAACACAGCGAACAAAGAGCTTGTGAATTACCAGCTCCTCAGAGCTAATCTGCCAGGCAAATATTAATACAACCGCTGTTGATCCCCAAGTCTCATTGTTTCCAAGTTATGCCGAATTTTATGAAGGATGAGAACTTGTCACTGCCTTCAGTAGATCTGAGCTGCGAGAGAAAAAATAGAAAAAGAGAAAAACCCAATAAACCATGGAAACATTTCTTTTCCTACTGTGTAAGCAAACAGCAGCTGGGTATGGCCACAATGGCAGAGGTGCTGCTGGGTTTCATCAGGCTGTTGAGGAGCACTGCTCTCCAGCTCTCACCGTGTGGTATTTCATCTGCCTGCTGTGCTCTCCCAAGCTGTCACACATCAATCTGCTCCAGATTCATTGAGAAGGGAAGGTCTGAAGGGGCTGTCACTGCCCTGTGCTTGTGCTCTGGCTGCCAGCACAGTGAAATCTCGTTTCTGGGGAGTTTCACAACTCAGCTCAGCCCAGCCCAGGCAGGAGGTTGCTGATGGCCTAGAAGGGAAGGGGATCTTTATAAAGGCATGACCTGAGGCCAGGCACTGGCTCATCCCTGCACCCATCCCTGAGTCCAAGCAAAGTAAAACCCATCCTTTCCTCGTGCCAAGTAAAAACAGTAAAGGAGAAACTCACTGTTAGGATATCTCCATATTGTATCTGTGCAAATAATTACAAACTCATCTTCTGTGATTTAGAGAGCTCTCAGACACCAGAGCTTGGTTTCCAACCTCGTTTCCCTCAGCTTTGTGTGTTCTCCAGCCATTTTCTGACATTTCCAGAAGTTTTTCACTTCTGGCAAGGCAAAACTCCCCATAAAGGTGGAATCACTGGGGAGTTTGCACAGAGACCCTCGTTTGCTCAGTGCACATCCAAGTTTGGAACGGTAGCCCCCAGTGTTCACCCCAGCCAATACATCCTCAGAAACAAGGAGCAGGCTGCAGCTCTCTCATTGTCCAGAGACAATGAAAAAGCTGGAACATCTTTTCCAGCTGTTAAATCCGCAAAAAAAATCCAAGAACCAGCCATAAATTCAGCCCTTTGAAGATGGGGAAGCCTCTGCAGCCTCAGGCTACCAGAGTCAGAAGATATTCATAATTGAGAAGAAAAATCCTTCCTGTGACAGCCTGACCACTGAGCCTCCCAGCTCAGACCCCTCTGAAAAATTCCCTTCTTGGAGTTATTTTGGAATGAGACTACTTGGACATCAGAACAAGCTCTTACAATTCATTAAAGCCTTACCTGCAGCCAGGACATTTTCACGTTGTTAAACATTGTTCTGGGAAATTCATGAGCTCAAGATGGTTGTGCTTTAAAAATGATGTATGTCTGAGGGCAGAACATCTTGTGAAAATAAAGAACAATATATACATGCAGACCTGACATTTATCCTTAATGATCTATGAAGAACAGTTACTAACATGCTAACATGCAGTTTAAGAAGTTTATAAGAATTTGCGGTTTTTTTCCAAATAGAAATAGTCCTTACAGTCAAAAAAAGCTTGCATAGAATAAAAAAAAATATAAGAGGGCATAAAATTCTGAGTTTGATGAGATCATGAGTCACATTCCTGTCCACCAGTTCTTGTGTCACTTCTAACAGAAGCTGAAAGCAAAGGGAAGGAAGGTAAAGAGCAAGACAAGACTGTGAGATTCTCTCTAACACGTTCAAAACCTTTCAGCTTCTGGCATTCTGAGCAGATGCAATTCCTCTGTCTTTAGCCGCCTTGTAGGGATGTCTCTCATAAAGTGACCATTTTAGGGATGTCTTTCACGAAGTGACCATTTCCTTTGGATCCTACATAAACCTTTGCTCCTCATGGTGTCCCTGTGCAGGAAGATCTCCAGTTCAGCCACAGGCTGAGTAAACAATCCCAGCCCTTTCCTTGCCTCCAAACTGCTCCTATCAGTTTTATTTGGTGGCTCCAGGTGCTTGCAGGCCGGAGGAAAGAGGCCGACAGTGAGTACCCAGCCACTGCCCCCACCCTGCTCTTTTTGTGTGTACATGCTGTGGGCAGAGAGAGATGAAATTTTTGGAGTAGATGCTGAGGAGTGCAGCAGAACACTTACTGGAATTGAGTGCAATATCACAAAGCCTTTGGAGAGACTGATAGGTTCCCTCCCAAGTTGTCACAAGGCAAAAAAAAATTTCAAAGGCTTCACTGTCAAACTTTCTGCATGAATAAACAATTCAAAAATAGCAGAATTCCCTTTGATACGAAAAATCTGGCTTCTGCTAGGCAGTGCTGTTGAACAAGCAGCTTCTCTGGCACTTCTCCTCTATTGTCTCTTCTCAGAGACAAGCTCCGAGCTGTCCCCGTTCCGGGTGATGCCTGTTAGCAGTGAGAGGGTGTGACAGGCACTTCAGAAGTTTCCTTTTTCACCTGTTCAGGGGACGAGAGCTCTGAAGCTCGCAGCCGTGAAGTGATTTCTTGCCATTTCCTCTCTTTGTGCCTCGCTGCAGGTTTCCACCTCTGGTCTGCAGCACCTCAGGGGAAATACATGATCTTTGTAAGTTGTCAAGGCAAGCTGGCTCACTGGACAAAGTCATAATAAGGAAGCTAAAATTAGCTGTAGAACAGGCTGCATCTTCGCTGGGAAACACTGGGATGTTGCATACTGATGGAGATGGAAAGTACGGAGAGCAGCCCTGGATGCAGAGAGATGACAGGAGCAGCATTTCCTTTTTCCTTCCACTGCCCTGAAATATTGCCTCTTTTTTATTTTCCGTACATTCTTGGTCTCTATCCTTTTTAACCAGAGCAGTGCAGAGGTCTTCCTCTCTCTGATGCTTCGTACTGCTTGGTTTTGTTTGAATTTTTTTTCTTCTTTTCCTCTCCCCCTTTTGCCACTTTTCCTTCTTTGCAAAGTGCTTTCTTGCATGGAAAACGGCAGCCACCTGCTCCTATTTTCAAGCTGCTGCAAATGGGAGCATCCACTTTAATGAACACAACTGCCTTGGGGCAGGAGTAGGCCCAGCTGGGACTAAGATCTACAAGTGGACAATTAGCAGCCAAGTAGTGGACTGGAGCTGGTTATTTTCATTGCTGCCCCGGGGAGATAGGTGAGGCAAGGCAAAACATTAGGATACCCAGCAAACTGTAAGCATGTGGACCTCCTGCAAGCCCTGAAATGCCTCATTTCTGCTCGGCACCTGGGCAGCAGGGAGATGTTTTCCTCATCATCTTGTTTGCAGCACGCAAGCTTGTTGAAAGAAGAGCTCGATGATCATTTTCCATGCCTCGTTTTTGAAAGCCAGCTCTGCATTTTTTTCCTTTGCTCACCACATCGTGACCAGTCAGTGCTGGCTGCCAGCACTACGGCTCACTGATGGTGGCAGAGCAGGCAAGAGGTGAGACCCTCTGTGCCAAACCCACCTCTCCAGAAGGACCCCAGAGACACAGAACAGTCTCCATGTGATCCTGCTGTCAAAGGAACCAAAAAAGAGGTGGCCATGGCTTTGTCATGATTCTTTGTGAATCACTACCACCGACCAGCAGCACTGCCCTGCCAGGCCACGATGGGGATCAAATGTGGAAATTAGGAAAAATTTCTTCATGGAACGCATTTTAAAGCACTGGCACAGGCTGCCCAGGGAAATGGTGAAGTCACCATCCCTGGAAATGTTCAAAAACCATGTGGATGTGACACTTGAGGACATGGTGGTGGTGCTGGGTTGATGGTTGGAATTTATGGCCTCAGAAGTCTTTCCAGCCTGAGTGATTCCATGACGGAGAAGTTGCCTTAAGCTGTGGTGGGTACGCCAGCACAAAATTAAAAAATCCTGCTGGGAATTACCTCTCTCATCACAGATATTTGGCTGGACTTGGCTTCTTTCCTATTTTCAGGTGTGTTTTATTGCAGGAAAAGCAGAGACAGGACTGAAACCTGCTTGTCTGAATCCTCCACGTGCTGTTAAGCCTGCTTTTTGAGCCACAGTGACACCCTGTGTAGTGCCAACCTGGCATCTGCGTTCCCAGAATAGCTGCACAGGACTTTTTTAAAATCTGTTGTGATGTCAGAGAACTTCCCTTCTTAGCTTTTGCCTCATCTATCAGCTGTAACTTCCTCGTGGTTGCTGAGCCATAAATAGAGGCTGGCAATTAATGTAGGCTAAAATTCACAAAATCATTTCAAGGAGCTAAAGATCATTAGGAGAGAGCCAGAATCTCCTACAGGTATTTATTGCCTTAACCTTCTGGCAGGATGAGAGGCATGAAAACGGGACGAAAATGTGCAAAAGCTTATTGTAATGCAGGAAAGCTTTTTTAACATATTTTGTATCTATTATCCTGAAAGACTTAAGGCACCAAGTAGATAAAGAGTTTTGTTCGACCTAAAAAATCAAAGGTTGAGAAGGGCGGGGCAGAGAAAGGACTTGTGCCCAACTTCCAGAATTCAGTTCCTCTCTCCCTGCAATGACTGAAGGAATTATCTTCTACAGGTCGGCTCTAAATGCAGATTTGGGTGAAAGTTTTATGTGGAGGCATCTGAACACACCTCAGAAGAGAAAAGAAGAATCGGAGCCTGGCCACATGTGGGTGCCTACATCTCAACCAGTGCAGCTCCCCAGCAACTGGGACACCCAGCACAAGCTGAACACTGATTGGGACCCAGCAAGGAGAATCCAGACTTCTTCCTCCTCAACCCTAAAACCCTCTGTGACCTCCTGAATTTGTGCCAATTTGCAGGGCAGTGGCCATTATTTATCCCAGGCAGACCAAAAGCCAACTCAGCTCTAAACATCTCTGCAGCCAAAGCATTGGAAATCTGTGCCACAGCCAGGGAGTCAAACATAACAGTGTCCAAACCGCAACACAAATGTAGCTAAAAAGCTGCTGGAGATGGACATTTAAACAAGAAGCATTTGCTGTTCTTTTTTCCTGGTTGTTTACCACAAAGTGGGAATGTGCAATGACAACTCACGTGCATCCACTCCTTTAGGAGTTCGTGAGCATACCCTGGGCTCACCCATTGCTCTGGCAGCTGATAAAATTTTGCTTTGCAGTGTCAGATCCTGGGGAAGAGAAAGACCAGAACTTTATGGGAGGGGTGAAAGGTGACAAAATCTTCTCCCCTCCAAACCAACAGCGAAGCACTATCTTCTTATCTCCATCCACTTTCTCCTATTCCCCCAGTTCAGAGAGGGCATCTGTGCTTAAATTCTCAGCAAGCAACCATTTAATGGTGAATTTTGGGAAGCAGGGAGTCTGCTTCTTTGGAGAGCACAGTCTGCCTTTAAATCTCAAATGATGCAGTACAGAAGGCTTCCTCCATTTCTTTTACTGAATTCCCCTCCTCGAACAGATGTGCCAGGACTGTGCCACCCCCCCGAACCCGCTCCACTGCAGCTTTAGCCATACTTCATTCATCTCCTTCCTTTTTCTAAAACCCGAGTTATGCAATCCCAGATCATTCATTACACCCTGGCAACCCTGAGCCAAGTGGAGCATGACAGAAAGACGGGAATTACGGAGCCAAGGAGCAAATATTTAAGCAGCCCATGGGAAAACTCCTGCACGTGGCACGCACATCTCTTCAGCACAAAGTAACAGAGCTGTGCTGCAGCACAAGGAATAGCAAAGGTCACAGGCAGAAGGGGCTGGTGTCTAAGACGAGATTTTATTTTCTTTTTAAAGCAGTTTGTCAACAGCTAGGATTATTTCCAGTTTCTTTTTTTTTCTACTTGAGTTGGAATCTTCATATTTTTGGATTTCTGGTTTTGTGTCTCAGATTTGCTGTTCTGCTGCTGCATCTTTAGCAGCAAGACTGCATCTTTCACTGTCTGATCGTATTCCCTTCCCCTCCTTTTTTTGTTTCTTCCCCTTATTTAACTCATCGGAGTTGCCAAGGCATCTCTCTCTCCTTTACCTGGGAGCCTTTTGTAAGAGCACAGTCATGGACCAGCTACCTATTGCACAGTTACTTGCATCTACTTATTTTGAAAGTATTAACCATCAACAAAACCATCTACCAGATAAATCCAACTGCATTGCACCAATCAGCACTTTTTTTGGTGGACAACTGAGTCAGCCACAGCAGAAGAGTGTTCAGCCCCAGAATGTCCTTTGCAGATAAACCAGGATGCCCCAAAAAAATATCTACATAATCGTCGGAAAAAGATCCCCAGTCTTTGACCCCAAAGCATGAAATAATGGGTTTATAATTATTTTGAGAATACAGTCATAACCACTCTTTGCCATCACTGCAGGAAGAGCAGCAGGAGCACAGCCCTTCTGCCTCATATAATTTCTCCAAGAGAACTGCAGTGACCCACAGAAGATCACACAGAGTTTATGGAAGCACAACTCTAGGATTATTTATCTCTGTGGTGGAAGATGAGGTGCCTGGTGGCTCTCATGGTGTTTGAAATCGAGGTCCCTGGAAAATTTCAATTTCAGATTAAAGATTTATGAACTTCATGTTAGTGACAGCATAGAAAGCCTGCAAGGTGATCTGTCCAAAGGAATTCGGTATTTGAGGATGGCACTATTTTAGTCCAAAAGAGTTTCTTTTGGGGTTTAACTTGTCTTAGGGATACAGACAGAGAAGACTTGCACCATGGAGATGCTTAGACACCTGCCTAGACTGGCAAAATATTTTAAAACAAAGTTCAGTACAGGTGCTTATCTCTTACACTTCAATATTGTTCTTCCTAACAGTAGATTCAGTGCTTTTCACTCAAAAAAGCACAGAGCCTCCAGCAGCGAAGGAACAGTCCTGTGCCCTGCGCACCTCCTGTCACTGCGAGGATTTTTCTGCCTTAAAGCCACTTTTTGGAGGAGAGCAAAACACAGAGGGAGAAATCGGCTCTAAAGTAAGAACACTTTTCACTTTTAACCTCAGGGCTGAATTTGTGGGAAGGCACCGATTAACTTGAAATATAATCCCGGCAGAAAGACAGAGCTGGTGTGGGCAAAACACAAAAGGGAGAGCAAGGGGTAATGAGGAGACTACATCATGCAACCTTCGGGGCAGGGTTCGGTTTGATTTAAACGTCCAGTTCCCAAGGCCTGCCGCTAGATGGGAATAAAAACCAAAATAAGAGTCAAGAGATGCTCGGCTTTAGCATCCCTGCCAAGCATAGCCGCAGGAGTTTCCCAACTCCACACCACACCCTGTGAGCCCAGCAGAAAGGCACGGGTCCATTGGAAGCCGAGCAGAATGACACGATGTGGCCACAGAAGCCAGCAGCATCTGTGCCAGAAAAGCTCATTTCACAGTGGAACGTGATGGCTGCTGTGGGCAGAGGACAGAGCCAGCCCCAGGTACTGTCTCGTCAGGGCCCTGGCCACGAGGTACGCAGGCCCTTCAGGGAGTCTCTGCTCCACATTCCTGCAGGCATCCGCCTTCCGGGGAGATATCCATGCTCTCCAATGGAGCTGGGCTTCCCTGAGTGTAGTTCAGTGACGGAAAACAAATTTTTCCCTGGACGTGTCACAGAAAATCTCTGTGCCACATTAGTCACTTACAAGCCTGCCTGTGGATCAGCTATCCCACTGCATTTAGGGTAAAGGGGAAGCACGCCTGCCCACCAGTTCTTGTGTCACTTCTAACAGAAGTTGAAAGCAAAGAGAAGGAAGGTAAAGAGCAACCCTTTTACCCACGCCAGGTGTTCTCACTTTCTGATCGGAGTTTATGTTAGATTGCTCAAACCTTCTGAAAAATAACCTGTAAATCAGTGATTAATATTAGCCTTCAGCTTGTCTGGATCAGACATCGTACCAGACATCGAGGCATGTCTGAGTGGCATCGTTTGGGGGTTCAAGATCACCTGGGATGGCCTGGGACAGAGGTTTCAGCAGAAGGGCTCACTGCTAAGCTTAGGGATGCCTATGCACGGCAAGGGGGTTCTAGCAGAACAGTTTCCTGCTAAACAGAGCTTTTAAAAGCACCTGGTACTCATGGAAAAGTACTGGGTTAGGGGTAAAAAAAGCCAGCATGAGTGCAAAGCCAGTTCAGAGCTCTTCTGCAGAACCACCCGGCCGAGACACTCAGCTGCTCATTTCTAACCTTTGCTGCTTGGTCTAGGGGAGGTCACCCTCGGTCTGTGTTGTACCAAGCGGTCGCACAGCTCCACGAGCTCAGCTTCTCTTCAGGTGCAAGGTGATATTTAGATGAGGTATCAGGAAAAATTTCTCCCTGGAAAGGGTTGTCAAACTTTTGAAAAGGCTGCCCACGGAAGTGGTGGAGCCACCATCACTGAGAGTGTTCAAAACAGGGGTGGATGTGGCACTTGAGGACATGGTTTAGGGGTGAACATTGTGGTGGTGCTGAGTTGTTTATGGAATCATTATGGCTGGGAAACACCACTCTGATAGGCATCAGCAATGAGAGAGTTTTTGCATAGACAAACAGGGTCATCAATAGCATTTCTTGTAGTGAGGCAAAGCCGGGGTAACCTGGTGCCAGCTGCAGAGGGCTCTCAGGAGGGGACAGTCACCTTTCCTCTCCACAGAGCATCCCCTCACGTGCCCAGGCAGGGCATTCACCTCCTACCACTTCGACAGGGATTGCCATCTCCCTCCAGCACGGCCTGTGTGGTCTGGAAGCAGAATCTTAAGTAGAATATTTAAAACAGTGGAATAAACGGGGCTGCTGGAAGCACCACAGCGCTCCGAAGGTGTCAGGAGCTAAATTATTCCAGAAGCACCCAAGCATGTGCTGTCAGGAGCAATGCTGCTTTGGCAGAGAGGATGGACAAAGCAGCCTGATAGAGCCCTTCTTCCCATCCTGGCATCCCTAATTTCTGTGTTAATGACTTGTAATTGTGTCCTAAGTGTCAGGACATATTTTGGTTCCTTGCTTGATACAGCACTGGGGTCAGAAGGATCATTCAATTAGCTGCACAGTCCAATACCTCCCCGAACACCAAACCCTCCCATCCCAGATCAGCTGGGGTCTTCTTCCTGTACCTCTGCAAGAGCCCAAAGGAGAAGGGAGCGGGAGAAGAGAGAACTATCCATTTCCTTCATTTAAAAATGTAAAGCCCGTCCAGGACTTAATAGTGTTGCAAATCTTATTTCCATAAAGTACCTTCAGGGCTAATTCACGAGACATTAATCATATTCCAGCTTCTCCCAGCTAGTAACTCATCTGCAGGATTTTTAATAAAAGATTTTGTGTGCCTTTTCAAGAGGCAAAATTTTACCAAAGAGGGCTAGTCTGCTCGGAGCTGAGATTTCCATGATCTGGAACAAAAGCCAGCTTAGAGGCTTCCAAGCCGCTGCCTAGGAGTTTTCTCTCCCCAGCTGAGCCCTTGGCAGCTGCAATCAGGGTGACCGCACGCTACTTTCCATAACACCCCATGGTGAGGAAGTTTGGCTGAGGGATAGGCAATAATCTATTTCCACGTCACTTCCCTCAAGTCGAAGCTGATTTATTCCCAGCCAGTTCATCGGTGTTGTTCAGTGGCAAAACTCTTAATTACTCCTTTAAATCTGATTTTAATTTCCAAGAGCTGCTTCCTTCTTGCAGATTATAATCTAGCAGATTATAACTCCTTCTAGCCTCCTGGCACTACAATCTGAGCTGTAGATTAGCACACTTTTTCCTTGTATCACAGGATCACAGAACGCCTCCGCAGTCAACCCCCATGCTTTTCCTCCAGGTGAGCCTGGGAAAGCAGGGCAGGGGCAGTGTTGCCAGCCAGGCAGAAGGTCTGCCCTCAGCAGACCTTCCCCAAGCTCCTTTTCCGTATGAAAAGGCAGATTTTGGATGATTGCGCCGTCTAAATCCATCCTCTGAATTAGCTTGTTGGTTAATCTTGTTTTAAGTGTACTCCCCATTTGAGGGAGCATCACCGGTTTCAGAAACCCCTCTTGCTCAATTTTATTGCCGAGAACACTAAACCCACACTCAAACTACAAGAGCCTCGTTGTCACAAGGCAGGGGATTTCCAAAAGCAGTTTCCTCTGCACTCTGAAGTCTGTAAAAATTAAAAGCAGGAGAGACCTGCATTCATCACAAGGGAGAAAGCTGGGCAGCTGCCCATTATCAGGACGAGCAGTTGGCAGTCTCAACGCTCACTCCGGGCAGTGTTCCTACATGATAACTCAATTTTTCTCTGAGTTTCTTAACCACTTAAAAAAAAAAAAGCCAATTTAAAAAAATAGTAAAAAAAGGCAGTTCACAATGAAGTGTCCAGGTGTTTACATCTGCAATTTTCCAAGGCAGACCTTTCAACTTTTTCTTTCCTTCTCTCAGCTGAAGATAATCAGCAAATTTCCCTCAATTCCTAAAGCTGTGTCTTCATACCAGGATATCCCTGATGTTACTAAATTTGAGGATTTCTTTCTTTCTTTTTAAAAAGTCAAATTAAGCATAAGTGGGACAACATTAGATTTAGGCAGAGCCACAGGGAAAAGAGAGATGTGCCTTAGTTTTCACTGGAGGAGAATGTTGCATAAGTTTAGGAGTAATTGTTGGTGAGCAAACAAATCCTCCATAAATCAGTTTTTGCAGCTTTCCCTGTAGTTTTCCCTTGAAGATGAACTTCAACCTCCTACTCTTACTATCATCCCCTTGCTGTCAGTGTCCTCCAGAGATTCCAGATGTGGATTGGGACCAGCAGGTATTCCCACCTTCAATCCCAGCTGTTTTGTCATCTTGAAGGATACCCACGGCTGGGTAAATGCTGACAGGAGGCCTCAAACCGCTCACAAAAAACCAGCATTCCCCCAGCATGAGGTGGACTTTCAGCCAGCTGCATCACAAGCAGTGCAAAGGCAGCCAACACCTGGACAGGCCATCCAACAAGGAGGTTGTGCATACACATCAGGCAAAGCTACTCCCAGTTTGAGGCCGCTGCCGTACAGCAGAGATGGACACCCAGCATTACCTGGGAATGGGGACGTGGGTCTCAGCCCACACTGAGCACGCAGACCAGGAGAGGTATAACCACAGTCGTGCAAGTATTTGTAAACCTAAAGCAAAAAAAAACCCTCAAAATACCGCCCCCAAAAAAGCCTTGAGCAAATGGAAGTCAAAATGCTGATTGCTGCTGTGTTTGGGTAGGAAAGCACAGTTTGTGCTCCAAACACGTCTGTCTGTTGACATCTACAAAACTCCTCTCCCCAGGTCTACACAGGTAAAAATGGTCCCCTTGGGGCTGCACCCTTTGTTCTTGCTCTGTCTGCAGCGCTCTGCTCGGGACATTTGCTCGGCCTCTCTTCTCCCTTCTCTTTACCGTGCTTCTTCCTTTCCAGGAGCCTTCCTTCAGCGGTGACGGTCCAATACTGCAGCTATGCCAGCTATATCACTCTCCAAAGAACGGGAATAATTTTTCTGGGATTAAGATCCTCTCTCCTGCTAATCCACTGCCCACCATGCTGCATGCAACCTCTTATTGCATTCTCAGATGGGTCTTTAACACCATAAGCTAGAAACAGTTCATTAAAGACAAATGTCTGGGAATACCCTATCAGCACCCTGACTGTGTCATGGCTAGAACTACAGCCAGCAAAAAAAAGAAAACCCAAACAACACAACATCCCCCCCAACAACTCTGCAATTCTGATTTTTTCTCTAAACTTTTCTTTGGTTTCCTTCTTAAAAGACGCTGGGTTTTTGCTGGGTTTCTGTTGGTTCCCCACTGCCCCTTACAGAAACTAGACTCTCTAAGTGGTTGCCAGACAACCTTATCCACGAACTGATTTTTCTTTTCTTCATCCCGAAGTGAAACGCAGATTCTCATCACTGCTGTTATCTGTGTGCTCCTGTTGAGTAGTAACAGAACACAATTCCAAATTTTATTAAACCGATGCGATACCAGCAGTTACCTTCGTGTTCCACTCTGTGGTCTGTTTGTACTTCCCTTCTCACAACAACCACTGAAAACCCCTTGTCCCCCCCACAGACTCCCAACCCATCATATATTTGGCAGCTGGCAATAATTATTTTGGAGTCCCACAGCTGCAACTGAGCGGAACCACCGTAAGTCCTGTGAGGAGCTTAATTTGTTCATCTTGGTAATCTATTTGTTTTCTTAGCGTTAGGTAGTTCAGATTGATTTTGCTGTTATTTTCAGCTCCATGGGAAAGGAAATTGGTAAATTACTTCCTTTAAAAACAAAAAAAATTGTAATAATCATTAACTGTCAACAGAGCTTCACACAAATCCAGGTGCAGCAGCAGAGATCACTCTGTGGGACGGAGAAGACCACGAGCTCCATGGGCACTGTCAGATCAGGCTTGGGCACGGCTTGCTCGCTGTGAACACAGCCAAGCCAGACAATCCTCCCACTTCCAGCCTCACACAGCCATGGAAAGCCAGTTTTTCTTCTGAGGAAAGAGGCAGTGTGGGCCCACAAGGCTGCAGCATGACCTGGGGGCTGCAAGACACTGCTCTGAGCCTAAAGTTCCCCTGCACGTCTCAAAACTTGCCGGGTCAATGGCTCTACCAGGCATGCAGCAAACCCTCTGCCATCAGCCTTTCTGGACATCACTGCTGTACCACCCTGTGTCCCCTCAGCAGCACATCCTGAGCACCAGAGAAGAAAATTAAATTAGCCCAACCTCAGAGCTCCAGACTTAAGATAGGGCCAACTTTTCTGTTTCAGAAGTCCCTCGTCATCTTTTCTTTTCTTACCTCACTTTTTTTGCTCCTCTTCTTCACCGCCAAAGCCTCAGGCAAATCTTTAGCAGAAGATCCACATCTCCAGATCCTTCATACCATATCCTCCTCCTTCACCCACCAGCTCACCAATAATACCAAGTAACACCCCTCCTCAAAGCGTACCAAAAAAAACCTTCTCTCCTAACTGCACCACCAGCCCTATCCTTCTGTGCTTTGCCCATTTTAGCTCTCTCTCAAAACATCTGTGGCAGGCAGGGCTGGCTGAGCTGGGCCGGTGATGGGCAGCTCTTCTGTGTTTGAACACCAATTCTTCAGAGAAAAGGCAGTCCATAAGCCTGGAGGGGAGCGCGTTCATATGAAGTCTTTAGAGAGGCGAAATACTCTAAACAAACACTTGAAGACATGTTCATATTCTCGGAATTCTTCAACGTAAGCAGATGCAGTGGATTAGTCTGGGTATGGTTTAATCCAGTTTGATACCCAAGTGATTTAAGCGAAGCAACCACTTGCAATGCCCTTCTTGAAGGTAAATAATGTGGTTTTTTGTCAAGATGTTCTGCTACTGACCCTCCCCCTGCATACACCTACCATAAAAATATGCCCTGTTATCATCCCTAGCCAGAGGCCCACAGGTTTCTCTAAGTGAGCAACATAATTTCCACCTACCCTGAATTTCCAGGGAAGACTCCAGTGGAGAATTTCCAGTCAGGCCGTTTCAGGACTGGTGGCACCAGTTTTGTCCAAGCAGGGATTTGGACACCTGGCGTGGGGGGAAGCAGCAAACACTGAGGTTTAATGTTACGCCCAGTCAGGCCTTCACACCTTCTCCCTCAGCTCCACAAATTAGGCTGCCCTTTTCCTAAGTATTTGCTTGGAACAGCTCCTGATTTTACCCTGGAAACTGAAAGATAAACTCCGAGGTTCCTGTATCACGACAGGCTGCTTGTGCAGCCCCAGCCCAGCTGTCTGAAGGAATCCTCCCTGTCCCCAGGCAGACCTTTGCAGAGATGTCTGGCCTTGGATGCCAGCCTGTCACCCTCTGTGCACTGTTTCATTTCCCTGGCAGAGCAAGAAAAGTGCTATCAGAACTACAGGGCTGGGGCAGATGGGAACGATGGCAATGGTGGCAGCTCAGTGACTACAGGTGATTTTAGCCCCTTTCCTCCTTGGCCATAAGGGTCATGTTCTGGCTCAGGTCTGACCCTGAAACCTCAATTTTCCTCCTTCTCAGATTTTTCTCCAAGCCTTCCCCTTACTGAGTGGCTCCTGGAGTGTTTTGTGGGTGAGGATGGGACTTGCTTCGCCCAAAAACATGCGTGCTTTCCCCACCTGGAGCACTGTCAACATCCTGCCTTTTCCCTTGGTACTCTGTCTTTTTCCTTTGACTTTATCTCTCTTGTGAGAACAACTGATGTTTGTGACGATCAGGCAGCCCGATAAAGGAGTAATGACACATACTAGAGCAGAAAGAGAAATGAAAGGGCTTTCTTCATCCTTTGTGTCTATTAATAGTCTTCAGTTGCCTGGGTCAGCCTCATTTGGGACCCACCTCAGAGTCAACCGTCAGTTTAAGAGCTGCATTTCAGCTCTGACATGGCTTCTGGCTTTGTCCTCAACAATTCCTATCTTGCCTGCCAACATCTTCCTTTTCCTGAAGGTGACACACACTCACCTTTTTTGATATGGTGAGGTTGCAGCCAGTCGCTGGTAAGGTTACCGCTCCCACAGTGGTCACAATCTGTCCCCAGATTGTTTTCCTTTCCTTGGCTTTCCTCTCCAGACAGTTTTCAGGGGTAGGTAAGATGGGAAAGGGAGGCTGAGAGAGAAAACTCTGCCCCCTTGTTCAGACTGTCACTGGATAAACAGCAAAGGCTGGTGATAATTTGCAGCAGGCAAATCCAGTCATTAAAAAAAAGTCACCTTGCAGGAGGCGGATGAAACAACCCACAGCGTCAGCTGTCCCTTGCATAGCCCTTCAGCAAAGTAGAGAGGTTGAGCCCGCACAGCTCCTGTGCTTGGCTGTGAGCAAATGATGATATGGTGGAGAGCTGCATTTCCAAGTTGCAGCTCAGCTCTAGTGAAAGCCTCTGTCAAACTCCCACTGCTTTCCACAGCAGGCGTGGAGAGATCCAGAACACCAGGCTCTCTGTTGATGTAACTTGTCAAACACATTCCTGCAATTTTACCGTGATTTTTATATGATGCAGAACCGTAAGCTTTTCCTGAGTTTGATGGAACTTAAATTGCTTGGAATTTAAAGCTGGCCTTTTGTGTGCTGGTGCTGTTCCACGTCACGGTGAGGCAGGAATTTTGCAGGCAGCATGGGCCAAAGTTGGGGAGGGAGCAGAGTGCCATGGTGGGCCTGTGCTTTGAAGTGTGGGACAAATTATGCTGGTGGCATTGCCGGCGTCTCTAGGGCCAGCAGTGCTCCCCCACGGGGTGTTTGCTTGTTGGCACAGGAAAAGTGTGGGATCCTCAGCTCAACTCTGTGTCAGGTCCCTCTTACAGTTAATTTCTTGTGCTTTCTCCCTTCACATCATGCAAGGACTCCGTGGCTTGAAGACTTGGTTTAAGAAATTCACTTTCTTTCAGCCCATCTTCAGAAGAGTCCTTCTTGGAGCAATTGAAACTTTTTTTCCCCCTTAAGTAAGGGTTTGGCTGACAGCAGCCGCTCCCCTGTCAGTGATGACAAGTAGAAAGGAGCGCGGAGCCGAAAGTGAAGGAGGAGCATAAGAGCAAGTGGTGAGCAGCAGATTTGCAGTGGCTTGTAAGCTTCGGCATCAGCCAAACTGCAAACGGGGCACGTAGAAAGCAGGATCAGGGGAAAGTCAAGAGCGGAGAAGGTGCTGAAAAACTCATCTGTATGAGTGCTCAGCACTTGCACTGTTCGTGCTGTGGTGAGGACTTTTCAAGCTGTTATTAGTCCCTGATCCATGCAAGTCTGGCTGCAGCAGTGGAAGTACGGTGGGAGCAGGTTTTTCCTAGATGTGGGGCTTCGATTCTGACGACTGCTCTCAGAAGCTGGTGGTGCTGTGTGCCCCCTTGCCTGTGGCTGAGGTGAGAGCTCGGCCAAACCCCCTTTCTCACGGATGTGACAAGGATGCTAGGCCTGAGCTCGGAATTGCGGTCTCAGCCACTACTACAGCCCAAATGGAAGAGAACAGGGCTCTGCCTGCTTATCAGGGAACACAGGAGGACCCTGCTGGACACACGTGGGGTCTGCCACTCCAGCAGAGCCTGTGAAGCACAGAGCGACATTCTCCCTGTTCCCGCGGGCAGGAATTGTTGCCTGGGAACAGACAGTGGCACTCAGGAAGATGAAACCACTTTGTTCTGGATACAATTTTACCAACATATCCTTCTGGCTGGTCGTAGCCAGAGTCCATTTGTGCCATTGCCAAAGCACAGTGGGAAAGAGAAGAGGTGGAGGAGGTGTGGGTTCTCCCGGGACTGCAGCACAGGCTCTGGAGGCTGTGGGGACCCACTGCTGCTCACGGCCAAGGCTAATCCTGCCTCTTGGACATGGTTCAAAGAGCCTCAGACATGGGGTACATTAACAAGTGGACTTTAATGGACCCCAGCAGGCAGTCCTGGCCCTGCCAGGCTTCGCACAGCACGGCTGGGAAGATCAAAGCTGCCAAGTGTGAGTGCCAGCATGACTGATGGGGACATGAGAAACAAATGCCATTAAACAAAGAGGGATAAGGCTCTGCCTAGCACCTTAACTGGCAGGACAAGTGGTTTGGAGAACAGTTGGTGTTGGTCTGATATCCTGTCCTGCGTCGGGGAGGATGAGGAGGAGGTAGGGGAGGAACTGATCCCCCGCTCAATTTCACAGAGCGCCGTGTGGGAGTAAGTCAGCTCCCGGCTCTGCAGATTCTAGCCCTTCCCTCTGCTCTGGGAGCACAGGGACGGCGTCGTCTTCTGCCCCCAGACCCTCGGTGGGTGATGTGGGAGGCACCTAGGCTCGTAGTGTCCTCAGGTCTCTTCAAACCCCTCCTCAGGAGCCCGGGGTGGGGGGNGAATTCCCTGAGCTGGTCCCGCTTCTGATGCTGCCTTTGTAACACACACTTATCTTGAATTAATCGTGCATTATTAGCATCCATTATTCACTCCTCTGATATATACCTATGTTTGAGGTGCTGAATAATAAGGGAATTACGCCAAAGAATTAAGTGGCCCCCCAACAGGGGAACGGCCTTGAGAGAGGGGGGGCTGTGTCACAAACAAGGAGGGATTTAGTGGGGGCTGACCACAAACCGGGTGGGAAAAGGATACAACAGACACTGCGGGAGGAGAGCCAGGGCAGGAGGCAAGAAACCAGCAGAGATGTGTGAGTTATAGCAGGCTGAATAGACTATTTTTCATATGAGTGGCTGAACCGAAAGGAAGCAGAGGGAATTTGGGTCAACCACTTTGCCAAAACAGTAAGGCCTAAGTGGTTCTTTTAACAAGGGAGAGAAAAACGTCCTTTTTCGTCCATTCTGGCTTTTAATTATAAGCTAAACAAAATTTGCCTCGGTTTCGAACGTTTAGAAAAGGCCGTCTCAAAACGTTTCACTTGCTGTCAAAAAAAATCCTGCATAATTTTTGCTGCAGCTGGTTGTGAAATTAGACCCAAACTTGCACAAAGGTTGGGTCTACTTGGAAAAGGAAAATTTTCATCAATTTGGCATATTTACTTTGATTATTCATGGGGAGGGAGAGGAAAGACTCTCCCAGTGCTCAGGGGAGAACAGCAGATCCACCAGTACAGCTCAGAGCTGCACAGTATTTGTGAAATATCGGAGTTGAAGCAAAGCAGGATTGGGGAAGCTCAGGTTTTCAGAATCCATCTCAATTAACAGATAATTACAGGTGCCATGTTTCCAATTTCTTCTTCTGAGGACTCTCTTCTTTAATAAACTCCTTCTAACAATTTGATCACAGCCTCTCTGGTGCTCAGCATATATCAAAGCCATTTTTAAGACTGAAGACAACACTTTGGGTGAAACATACGAACCAGTGCCAGACTTTGTAGAGATCTAAATCTACCTCAGCTGTAACGCAACTGAATTAACTTCCTGTCTTCAGATGCCCACTGCTTAATACTCCATGGGCATCTGAGGTTCTGAGGTTTGGTCAGTGCTGAAGCCAGGGTCCAAAAAGGCCCCTGGAACTTGCTCATGGTGTTGTCAGGAAGGGACATCAGGAAACAGAGATCATGTGAGGATCTCTGTTTCCCGGTGCAGCTTGGACACCCCTCTGCTCTTTTGGGCTGACTTCAGAGAACCAGAAAATCGCATAAAGTTTTGAGTTGCAAAGGACTTTCTTCCACAACCCTTCCATGGGCAGGGACACATTCTACTATCCCAGGGTGCTCTAAGTGTTTGCTTTCCTCAAGGAGGCTGGGAAGGAGCACCTGAGGTTGGCATGGAAGGTAATACATCCCACGGGGAAGAAAGATGTCCAGGGCTCAGAACAGCACATCCACCTGCTGCATCTACACCTGGGACTTGTCAGGCTAGCTCTGGAGAGGTTTAAGTCACTGCACCACAAGATTCAGGAGATTTCTGCAGCTGCTGAAATTCCCAGAGTGAATCAGAGATCCCAACACTCCCCTTACTGTCCCTGGTGCGCTCCCAAACCTGCATGTCTCAGATCCCCTTCCTAGCCAGGTAAGGCTTTGTCTGCGCGGAAAACTGCGTCATTTTTATGTAACACGGTCTTGCAACCAAGACAGACACCTGCAGAAACCCTCTTCTGGTGCACCCTTTTTGCAAAATTTCTGCATCTGAAGTGCCTCCTCCTGCTCCTGGGTGAGAGCATTCACAATCTCAGGGCTTCAAATCCAGCCCCAGGACAGGGAATGGCTGCTCCGTGTCTCTCCTTTGCACTCCTTGGTCAGCAGGGGGCAGGAGACAGGCCCTGACTGAATCTTTTTCCTTTCACACACAGGGGAAGCGCTCCAAGAGCTTTCCCTGGTGCTCTCTGCTTGGTGGGTAAAGTGATACTCCATCCCTTCCATGTCTTTCTTGCCCAAAACTGACTCCAGGATTTGAGGAGTGGCCTCACCTTTGCCCAGTCAGGGGACAGCCACTCTCCTGGTCCTGCCGACCACACCATGGCTGGGACAGGTCTGGTGCCAGTGGCCTGTTGCCCACCTGGGCGCATCTGGTTCATGTTCAGCTGCTGTTGACCAGCACCCCCAGGGCCCTTCCCACCGGACATTTCCCAGCCCCTCTGACTCAGCCTGGAGCTGCAGGGATTGTTGTGACCAGGGGCAGAGCCGGACACTCGGCCTGGCTGGCCTTCATAGAGTTGGCCTGTCCAGATACCTCTGCAGAGCCTTCCTGCCCTCGGGCCAGCAGTGCTTTAGGAGGAAGGAACTTCTTGGGGCATCCCGCTGTCAGAACAGGCGTTTTTCGGAAGAGCAGCAGCACTTTGCCGGGCTGGGAATGCAGAAATCAGTAGCTGGAAGACTGCTAGTGCCCAAACGGACTTTTCAAGGAGCTGGGTGGGTGGCTGCCAGCATGGGAGAGAAGCCATTCAAAAACAGAGGGAAATATATTTTCCAGTTCAGTTGTGGCTTCCATGTTATACATACATTTTTTCAGCCAAAAAGGAGGAAACTTTCAAATAGAAAAAGAAGACCTGAAATGAGCCAAATAAGAACATTTGAGCTGCTGAAACCCTGCCCTGCTAAGTTTTGTTTTTCGTTTCACCGCCGATCATTTAAATGTCAGGGATTTTGGGATACGAATGGGCAAAAATTTACGGAAAAAACATTGATCAAGACTTACAGATTCCTGCCGGTCCCCCTCTGCGCTCATTCCCTCCCCATCCCTGAAGGACAGGATTGGGCTAACTGGGGAGGAAAAAACTTGAGAGACAGCCGGCTCATGGCTCTGCTGAATTCAGGCGGGATGCCCACCTGGGTCATTTCCCCTCCAGTCTTGGTGTACTTTTCATTTTTGGCTGGCGATGTGGGAGCTTAATTTTGCTGCTTTAAACGCAAAATCTCACATGCAGGCTGTGCTCTGCTCCGAGAAAATCGCTGTGGTCATTAAAAGCTAACAGAGCACCGCCTCCCAGCGTCAACAACTTGCAGAGGAAAAAGGGGACAACTAGAAGCCCTCCAAGGAGCCCAAGACTTTCCTGAATTGGGGACAATTGGCCTGTTTGGAATGAGGTGAAGACTGGAACTCCCTGAAAGGAGATTGCAGTGAGGGGGGTCTCTGTCTCCTCTCCCAGGTAAGAGAAGACCGGACAAGGGAAAATGGACTCAAGTTGTAGCAGAGCAGCATTAGATTGGCTATCAGGGAAAGTTCTTTGACTGAAAGAGTTGTAAAGCACTTGAACAGGCTGCCCAGAGCAGTGGTGGAGTCACCATCTTTGGAAGTGCCCAGAAAACACGTGGATGTGGCACTTGAGGGTGTGGTGAATACCGTGGCTGTGCTGACTTGACATCTGACAGCAAGAAAGGTCAAATCTGTTATATCATCTTCCATTTTGGCTGAAAAAGTATTTGCTTTTAGCATGGAAAAAAAAGCTCCTTCTCCTTGATTTACTGTTTTTGTGGCATTTATGGTTAAAGCAGACCACTGCTGAGTTGCTTTTCAGGAATATTTTTGGATTTGTTTGCGCTCCTGGGGTGCCCAAAGCTAAAAATATTATTTGAGTTTTTTGTTGTTCCTGCTTCCAAAAGTAAACCAAGTCCCAATCTACAAACAGACTCTCACTAGGGGTTGTTTAAAGGTCAGTTTAAAGGGTCCTTACAAGGTGCATTATTGTGTTTACGCCACCCGGCCGAGAGCTTGGCATGCTTTTGGTGAGGCACAAGCAGAGCAGAGAGTGCTGGAGCAGCAGCAGGAGAAAAAAACAAAATAATTTTAAAACATCAATTACCCCCAGAGCTGCTGTTTTCCCTCTGGGGTGCTGCCATCACTGGCTTTCGGGATCAGGATCAGCACACGGAGAGGGAGCTGGTTGGGTCAGGGAGGGGAAAAGGAGAGGCTGCAGCTGAGGCGAGGGGGGACACAGCGAGTTCCCTCGGACAATCTGGCGCTGGCACGAGAATTCCGCAACTGGCACCGTCAGAGCAAAGGCTGGGCTGGTTTTTGTTTGTTCGCTCATTTCCTGAAGTGGCACCTCAGATTAGAGCTGACGCTGGGAGGATACGCAGTGCATCCTGGGCTAAATATTTCATTTCCATAGATGCTGACATCAGTTTGGTTTCAAATACCCTCTTCTGCTTTTTCCTTTTTGTTTTGTTTAGTGTTGTTTGCAGGCTTTCAGTCAGGGCTACTTGTTTATTTTTTTATAACTTTCTCCTCAATCTTTTGGGGTAAAAGGGAAAATAAAACTTAGTTCAAAAATATCAACCTGGAAAAGGACAGAGGTACGTCACAAAGAAAAAAAAGAGCTGAAGAAGGGAAACCACGTTTTCTCTGCCTTCCTTACAATTTTCATGGGTTCCATGCAAAGATCAAGGAGACCTTTTCTCTGATTCGTGGCAAAAAAGAGATGTTACTTCAGAAGCTCCAGAGCTGGTGTCCAAGTTTGGGCAGCAGGGAGCGGGTAGGGGTAGGTGTCTCAGCTTCCTCTTCCCTGTGCCATGACGGGCATCCCTGAAGTCAGAGAGCCCACCTGGGACAGCCCGGGCTCCATCAATCCCACAGATGTTCTCCTCTGCCCTCGGACACGCAGGTAATGCTTCTGCTGGCAAAACAAGCAAAGGGCAGCTACAGAAAGCAGCGATGCTGAGGAACCACAGCTCTCTTTTGTCACATTCCAGAGGATCACTCGAAAACTTCACAAGGGAAATGATGTTTGGCTTCACTGCTGCCAGCAAAAAAGCATCTCATTTCTCTGCTCTGCCATTCAGGCTAAATCTCTCTCTCCCTGACACTGCTCCATTTGGAATTCATCCACTGAACTTATTCTGGATTTCCGCAGCGGCAGCTGGGAGAGGAGCATGGAGCTTTGTTTAGTCGTTTATCTATCAAGGCTTCCGTGGTTTTGGGATTTTTTTCCCTGCAGGCGGAAACCTCCCGCCATTAGTTTGTGCTCAGCTGGTGAGGCCTCCCAGCCTCGTCCGGGGGCACGGAGCCAACGAGAAGGGACAGGGCTGTGCTGCAATCCTCCCGTGGCCCTGCCAGCTCCCAGAGCCCTTCCCGGGGTCTTTCCCTGCTAGGCTGTTTTTGATGCTGATGCCGAGGCGAGGGAGACACGGAGGGATGGATATAGCACAGCTGTTTTCAGCTCCTCTCGGAATTCTCGTTCAGTTCAATAGCCTTTGTCAGGAGAATGAGACAACAGGCATCGGCTTGGAGAAGCTCTGGTGATTCCGAGCTGCAGAAATGTCTTGGTGCCAGGAATAACAGAGTTCAAGAGGCACTGTTTGGCTCCGGGGGATGCTCCCAAATTCCTTCCAAGCATAACCCAGTGCTGGTGGCTCAGTTTGAAGGTTTCACTGTACAGCAGTGAGAGGAAAAAGGGCAACTCCATCCTTCTGCCCTAGTTGTTTTTGGGCAGCCCACACAAGGAGAAGTCTCATCCACCTGCTGTGGTCAGAAGAGAGTCTCTGAGTCTCTGAGTTCCAGTTTCACCTACTTTTTGGTGCCAGTGGGTCCCTGTCTCTTCTCCTCCCCTCACGTAGGAAAAGTCACAATTGGTCATTTCTGAAATCATGAAATTGTCATTTCTTAATGGAATTATCACTGCTTTTGTGCAAGCTAGGGTCTTACCAGTCTGGCCTTTACGAGCTGGCATACGAGGCTTTCCCTCATTCAGGTGCTTGGTGGTCAAGAGCTGGGGCACATCAAGGGGAGTACCCCAGCTGTACATTTTTCTAGACCATGAGAATGATCTCAGTGTCTCCTCCTCATCCCAGGTCTGCCTTCCTGCCTTCCCACATTACACACCAAATTCCCACACATCCCAGGGTGATCCTAGCACTGGCTTTGGTGCCTATGCTTTCGGTGGTTTCTGGAAAGTCGCTTTGCCACCCACAGCTTTTTTCGAACAGGTGACCTGATAACGCTGCTGATCTTTCCCTCTGTGCTCCCGTTTGGGTGCTGGAAGTGGGGAAAAACAGAAATCCAGGGCTCTTCGACAAGGATGGTTTTCTTCTCTGTGCTGCTGAGTTTTCTTTCAGGAAGACAGGAAATGCCCTTTAGTTTATCTTCTGCCTCAGCAACACCTCCTTTTACAGCACTTTAAAGTGCGATGTGAAAAAAAAATTACTTCCCTGCCAGGCCAAGCATATTTTCCTTAAATATCTCCCTCCTGCTCTGGACACTGCAGGAAAATGAAAGCTCAGTGTATCCTAATCCCTCCCCCACATCACACCAAACGTGGTTCCTTGCTCCAGCTCTTCCCACTGCTTTTTTGGCAGCAGCACCCCGAAAACGTCTGCACCCAAAAGGGAGTCAGGCTGGGGAACCTCCAGCTGAAACACCCACCTCCGTGCAAATTGATGATGCATGCCTCTGTGACTGGGCAGCTGTCCTCAGCAGGACCTGGAGACCAACCCTGCATCTCAGGTCACATCTTCAGCAGCAAGAGGAAGCGGCTTCTGGGCTTCTCCATGAGGGCAATCTGCTTTAAGGACTTGGGTCTCAGATTCTGGCTCTTGTTTCAAGCCAAAGTCCCAGATCTATTGGAAGCTCGGGCCTCAGCCAGCCTGCTCCCAAGCTTGAATTAGGGACTGCAGCAAGGGGGAAGCTGGGACTGGGCTTAGTAGGAGGTCCAAGGACAGCCAGTTTTGTCCCCAGCTCTCACGGGCTGTGCTGACAGAGAGAACCCCAGCCAAGGATGGAGAATGGGGAGAGACATGCCCGGGGCCTGGCTCTGGAAATAGTCCTTGTGCTCAGCCAGGAGAGCCTCAGACACATAGCCAACCCATACCACAACTCCCTCTGAGCTCAACATTTGGGGGTGTTGAACTACTGTATCCCGCACTGCCTGTGGGGGAACTGAGAGAAGCATGGATGAGGACAAACCATCCCAACAACGGCAATGCCCTCACAGTACCCATGCTCCCACACCTACAGGCTTCCTCAGCTGCCCTCTCCCTCCTCAACGCCACGTCTCTGCACCCCCCGCTAGGGTCAGAAGATATTTTCCTTCCTCCATCTCCTCCTTCTGGTGGTAAATCTTGCTCAATTCATGAAAAAACCAGTAAAGTTTAACACATTTCACACGTAGCTGCCTATCCCTGGAGCCCACTGGAGCACCCAGATCCTGCGCCAGTGTTTTTGGGGAATTGCTGGAACACTTCTCTCAGAAGGGGCTTTCTAGGTGCCTTTGCTTTCCTGTGACTCACTGCACCTCTGCTTCTCAATTGGCTGGGATCTGCAAACCCCCTTGAAAGGATTATCCAGGTTTGTGCCAGCTCTGCTCCCTGCTGGAGTCACCTGGATGGATTTCAGTGGTGCTCTGGGCCTCAGCTCTCCATCAAAAAGGAAGGGGTAATAGGTCACCTTGTCAACAGTCTGGGATAGGCAGAAGCAGAAGGAACGTTCAGCTGTTTAAAAGATGATTTCAGTGGAAGTGATTCTGCCCAGCTGCCCATCACTGCTAACCACAGCTCTCTGTGGAGCTGCGTTGAGAGTGTATATTTTGGGTGGGAACAGCAACGTTTACTCATCGTGGCATGTTGATTACTTTCTTATTTTGGTGCTGGTGCCTCAATGTCCCTGAATGCTGTCCCCAGCTGACCCCAATAACTGCTCCCTGCTGGGTGCTGAAGCATGGCCTAAAGTAGGGCTGGCAGCAGGAGCAGTAATCCTCTGGCTGGAATTGTGACCTGGCTTCACCACTAGCTGCGCTGACACCATGCTCAAGAGTCTTCCCCAGACACTATTTGTGCATTAAGACATCTCCATTCTGATTTTTCGCATGTAGGAGGCCTTAGATTCTTCCCTTTCTCTGTTTGCTCAAAAAATCCAGGTGAGATTTTCCCTTTTCCAGGAACAAGCAGCGTTCTTGTTGCGTGGGTGCGATAATTGCTGCCCACCTTTCCCTCAGGACTTTAAACCATGAAGTTGCTTGGATGAGGGTGTGGAGAACGCTGCTGTGGTAGTCCTTCTACTGCCCTCTCCAAAAATGAGGGGTCTCCCTGGGAAAGCAGCCACTGGTGAGAAAAAGGGTAGTTCGGAGAAGCAATTCTTTCACGAGACAAAAACAGCTGGCAGAAACAAACAAACTCTTGCCCAACCATCTCATTTAACTGATCCCCACAACTGTTGGGCCAAAAGCAACCAGAGGAGAGGAAAGCAGGATTGTCATGTCCCTTGCAAAGACCCCTGCTCCCCTCTCACTCCAGTTTTGGAGGAATTGCCCAGCCAGGTGTTTTCTGGCTTTTCTCACCTCTCTACCTCATTTCAAATCCCTGGGATTGCTACATCTTCTGTGCTGGAAACAAAGACATAAAAGAAATTGGAAGAGAAAGCGAAAAGGCAGCCCACTGATCCCCGAATTAGCACAGAGCACTCAAACAGTCAGAACTTTGCATTTTAATTGTGATCAGTGCCAGCAAGGAAAGCTGAAATGACAAACCCCACAGCTAATTGCAGCTGATTAAATAACTCCCCTTTCCGATGCTTATGTGTGTTTCTGGTTTAATTCTTGGCCTCTGGACAGAGCCTCACTCATAAAGGCATTGCTTTGTTTTTGCTCTCCTCCACCCAAATCAGTCTGCTTTACTGAATCCTAGTCCAGAGTCATGCCTGCATATCTGAGCTCTTTCCCCTAGTCTGGACCACGTCCTTGGGGGTCCTGTGGTGCCACGGGCATCGCCAACAGTGAAGCTCTGACCATCTTTGAAGTTACCTAATGTCTTCAGGTCTGTTTGTTCAAATAACTAATATCTTCAACTAGAGAGATCCCACTGCTGACCTGGGCCTGTGATTTGCTGGCTAACTGCCATCAACACGGAATTTTTTTCCTTTTCTCTAATGGAACTTCCGTTGCAATTCTGGCTCCCATTTACTTACTGTGAATATTAATTAGCACCAAATAAAAGGAGAAATGAAGTGCACGGACCCAAGAAGAGCCCTCAGTACTCTGTGAAAAGCAGGGCATGCTGCAGAACGTCAGCTTGGAGAACAACAGAACCAAAAAACCAAACTTCCTGGGACCTGAGCTACACACACCAAGAAAAGAGCCTAAAGAAGCAGCAGTCTCTAAAAGAGCCTTCCCTTTCCAGTATTCAGTGTGGGCACAGTATTGGATCTCCTGAGATGGTCAGGTCATTCTTCCCACACCCCTCCTGTGGCACAGATAACTCTCTGGTGCTGCAGCTGAGGGAGAAGAAGCTTCCTTCTCCTTGCTCCTAGGGGAGAGAGGGATGCCCAGTATCACCTCGGGTCTGCCACCTCCCCCCCTGCCCGTGCTCAGCACAGGTAGGAAAAAGCTTTGCATGGTCAAACATACTTCAAACATGTCCTCCTTCTG
Source organism: Oreocharis arfaki (assembly GCA_013398015.1). Lineage (NCBI taxonomy): Eukaryota > Metazoa > Chordata > Aves > Passeriformes > Paramythiidae > Oreocharis > Oreocharis arfaki. The sequence goes on from VZRR01001794.1 coordinate 339,059, forward strand.
GATGTTGGGCAGCTGGAACTCTTTTTGTTTACGACTACGTGTTCAAGGATATGAAAGCCCCAAACTGTGGGCAGTGCTGGACATTAATTTCCTCCCGTAAGTCGGGCTGTGCTCACGCAAGCACGCTCTTTTTTGTAAGTCAAAGTGAAGAAACAGTTCTCACAGAAGGGTGGGAGATGAGGATTGTACGGCTTTGCACTGAATCACATATTTCATACTAAAGGCTTAATTCTATTTTTAGCCCCACAGGCAGAAAAGAAATGAAGAAACTACGGAGTCTCACGGAACCGGGGCTGAAGGAAAATCCTGATCCAAACACAGTCTCTGCAGTTACTCACACATAGCTATCTCCTTTGCCCAAAAGGGCTGGAAGCAGCAGGTCCCACATCTCTCGGGTGGGCAGGGCATAGAACGCTGCCCCACCCCTCCCATTTCCGTGGCTCCCCAGTTTCCATGAGTGACAGAATGGTCACATGAGGCAGGGGTTGCATCCCCCGCAGCAGGTGGGGAGTGGGTTTGACCCTGTGCCTAGGAAAGTATTGGGAAATAGTAGGAGGCAGAGAAGATCCATACACTCTCTGCTATTTCACTGGCTGCCTTTAGGGCTTTTTTGGCTGTGTTCAGGGAAATTTTTCACCTGTGAGAACATCATGAGATACCACCATAGGGAAATGGCCCTGGCCAAAGGGACTTGCTGATTGAGAAGGACAGGAGAGCACCTGCACAGTTCTCCCTTTCTCCCTGCTGAGCACAGAGAGCGACGTGAAGGCATGCCCACTGTCACCAGGCTAACCACAAAGTGTCGAAACAGACACCCAAATTTATAACTGGAGCTCACAATTCATTCATCTATATTAGCAAACCCCTTTGCCTGCCATTCCACTCCCTGGCTCACAACTGCAGTGCCTGCAGGAGTCACGAAGGGCATTTAACAAAGTACCATTTTCCACCAACTCCTGAACAAGAAGGAAAAAACTCCCCTGTTTCCATACGACCCTGTGCAAACCCGAATACCGAAGTTCTGAGTACACGGAGTGTGTTTACCACACCCGAGCAGCACAAGAATGAGCTCACGGCTCAGGCCCTGGTAGCTGAGAAGGGGAGAGCTGAGTTCAAAAGAAGCTTTCACACCCCAGAGCAACAAAAAAACAAACACAAATCTCCATGCGCAAACCTGCTGTGTGAGTATACCGTGGCATTGAAAAAATGGACAGGACCTTAAACAAAACAAAGGTTTTTCAACCTACCAGGGCCTCTGGCTCCTGTGAGCTGCTTGCCTGCCACTACTACCATTCTTCCAGCCCCAGACTTACTCTTATTTAGTTATTTTCTCACTACAGCTGATACCTGTGCATGTCCTTCATTCCATCCATGTTCTCAGGAGCCTTTTTCCCTCTCTTTTTTATTTCTGCTCTTTATTTTGCCTTTGTACAACTCATCAATCCTCTCTTCTCTCTTTGCCTTCTGGCTGAAACACTTATCCAGCTGAGGTTTCCCCTTCCTAAGACTTTCCCATTGTACTGGAAAGCTTACAGAAGTGCTGAGGCTGCAAGCTCCCAAGAAGCTGCATGGAGCAGGTAGGGTTGCTGTCTTGAGACTGTGGGCTGCTCTCAGGTTAATTTGTGAAATTACCTTCAGACTCAGCACATGCTGAGGCTCTTAGTGCTTCAAGGGAGAAGGAAAATGCTGATAGGAACAGCTGCCTGGATGATTTATAAACTGTACAAGAACATCTTGTTTGCTCTGGAGGGAGCTGCATATGGAAGGGGATTTTCTTGTGAATGACCTTCTTCAAGAAGAGGTAGCAGGAACAGGTCTGAGGAGAAATTGAAAAACTCCCTCTGTGATGAGAATTCCATCTTCGTTTAGCCTGTCTACACATCAGCCCCTTCCCAGACATAAGGAATGAGCATGAAATGCTGCTCTGAAGACATTTTCAGGGAAAGTGTTATCTTCTGTAAGACTGTCCACTCACCTCTGTGGTCTCTGAAGATGATTTTCACTCTCACAGCACCTCAACATGAACTGGGAATTTGGGTGGAGGCAAGCCGGACCATTTGTGTGCCAATATGTAGGATGGTGAGGTGATGGTGAAGCATCCTCTTCTGTTTGGTCATAGAACACCAGGATGGTTTATGTTGGATGAGCCCATCTTTTTCCACCCGGCTGCCATGGGCAGAGATACCTTCCACTATCCCAGGTTGCTCTAAGTCCCGTCCAACCTTGCCTTGCACACTCCCAGGGATGGGGCGGCCACACCTTCCCAAGAACCCTGTGCCAGGGCCTGCCCATCCTCACAGGGAAGGATTCCTAAAAGTTCAAAGTTGAAATCCATTATCCTTCCTGACAGTGTCCTGTGGACATTCTTTTCATGCAATTTGGGTGACCTAAGGTGCGTAACAGCCTCTGCGAGGGCAGCAGTCTCATTGTCACAGTGGGTTATGGGAGATTACCCCTGATTAGCACAGCAGATACATTGTCCTGCCTCCAAGGATTCCAGTGCTTGCCACTACTCCATCTGGAGAGTAAATGATGTTGCCTCATTGTGATGACAATCCCATCTGCACTTTTACAGCCATCACCAGAGGAGGCGCAAACTCTTCCTTCCAGCAGCAACGCTGGTACATCCCCCAGCATGACCACAAATGCTCTGACTCTGCTATGCTCCAGTGGAGCTGGATATGTACCAGGTGATCTGCATCAGGGAATCTGCAGACCTGAGCTCCACATTTCTGTTTCTCCTGTTTATACCATCATTTGTTGGTCCCTTTCTCTCTGCTCGTGCCTGTCCTGGGGCATTCACATGCTCCAGGAGCGTGAATCATCCTCGCTGCTTCATAACATGAAACCAGGTAGAACGTTCATTCAACAAAAACTTTGAAATGAGCAGCCCTGCACTTCTGTTCCACCTTTGATTAGACGACAATAATTACACTTTTCCTTTGTCCAGCAAAGCTGGCCAGAAGCACCGTGGTGAGAGAGTCCAAGGGGAGACATTTCTATTCTCCTGTGGGGATTTGGGATATTGCAGGGAAAGAGACCTCAGGAGGTTTTGGAATGGGTACAGAAAACTGTTAGAAAAAAATATTAAGTAACCATGAGTTATTTGCTTTCCTGCTGCTCCAAAATCTTGGTTTTGAATTGAAACCTATTACCTCAATAATAACCATTTAATGATAGATGACTTTAATTTATTTTCTGGAAGCAAGCTCGAGTAGTCTCATTTATGGGAGTTTGTCTCCACGACAGAAAGTTACTTTTTGTTTTTAAATGCAAACTCAACCCTGGATATAGTCCCATGAATCTAAGAACATATTGGTGTGGTTTTGTTTTTTTCTTTTGGAGAAGGACTTAGAACTAGGCTCATGATTAATTCACCAAATGAAATTAAACCAGTTGGCAACTCTGATTTAAAGTTGGCTCATTTTCAGCCTTCTGATTTCAAAATGGATTTTTCTCGAAGTGTAGAATCAGAAAAAAAAAAAGAAAGAAACAATAGAATTTGTCTCGGGAAAAGGAACAATGACAAGGAACAAAAATATGAAAGAATAATAGCATTTGTGTATCCTCCAGGGTTAAGCAGAAGAACATCCTTGCCAGCAGGTGCAGAGCAGGTGAGGGATGTCTTCGCGAGCCAACGGTAGTGTCCAGGTGCAGAGAAGGACAGGAGCGTGGTCAGTGCTGCTCAGCCTAACACTGACCTCCTGCCCTGCCTTAACAACGAGCTCCACCTGCAGTGAATAACTTTAGACTCAGAATTCGGCCAAGGCCAGCAGCAGCTCCCACTGTGCTGCTCGCACCTCCCCGGGGAGGGTTCCTCTCTTTCCCCTTGGCAACGGGGACAGGAATCCAGCAGAAAATGTGCTCGTCATTCCTCAGCAAACACACGGAGCGAAATCATGCCCAGCATGAAGCTGTGGGTGGGTGAGGACGGATCTGCCCGGTGGAATCGGGGATTGCTGCCTGGGCCCTTTCCAAGCGGTGCCGCTCTGAGCTCTGGATCGCACAAGCGAGATGCTGGAATTTCTGCACGCACTCAGCTCTTCCCTCAGGGCTTGTGCAACACAGATTTTGGACGTGGTGGATGAAGAGCAGTGTCGTGTCTGGCTTGCTTGCTGGTGCTGCTTCTTGTTTCAGTGGCTTGCACTTTCTGGTTGTTCTTCCATGTGTAGCTGACACCTCTCACCTCAGAGACATCTGGAGATGAGCTCTTCTGTTGTCCCACGACTGCAAGGGTAGGGGAAAGGGATGGGTGGATTTCTTTTCAACAGCGTATAGGATCCTGGCTGAAGTCACACCCTTCCTTGACCGGGTTTAAATGAGCTTTGGGAGCTCTTCTAAATCCTGGCCTAGGACCTGCCCTGTAAGTACACAGCACACAAATGAGGGTGATAGTTCAATATAGGCTGCAGAGTTGAAGTTTCGGTCCTAGAGCTGATATGTTCATGCAAAACTGCAGGCGTAAATAACATTTTTGAACCATGAACTTCTCTGGAGACTCTTTTCTTCTACAGACCTTGCTGTTATAATCCGTGCACTTATTGTTGCAAGGCCAGGCTCCTTCACTCTGCTCAATGTGGTGTCAAGACTTGAGCAACCCCTTTGTCCAAGGCTGGTGCAGACCCTGACACAAAGCTTCTAAGCAATATCTGTTACTGGGCTATTTGTCCCTGAGCACATTATCTTTGTATGAAGCAGGTTTTGGGGTCTTTTTTGCCAAAAGCCCCTGCTGTGGAGGTATTAGCTCTTCAGTTTGAGGGAGAAGGTGCTTTCCTGGGATGCTGAGTGTGTTTGGAGCTGCCTACCCAAACAGACCCGGCAGATGTGGAAAAGCCCTGTCTGCCTACAAAGCCTTTTGGTGCCAGAAATGGAATATCAGATCATGCATTCGGAAGGCAATGTTGGCACTCTCCAGGCTGTTCGTGACTGCACAGCTCTGTTGGGGGGAAAAATCCACGAGTGGGACTGGAGGTGATATCCTCCGGCTGATACTGCCTTCCAGGGGGCTGCTGAGAACATGTGGGACTGTTAATATTTGCACTGTTGGCACAGTGCCCGACGGAGGCACCTTCTTCAGCACCACCCTCTTTTGGAGAAATCTATTTTCGTCTAAGGCTGGAGCCTCCCAACCAAACTGCCAGCATGGCAGGGCTAGGCTTCCCCAAACAGGGCGCTGGGGCTGCAGCTGGGTCAAGTTCTGCTCTCCAGGCTGAGAGTGACCTGCAAGGACTTTGCAGCACAGAGTCTGTTTGATGACACTTGGCGAGACAACTGTCTTCGTAATGTTTGCTTTCTTTTTTTCTTTTCTTCAAAAAACTGTAAAAACCCGTCAGATTGTGGTCATTCAAATGAAATGCTCTTCAGTTGCATTGAAATTACATTCTGTATTTCATCTTAGTATCAACTCTGCTTTCAGTTTTTCTCTTTCTGTATTTCCACCCATCTGCCTTTGCCTGCCTGAAATTAGACAGTGGAAATGGTGTTGATACAAGTAAAAACATAATTTATTCTTGAAGACAAAATGCTTTGAAGACATACCAACAAAAAATGAAATTTTTTTACATCGAAGATTTCACATGCATTAAAGACATCACTTTGAAATTTCCAAATAACTTTTCCTTTCTTTTTAGAAGCTCTACTTTCTCCCATATGGAACAGGCCTTTTATTTGCTTTAATGCATGATATGTGCCAGAGCAATGCACTAAACTCTGCTTTGTTTCTCCCTTCCATACTTCTGGAGGTTTGATCTGCAGTGGCATTTCCTGCAAATGGAGTTAGGAGAATATGTACTGACATTTCCACGCTGTTATACAAAGTGATCTTGAGGATTTCTTCTTTCCAGCCTCTAGAGAATTTCCAGGACAAACCAGTGTGAATATTCTTTAATGTTTTTACCACCTTTTCATCTCACTTTGGATATTATTATTGTGCAACTTAAATGCCCAAACCATTGAAAAGTCAGGCTAACCTGGATGGTTTATTCACCTAAAGGATTGTGAAAATGTGGCGCTCTATATCTGTTAGGATATTCAGTAATTTTCACAGCACCTTTAATGATAATTAATATTTGTCTTTGGTGTTTCTGTTGGGGAGAAGACTCTCTTTAGCTTTCATCTATGATTTTGCAGACGATGAGACCCTGAAGAGTTTGGACATCCAATGCTGAGGACCAGATATTCAACTCCCATGTCAGATTTCAAATAACTTCACCTTTAAGCAAGCATGGAGTCAGTGCTTCTCGCTGCTGCCATATCTGCTTAAAGCTGAAGAATTACAGGGAAGAAAAAGGCGAGGAGAGAGGACAGTGATGCTCCCAGGGCTTCCCCACTGTTGGGGCTGCAGCTACAGCCTCTGAGCTCAGCAGGCCTTCGGGGTTTTAGAAAAAAGAACTGTCCTAATGGCTGGTGTGGAGAGGGAGAAGTTGAATTGGCGCATTTAGAGAAAAGAAGAAAATTGTTAAGTGTTATATATAGACTTCAGGGGAAAAAAAACCAAAATTTAAAGAGAGAAAGAAGAAACCTTCCTCCCATTACCTGCCAAATACCACGTAGCTTGTTTGCTGGGCAGGTGGTGACTTCAGCCAGTGCTGGGGAGCGGAGCAACGACTGGATTTCACATGGTGGGTGCTGAAGGCTGATCCCAGCATGATTTTTGTCCCTGACTTTTCATCCTAGCAGCCACCCTGATCCCACTGGCAGTAGTTCCCAGCTGAGAAGAGCTCTACACACTGGAATGCCCAGCTTAGAGCAGGTGACTCAGTGCCGATACTCTTGTTTTCCTGCCTGAGGGTGGCGGAGACAGGACCTCTTTGCTTCAAGGCTGCAAGGATGACCACCACCAGTGGCCAGAACACTCCCAGCGTCCCACCAGTATCCCTGTATTCATTTTCCCTGTATTTTTAATCCTCACATTTCTGCCCGCGATGCAGAGACACAGAGGTGTGGAGCAGACCAAGCTGGAGAACAGAGCCTGGGTGGGGAATACACTTTGGGGTGCTAACATCACTTTGAACCCCAGAGAAGCAGGGATTCAGGGCCAGCTCCCTCCTTTTGCTGCCATCATCACTGACCACAGCCCCATCACCACAGCATCCCCCATGTCACCACAGCCGTTCAGTGCCTGACACCTCAGCTCCACAGAGTCCCCCACTCCTCTGGTTGGGCAGGCAGCCTGACTTGCACATCCAAAGACCTATATATGGCCGTTTAAACTTTTGAAAATAAGTCTGGGAGCTTAAGTCTGGTCATTAAATACCTCCATATCTTGCTGGAAGTGCATCAGTCATTTCTGAAAACGATCTAGTTCCCTTCTGTTCAGCATAGCAAACCTTATTTATCAAGCATTTCACTTGCTTTTGGAAATAGGACAGAAGAGCCCTCAAGAATTATGAATTTCTGGCCTTTGCTCCCCAGACTTAGGATACGTCCCTCACCTTGTTGTGGGAAAACAAGACTGGGAATTTATTCTGATTTGCACCTCTGCTCTAGGCAGTGGCAGGGAACTTAAGCATAGTCCAGCTCTTGGTTCAAGCCAGCAAAACGCTTGGACACGTAGAAAACTTTGCTTAGGTAGTAGCAAAGTCCTTTGGACGCACATTTCAGATGGCATTAACAGAGCTGCGTTTAAAGTACAGGACAAGTTTGAGACCTCTCTATGGCAAGGTACAGACTTGGCCTAAAGAAAATGCCGTGGGAATGGAAACACATGGAATATTCAAACCAGCAGAGGAGGAGTTGATTTTTTCACCTTCAAAGGCTGAATTTTATAACTGTTAACTGCTGTTCTGGGTAGGAAAAAAGGCGCAAAACCCAAAGCCCAAGAAAGATTCCTAACCAGTAAATAACCGACAGTGTTCCAGTACATTTATGTCCTCATACAGCATTTCTTTAAAAAGAGATATTTTCTTTCGTGTTTTAACACCTTTTTAAAAAAAAAAAAAAAGAGTGTACACATTACATTATTTTGGCACTAGTATGGACCATTTTTAAAAACATTTGCTGTTAGTATTTGTAACGTTTGTACAAAATTGTAAACTATTTTCAAGGTTGTTGTTTTTTTTCACTTCTGTTCAGTGTCACCTTTCAAAAACTGTTACGACAGGAAGGGAAACACCCCAGAAAAAACCCAAAAGAAAATCAAGACATCTTTCCTTGCTCCTCCCCGCCCTTCCCACTGCCCTCCTACCCGCTGTCTCTAAAAGGAGGGGAAGGAGACAGTTTTTAATGCACCTGCAGCAGTTAGTGACCACGTCCTTCCTGGAGCCTTCCTCGATACTATGGTCTCCAGCACAGCTCCGACGGACACAGCAGAAAGTGCTGCCCACCAGTCACTACTTCCCACCTCTAGAGTAGACAAAGATGGCTCTTTATGTCATTTAATTTTATTTCTTTTTTTGATTTTTTCCTCTTTTTTTGTTGTTTTCTTAGAAAAATTTCTACGTCTAAATCACTTTGCTAGAAACATTATTTTTCTGTCTTTTTTAAATTTTTTTTTAACATTAGTAAAAGCAGAATCTGCTTTTGCAAAAAAAGACAAGGATAGAGGTCGTTTCATGCAGAAAAAGTAAATTAAAGATCATAAAAATCGGTGGTCTGTTCTGGGTTTTTTTTTTGTTGGGGTTTTTTGGGTGTTTCTTTCTTTTTTTTTGTTTTTTCTTTTTTATAACGCTGTACGGGATGCAAGGCAGGCACTCAGATTATGCTGAGATGGTTCACAGCAGTCCCTTTGGTAGCACACACGGACACTGACATTGATCTTCCCGTCCTCTTGTCACTCTTGCTCAGCTGTTTGGATTTCAGGCCGCATCAATTGTCTCCAGTTGGAGAAGACGCTGTCGTCTTTGAAGATTTTCGTCTTTGAAAGGGAAATGGATGTTTGCAGCTGGAGAGGGAGAGGCAAATGGAACACGTTTCCCTGGGAAGGATGCCCCAGCCTTGCCCTCGTGGTTTTGGTGGGACAACCCTGTAGTGAGCACACCATGGAAGGGCGTTTGCCCTTCAGGAGCCGGGTGCTCTTTTGGAAGAGGATGTGATTTCACACAAACACACACTACTATGACATGCCAGGTAATAGGGAAGAATAATTACAAGCAAAACAAGCCACCCCAACAGACCCAAGCACAGTCCTGCCACCAGGGTCGTGCCAGAGGCTGGGATATTTCTGGGTGACTCCTGAGGCTTTCCTTTATCCTCAGTTTTCCCATGTTCTCCTCTAGCACCTATTTACTCGTCCTTCCAGGTATTAGAAACCCTTCTCTGTGAGATCGGCTTAATCTTTCCAGGGGTTTGCTACTCAGAATCTTCCTTTTCGGCTTGCAAAGCACATTGGCCCCAGCCCTGAGAAGCTGTCAGATTCAGGCAGGATTTTAAGAAGATGTGCAATTTTCAGGTCTGCTCCTGTGCTCAGACCTGAGCAAGACTTTGGGGCTTTGCTGGCCTGGGACTGTGTGGGTTTAATCTCTTTTGCCCATCACTTCCTTGCTTCAGTGCAACTGAAATGGGAGAGGGAAATGTTGCCAGTTGCTTGCTGACCTTCCTAGCTTTGGCAGGGGCTGAAAATCCCTATTTGTCCCAGCCTCTGCTTGTGAGAGGCTCTGGGACACCTCTTCTTTCTCTCTGCCTCCAAAGTCAAGGGGAACGAAGGTGACAAGATCTCGAAAAAAGCCTGAAATCTGCACTAGGAGAAGACCTATTCCTGCTCAAAACAGCCTCCCCGGGTGCCCAGACTTCCGTGAGGCAGGCAGAACAGCCGTCCCCAGACTTTCAGGTTCTGTGAGAACCTGTCGCTGGAGAGAAGTGGTTAACGCATCACCAGTTATGCCAGCACTAGGTCTCTCACAAGGTGCAGCTCCTCTTTGGGCTTCCACCTGACATGCCATGATATCATGCAGCAGGAGTTCCTTCTTTGCCTCTGCACTCACCACTGAGACCCTCTGGGAGTGGCCATTGCTTTGGCAGGAATTGGTGCTGCTCCAGCACTGGCTGCACAGCCCTGCAGAGCCAAGGAGTGGTGGTGAGAGAGAAAAGCCCAGCCAAATGCACCATCCCCTACAGGTGAAACGAGAGGACTCCCTTAAGGCCAGAGTCAAGAAAGGGAATTCATCCCAGCATGGAACAGAGCATCTGTCAGTGCAGAGGCAGTGGCAGCTCCCTTCTCTGCAGGCAAGGATCAACCACAGAGAGAAAAGCCTCTGCTAACCCGAGACAGGCTGCTCCTGATGCTGCAAACTCGGCCATCTCCCTTGTCTTAGTCCCCACGGGACACCAACATCAGAATGAAGGTAATCACAGTTTCCTTCCTAGGTGGCTTGGCTTCCTGCCCCCCGTGGATCCCTAAACCCTCCCCGCCAGGCTCAGCAACACCAGGGCTGTCTGTGCTGTTGATCCCCAGGAGCCACATGATGGCACACCCAGCAAACCACACGGTGCTGAAGGTACGTCCAGAGGGCTGGAAAAGCCAAGGAAAAGATCTTTGGCCTTTGTGCCTGGATGCTGTCTGTGAGACACCCAGCAAGGTTCCCAGAAAAACATGGACACAGAATTTAATTAAGTAAAGCAGTTAAATCGTGTTCTTCCCCACATCAAAACACTGAGAGGTGGGAGGCATCAGGCTTCACGGAAGGCGAACCAACACTGATCTACTCTTTAAAACATATACTTGAAGAGAAATTACCATCCCCTTCAAAAAAATAATGTTACTCACTACTACACTGTTTCATCCTTTCCGCGGGAAAAGTCTGCCAGCATAAATGCCAAGCTCAGGCTGTGCAAATGACAAAATGTGCATCCCTGGATCATAAATTGGTCTATCACTTCTCCTCTCCTCACTTTGTCATACACATACCCAGTGTTATTCAGTGAGTGCTTTCTGCCCCTTGCACTGGCAAGTTCTAGCTCTCTTCGGTGGGAGCAGATTGCTCCTGGCATGGAGTTGAAGAGGGGAGCTTTGGGATGCTGTGGTCTCCAGAAGTCTGCGGTGACACTTCCAGGTTCTGGAAGGGAGAGACTGCACTTTCTGGCAGAGCACAGCTCAGTGCAGGAGCTCTTGCTCACACCGCTTCCCACTGCTTTGTCTCAGTAAAGCACCTGCCCTTGGCTCCCCACCAGTCCTGGTGGCCTGGCCATCCGTAGAAAGGGCTGAGGGGCGGGTCTGGGGCTGCCCCACACTGATGCGCTCCAGCCTTTCCTAAGAGGAGGGAGACTCCCCTTAGGTCTCCCTTCCACACAGGGTGTTGGTTTGCTTTCCTTTTTTTTCTTTCAGTCTTGCTGCAACAAGACAAACAGCAGAACATCTATTTGTCCAGCTGCAGAGAATCCACACTTCTGCCCCTTGGAGGGGCTTTTTCAAAGGACTAAACACAAGGTGGGCAATTTCTCACCATGCTTTTCGCCTAAGATTGTAGCACAGGGGTTTACCCGTACATATCAGACCCACCAGCACCACCATCCTTGGCATTCCCCATCACTCATTTCTGCTAACATGGAAACCATATGAGCTTCACTTCACATTCAAACGCTGCCATACACTTTAGCCCACTCATCTGTAGTTCTGACCTTCTGTACTTCTGCTGAAGGATTTGTCTCTGCAAGGACAATGGCTGGTCTAACTGATAAGCTCAACACAATGTCCCTCTTCATAATCTGTTCCGCATTCATCCTTCACAAACAATCATGAACCCACAAATAAGGTTATACTGAATTACAAAGGGCCTTAAGAAAAATCGCTTTTTTCATCTTCTAAGCACCTGGGCACATCCTAGCAATTTTCACCCCAGACTAAGATACAGGGAGGAAGCTAAGGCATTATCAGGAGCTTTTCAAAGACAGTTCAGCTTCCCACTGCTTTTACTCCACCTGCATTACCTCATTTACCCAAGTGATATCTGATATCATCCTCTCCACTTCATCTCAAGCTACAGTAAGGCATGATGCAGGCTGGCTCTGGGAAGAGACACTGTGCACAAAAGTTTGGGATTTATTCAACACACAGGCCAGGCTCCTGCTGGCCTCAGGGGTGGTGGGATCAAACACTGAAAAGTGACTTACATACCATCACTTCCACCTCTACTGCCCACCTCTTTTGTCCTGCTCGGAGGTGGATCAGGGAGCCAGCCCCAAAGTCACCATCCCAGCACCACTGTGCAGGTCCAGGCACAGGTCTGCCCTCCAGTCCTGTGGGAAAAGGCTGGAGAAACGGTTATAGTAGCCTGAAGGTCAGCGTTTCATTATTATACTTGTCACCTTTCAGCTGTTCTTTACTTCCGAATGTACAGAAACATTTTTATTTGGTTTACATCAAGACATTAGAAATCAAGCAACTTTTTTCTTTAAAAAAAGAAGGAACAAAAGGAAATGAAAAATAAAACCCAACACTATATACATCTCCTCTTCCCCAGTCCCTGCTCCCCTCCCTCCCACCCTTTTTCCCTCCTTCCCTCCCAGCATCTGCGTTAGGTCCTGCTTCCGACATATTGGTTTCACATTACTCACCCAACCCATGCCCCCAACTCAACTTTCACATCTACTGTAAAGACATCCCACCCTGCTTGGTAAGCCCAGTCTCCTCTCCGAGAAAGCACCTGGTAACCAGCAGGACGTTTCTTGCCTCGTTGGCTCTGACACCAGGGTAGGGGTCAGCTGTGCCCCAGCCTGGAACAGCAGTCACTCTCCCGCACATCTCAGCCCAGCTCCTGCAACTTTGTCTGGATACAGCTGATTGTCCCTCCCCCCCGGGACTGAGCTCTGCTGATGGCCACTCACCCTGAGTCTCCCTCTTTCCCCTATTCTGACCTCCCTGTCCCCTAGAAAGCACAGGCTCTGCCCACCAGTGACTGCTGCCGTGTCTGGGCGTCCTGGAGTACTGCCTTCAGCTGTACCTAGCCTACCTGACTCAGGGATGTCCCCAGTGCCCCAGTCCCTGCAAACCTGTTGTATTACACATATATTTTCAAAAGCGCTCTCCGGTTTGATCTGCTTCTGAAGTTACAGCTCTCTCCCACCAGCCACCTTTTCCTCAAGACATCCTCTCCATCAGGATTCCAGTAACCACCTCCCCTAAAGCCACTGTCCTTTGGTCTGCAGCTCCAGAGGCTTCTCTCCTGTCTGAGAACAGCTCAGAGATTTAAACCCCTTCCTCCCCACAATTATAGGAAAGAAAACCAGCCCTCTTCCCCACCCCTTAGCTCCTCCTGCCAGTGCCTCTGGAGCAGATCTGGTCAAACAGACTGGCCAAATCAGTTCATTTCCTGGCTCTGCTTCTGGGAAGAGGACGTGCTGTCCATTGGACAGAAGAAGTGCCGAGCCTTGGCTGGTTCTCTACTTATTTGCAAGACATAAACTGCTGGCGTGGTGTCAGATGTGCATGCAAGAAAGTTGGACGCCAGTAAAAACCTACAGTCTGGTTTGTTTCATGCACAGTGAAATTATCGTATATACACTACCCGCTGTTTTTTGCTCGAAGACATGAATATAAAGGTTTATATTTTCTTTTCCTTACATTTTGATCTTAGTAACCAAAGCTTTTCTTTCCCCCATGGAATATCAAGGGTTCGCTAGCAGGGCTCTTGTTTCCCTCTTCTGCACTTTTTCTTCTTGTCTTTTCCTTTCTCAATACTCAAGGCGAAGGGGGGATAAGAAGGGGACAGGTAGAATTACAGTCCCAAGGTCCCAGTCACTAAAGGTCCCTGAGTGACAGCGCTGTACCGCATCAGAAAATGAAGCAGTAGAGTTGTGTTGGCCATGTGTGTCCTGAGAGAGATTTCATTTCTCTTTCTGCTCTTCATTCTCCTCTTCCACGTGCCTTCCTTAGGCTGTTACACATGGAAAAGGTGCAAAACATTCTCCCCCAGCCTGGCTCCTTCAGGCAGCCTGGAACATGTTCAAATGCTTAAAAACACTGCCCAGCAAGCCGCAATCCTGCCCCAAGCTGCCAACAAACCCAGCCCTGAGCATAGCCTTCTGCACCACTGCAGCAGAAGCCAGAGGAAGCTCCACCTTGGAGAAGCACTCACAAAACCCATAACTCCCCTTTTCCCGTTGGTGAAGAATAGGAGGGCAGCAGTGGGCACGAAAGGTGCAGCATGAAAACACCCTCTACCTTCTTGGTAACACTCATGCTTGTGATGGCTTGAAACCTCTGAGGCTTGAGTATCACTAAAATGCCTTGTTTTTCCTTCGCTGTCTCCTTCCTGGTTTGCTGGACCTCAAAACAAGACGGCAGTTTGTTGCCTTCCTTAGGGGTGGAGGCAAACAGCTGAGGAGGGGCGACAGGGAGGTGCCACCTCACTTTGGGAGGAGAACGTTTCTAAAGGCCTTCAGCATCCTTCCCTCACCTTTCCTGTTACTCATCCCACTCCCAGGACCCTGCTGTTCTTCTGCACACTGCCCCATCAGCAGCAAGTGTAAGGCAGCTCCTGAACTGTGACAAGTCCTGACCTCACACTCTTTGGCAAAGATTATTGTGTCGGACCCAAAAGTCCAGGAGTCTGGATGTGCTGACTCCATGAAGTAACACTGAGCTGGTAATCCCAAGTTAGAAGCATTCAAAGAGAGAGAAACTAGGATGACTCCTGATAAGAAAGAGAACCCAGCCAACAGAGAACCGAGGCCACAGCAAAGGAGTGTGTCTCCCAGTCCCAGCAGGTGGAGAATTCATCCAAACAGTGCTTATTCCCTGGAAAGCTTTTGGATTGTCACTGGGCTCAATCTCGGATTGAAGCCTCAAATGTTAAACTCAGCCTCCCTATGCCTGATGTCCAGTTTCTGGAGGCTGTACCTGCAGGGCACTGGTCACTGAGGACCCCACCCCGTGTGGGGCTCAGCACCCAGAGAAGCAAAGAGCATCAGTGGGGTCTGCATCATCTGTGTGCTGCTGCCCTTGTCAGCCTCTGGGGCCAGCTCAGAGAGCTCTCAAGTGCCCAGCTCATGCCACACATTTTTCAGGCTTTTACTACGACTATCAGATTACTGGAGTCCCTGAGTCATCTCCCTCAGCTTCAGAATTTCTTACCACACAGCTAATTTTTCACTCCAGTCTTAACAGACTTCTTATAAGTGACTCTTTTTCTCCCCACTTTTATCATCCTTATCACCCTTTACATTGCAGTCACTTATGTAAGGGTAAGTGTTTAGAAATTTTATTTAATCGTCAATCACCTAGTTAGGCTCCCTTTGACAACTGGACCTGCTCTTAGGCAGTCCGCATATGGGAACTGCAGCCATGGCATGCTTATATTCACCGACATTATTCTGCTGCTGTCACAAAACACAGCTTTACCACTTCCATTAAAGCATTTAAAAGATATTTCTGAATAGAATCACACTAGAATGTGTAACTTTCTCCACTGGCCAAGCTTTACCTTCCTGCATGTCAGGTAGACAGAGCTACCTGTTCCTCCAGCCACTATCTAAACCCTTATTCCTATACAGACCCATCTAGACCACGAACTGCAGCAGTTTGGGGAAAATCCATCCCCAAAAGCATTGCTCTTGGATGGGGAAACCAGCAGGACACTGCTCTGCAGGGCAGGGGAGAATCTAAGTCTGATTTAACAATTGTGCTAAAACCTTGGTGAGTCCAGAGAGACCAGGACAGAAGTGTACATGCATGAACGTGAGAGAGTGAGACAGACATGAGGAAGGGGGATGCTCTTCTGTTATGTTTCAGATTCTGTATAAGACACATGACTGATAAAAATAACAATAATTACTCTGATGACGCCTGATCTCGCTTCAGCTAAGTCCAGGCAAAACTTTCCCTGACTTCAGTGTTACTAGGTCAGGCTTGATTCACATTTTCATAGTACCGTACAGACATAAATTAGTGAATGAAAGATGTGCATCAGGTTCACCTGCCATCTGAAAAACAGGAGTTTCCCTGCTCTCAGAGGATCATTCTGCTCTCCCAAGCAATGGGAATCAAAGAAAAGGGAAGAGAATGCCAGTAGGAAAATAAAAGGATGGCTGGATAAAGGGCAACGTGGCTGTCTGTGGGTCTGACAGGAAAAAACTCCGTCAGGTAAGAACAAGGTTCTCATCATTACTCCTGGAATGGCAGAATGACCCTAGGGTTACAGTTTTGCACTTGTGAATTTAACATTTTAATGGCTTTTATTAATATTATAAGGGACATTATCAATCATCAGTGATTGCCAAAGTGGCCAATAATTCAGCGATTTTCCTGAAAGTCACTGGCTCCTTTGGAAAAAGCTGACCTTGCTCTTCAAGGCCAAGTTCCACTCCTGTACCTTCTTAAGGAATGCCTGTGGATGGAAGCTGCTGGAGTCCCAGAGGCTTCCACAAGCACCAAGCTCGGTATTTTCATCGCAAACTTCACCTTGTCCAGCCTTTGGAGACCATCATCTTCCAGCAGGATGATGCTCCATGGAACTCTACCTCATCCTCAGCTTCACCATCCGCAAGGGAGGGCACAGGGTGCTTTCCTCTGCACTCTGCATGTGTTAACAGACACAGAGCAAAGCCTGGTAGAAGCAGTACAGATCAGAGCCCACCATTCGCTCCTGAACTTCTTAGGAAAGGGGGTAGTTATCATTTCCCTATTTTTTTTTATCCTGAAACATAACAAAGTTAAATGATATTCAGCCTTTCCTGTGCCTCCACATAGGCTATGGTCACCCAGAGGGCTGGAGTGTGGCTCCATTGTCCGGCACAAGGAACAGAGAGAGGGGGGAAGGGTTAAGTTTTTAGAGTCCGGCAACTGCTTTTCTCTCCGGACTCCGTAAGGAAGGTGCAAGGTGGGAACAGCTGGGAACAACCCCTCCTTTGAGGGCTGAATCAGCTTAGTCTCCTCAAGACCAGATGCCACAGGCGAACACCTGCACTGTCCTATTGCTGATCCCGGAATCCCTCTTCCCTCAGCAAGTGCCAATTCGCACAATCTGCCTCCCCAGCTCCGCCTCTGTATTTGGGACCCCGACCTCCAACCTGATGAAGCTGCAATGAGCAAACAAACCCCTGGTATTCTCCCCGCCTCGAAACACACTGCCAGTTAAATGTCACATGTGTTCTCTTTCTACAAAAGATATTACAAAATCCCCCTCCCCAGCCCCCCTCCCCAGAAAAAATGCTTGCACACACTCCCATGGACACACTTGCCCATGCACACACAAACAGATGCTCCACACACGCACATTCACACAGGAAAAACAGCTTGCAAACTCCTGAAGGTGGAAAAAGGCATCTTGCAAATATGCCTTTGTTTTGATAAGATCCCTCCTCCCCCCTTCCCGTAACCCCACGTTGCCCCTTCCCTCCCAAATAATTGCGTGGTCCTCCCCCGCTTCCCAGCTCTTCTAAAATAAATATTCTTTTTTTTGTTGGTTTCAAAGATTTTTTTAGGCTTGTAAGCAAGAGAGAGGGAGAGAGAGAAAAAGAAAAGAAAAATCTCAAAGCGTGAGAATGAAACCCCATCATCTCATGGATCTATGAAAGAATAAACATCAAAAAACATGAAAGAAGGGGTTAAGAGCAGTGACAAAAGAAAGATTAAAAATATATATAATAAGACTGAAAAGTGGAAGATGAAATTCAGTAGTGAAATGGAAGTGAGGATAGAGCATTAGTGAGCACAGCCAAAGATAACCTATCACCCCACCAGTTTTTGACTCAATTTCTTTAAATCTCCCCCCCTCTTTTTTTTTTTTTTTTTTTAACTTTTCTTGGTTTGGGGGTTTTTTGTGTGGGTTTTTTTTAAATGTTTTTTTCTTTTTTTAAATCTTTTTTTTGTTTGTTTTTCTTGCTTTTGTGGTTTTTTTTACAATGGTTTAAGTCCTTCAGCAGGAAACCAAAATCAAGACATACACATCCCTCCCTGAAACCAAACCCCCTCCCGTTACCTTTCTCTCCCTTTACCCCACCCCACACTCCATGGTTCTACATGTGCTGAAAAGAGAAGAGTAAGCTTAGAATAAATCTAATGAACCATAGGAATAAATGACAATGATAGTAAAGAGCAAAACCCAAACCCAAAAGACCACAACACTTCTGTGTTGTCAATTGTCTGAGTGTCTGTCCCTATCATCTCTCTCGGAGGCTGCAGGCATCAATTTACGTAGTACAACCAGTAAACAAGGTTGAAGAATCCAAACGTGATTGGAAAAATGATCCGTGACCACTTGTCAATGGTGCTGACGTCTGTCAGGTCTGGGATTTTGAGCTTCAGCTTGGACGACCGCCGGCGCAGGCGGCAGTTGGCACGGTTGCGGGCGGCGGCGTGGTGGGTCAGCGGGATGTGGCGGTCCAGGGTCGGGTGGTGGCCAAAGCCATCCCGAGAGGCCAGTGGCTTGCGGAACTGGATTCCTGAGCCTTCGAAGGACATGACAGAGTTTCGAGAGTCGCCCACGCTGCTCATCATGTCCGTGGCCAGCAGCTCGTTGTTCATCTCCAGAGTGCTGAGGAGGATGTTACCATAAGGGTCAACCTGGAACGGGGAACACAGACACGGAGGTAGTGGGGTGTCCTGGGCAGGATGCACACACTATTTGGGGCATTCTGACCAGATTTCTGGGTAAAAATACTGTTGGAAATGACATAACTGTTAAAATTTTAAAGTAATTTTAGCCGTGGGTCGTTTCGCCATTGCCAAGGGGGAGGGAAATTGAGGTTTCTCTTCAAAAGACTGTTCACCGAGGGTTTGAGTTTCACTGAGTGGGGCCTCAATAAACAAAAAGAGGATTCCTAGACTACGGGAGCTTAACATCTACAGGTTCAGAGTAGCCAGAAGATGCAGAGGAGAGAAACAGATGTTAACAAATATTAACCCCTTGGCAGAGTTAGAGATACCCAGCCTGGGAAGAGATTGATAAGAGAACCAGAGAATGAAGACCAAAATTAGCATTGAAGGTGAAGGGATCAACAGGAGATTGAATACTAAGAACTGTGTAATGCAGAACCAATGAATGAGAATTTCTTTGGGTTTTCTTTAATGTATAAATATGTGAAAATCCTGGTAAAGGATCACATGTGGTTGAAATCATTTTCCACTGCACATCCTGGCCAGAATAAAGCAATGCCTGACTCGTTAATATTTAAATGATGGTGCTGGAGAGTTTATTTTCTTCCCCAGAGATTGGTGACAATACCCCTGATGGGGTCATTTGTGAGCCCTGAACATGCTGCATTTGAGGGTTGCCCACTGCTGCTGGGGTAGAAGCAGCAGCCACCCGTGCTTGCAGCACAATTTGAGTGGGGGAAGTGTGATTCTGCTAACACAGGAAGACCAAAAGCGACAGAGGGACTTCTGGGTACACCTGCCCCACACAAGAGGAGGGTCCCAATGAGACTGCCTTGAGGATGATGACAAAATGATCAAGGAGGAAAAATTCCCGGTAATTACCAGACAAAGGAAACTGGGGTTTGTCTCGCAATGCGCAAAAAGGCTGCTCCGCAGCTCACCCAGCGGAGAGCCTGAATCCTCCTGCCACAATGAAAGGAGAGGACAAACCTGCTCTCTCACCCTCTTCTCCTCGTAGCGGTGGCGCTCGTTGTTGGCCTTGCTGATGCGCTCACTCTGCTTCTTCTGCTGCCGGGGCCCTCGCCCGAAGAATATGTAGTTGACAAAAGCGTATTCCAGGAGCGCCAGGAACACGAAGACGAAGCAGCCCATGAGATAAACATCAATAGCCTTGACGTAGGGGATCTTGGGCAGAGTCTCTCGCAGGTGGGTGTTGATGGTTGTCATGGTAAGCACCGTGGTGACCCCTGTGAGGAGAGGGCAGGTGCTTTGTTACCGACATGGGATGATTTCCTGAGATGCCATTCTCAGCGCCCACATCCCTCCTTCCAGCTGGACAACCTCGGGAGGGATGGGAGCAGTGCAACTGGGAAGGAAATTGTCATTATCCTAAGCCCATGTGCCCAGTACAAGTCGCTGCAGAAAACGAACTAGCAGCAAACAGTGGGAGAAAATGCTGGAGTATAATCAGCATTATGGGGATCAGCATCCTCTGGACCTTGTTTCTTTAAGTCCCCCTGATCTTTCCTCTTCCTCTCATTGTGGTAGGCAATATTCAGTTTTGCTCTTTTTTACCCTCTTCTCCTCCCTTTTTTTTCCTTCGTGAACTCATCAGGCTCCACTGTGTGCTACTGAACGCTTCAGCATCCTTGGCATGAGTTTATAACATGCCATGTCTTTCCAATGCCGTGGAGAACGAGTGAAGAGATTTCCTCTTCACGGCACTCTCTTTTTTTTGCCTGCCTTGTAGGCTTCTGTCCTTGACCCCATCAGTTCCCACCTTCCTCTCACCAGCTTTACCATTCATTACATCAATTATCACTTGTACACATTCCTCCCATGGTTCTCACACCCTCCTTTTCAGTCCTCCTCACATTTCTTGCATCTTAAATAAGCATTTTGTGAACACTTTTGTCCCCATCTACTCAGTTCCAAAAGCCTGATTCACTATGATTACTCTGATAGCTTCGGTCCTCTTCTTCAGCTTCTTCTCAGACTCTTCTCTGCTCTGGACTGTCAGAGTGGCCTCAGACCTGCCTCTTTGACAGTCTTCTGCCAGCTCCAAAAAGATGGCAATGAGCCTTCGTACTTCTTTTGTGGATGGTAACTCTTCCTCTTCAACCTAGTCTTCCTCTGCTTCTCTAGCTGTTCTTACTACCTTGCTGAACTTCTTTTCTGCTTTTTTCCCCTCATCCTTCTGTTGGCAGCTCTAACAGTCTCCGTGACCTTAATTTGCTCCTGTGGTTTGAGCCCCACCTCTGCAGGGATGGCTCTCAAAGCTCTCTGTGCCCCCTGAACCTTTGCTTGTCCTGCTTCCCTTTCACCCTCATTGTGTCTTTATTGTCATTCCTGATAAAAGACTGAAAGAACTATTAGCCTTCAGTTGAGTAAACAGAAGGGAGATATATTTGTATACAGACAGTGTATTCTATATTTAGGCAGTAGTCTAAATATACAGAAATCTGAGGCAATGAAAGGGAGAATAAAATGTTCTCCATGCCTCCGTTAAGAGCTGGACAAATTGCAAGGGAGACCTAGGGCAGAGGCAAAGAGGAGCTTTTTGGTTGTGTGACCAGGTAAATCTGGAGATAAAGTGACCATAGTAGGCAGTGGAGTTTCTTTTTTTTGAGCTTTTAAGGATAAGTCAGAGAACTGTCAGGAATAGTTCAGGGAGAGCTGTTGCAGTTCTGACCTACAGTGGTTTTCTTCTGTCTTCTCCTTTGGATCCAGATGTCAGCAGATACTCAACAGCTGTGCATCTCACCTCCACCCTTTTGCTTGTGCCTTCACAATGTCTGCCATGGTCTCTTTTTCTCCTCTCTCTAATTAAACTCCTGTCAATGCAACTTAACCTTTTAATTTACTAAGTTCTTCTTCTTCCTTCCCCGTCTCTCTGATCCAGTCTCTCCAAGCAGGCACAGCCAAATCACCTTTTTCATACCTTTGTTCCACCCACCCCTCTGAGTCTTCTCAAACTCTTTCTCCAAGAGCTACTCGAAGTCCCCAACCTTTGCTGTCAGACCCAGCCTCTACCTGAGCTGCACAGCCTCTCTAAGCCTTGTCCCACTTACAGATCTAGCCTGTTCCCTCCTCACCTCTCCTCTTTCCTCTGAACTTTGCCCCGTGTTGCACAGCCCCATTCTCATACACCAGCCATCCCCCCTTTCTCTTGTCACTCTTTCAAAACCCTCATCTGCCATCCACCCCCACTTCCCTTCTGTTGCTTAAAAGGCCTCTTTTTTTTCCCCACTTATAGGAAAACATTCTTATTTAAAGGAGCGTGCGCCAAAGAAGATCTTGGACATTAACTACTGTCCCACATTTGCCTTGGCCCTGAAGGCCTTCAGCTGCAGAGAGTGTCTGTATGGAGCCTGAACTATCAGGAAAATGTGCAATGCCCTTTCCTTTATTTCTTTCATCTTTTAACCATTCCCATACAACTCTTTGGCTGTCCATCCTCAGCATTAATCACCCAGCTGCAGACCTGTTGACAAAGCGCCCAGATTTCTCTTCTTAGCAAAACCAGTGCAAACCAGAGTGAAGGAACTCACGGCATGTCAGGGTCTCACGTAGCTGGGAATATTTACATTTTTGTTTAGAGAGTTTAAGCTCACACTCAGAAAAATTTTGATAGGGCTTTTACTGATTCAAATAAAGCAGAGTCCCGTTTGGAAAGTACTAATAAACAAACAAACGAAAAAAAAAAGTAACTCTTCTCACTGAAAATTTAAATTTTGTTCTCAGAAAGAAGGTAATGTCCATTTGGGATGACAGCTTTGACACACTTGCTTAATTGCTACCTCATAAACAAAAGGGGTTTTCTTTGTTACAGCTGATCTCCCTCGAGAAAACACCTCCAAAATACAATGAAAAGGTCCATACCCAGTGCTACACGTGCAGCAGAAGCATCATAATTGATCCAGAAGGAGACCCAGGACAGGATGGTGATGAGGATGGATGGCATGTAGGTCTGCAGGATGAAGTAACCAATGTTCCTCTTAATCCGGAAACTCAGGGATAGGCGCAGATACGAACCTGCCAATGAGACATTAAAGAGGAGGGCAAGGCTGTATTTGTGCTGAGAGCTTAGGTTAGGAATTGAAATTTTATTGCGAAAATATTCTCAAGAGTCAGGAATAGTGAGAAATCTCCTGTTTTCTGCAGCTGGTTATGTAGACTCATCAGTTTTTGAAAGGGGGCTCTTCAGAATCTGCTCAGTCCTCCTAGAGCATTGAGAAGAAAGGAAACTCTGCATGAGCCACAGGATTATATCAGCCATCGTGGGAGAATGGCTGTTCAGTGCTGGAATTGCTATTCTGGTGCCATCCAAAATGATGGAGACTTACACATGGGACTTCAACCCTATATCTGGGTGCCATGAGATGATTTACCAACATTTCATGAGCCAGCTCTGCCTCCCAACAGCAATGAAGATCTGAATCATGTTTTTCCCATGCTGTTCTAAAAATGGTTTATGGTCGGACTGGGCAAATTCATATGCAAATCGAGTACTGTTAGTTAATCTGAAGGTCTCTTTTTCATTATTTTCAAGTTATTGCAACTTCCTCCTAATCTTTCAGCAAACCTAATGAGGATAGTGAGGACAATAAGTACTTTTACAGTCCTTCCACTGGAGCAGGCTAATTTTGACAGGAACAATGCAGTGCCTCTTTCATTGCCGTGAGACAAAGTCCAAGTCGTTACTCCTTCCCACCTCCGTCCCTTAGGCAGCACAAGGGCTCGAAACGTGTGTAATCTTGGTTGGCAGATAAGTGACAAGAAAAGAACAGTTTTAAACCATCGAGGATGTCGACTGGGATAAAGGAGGTGTTGTTCTCTCACCACTATGTGCCACCTGCATGCCTTGAACACAGTATTTCACCAGTCTTTTTATTGACAGGTGTGTGTTGTGCTGTTTTGGCAGTGATCTCCACATGAGACCAAAGTGAAGACAGCAACGAAAATCCAACCCCCTCCAGTTTTCCAACTGGCAGCATTTGAATCGCCCCAGGTATTCTCTCCAGATCTTCTTATTGCCATGTGCAGATGGGTTTGCACCATCTCATAGCCCACTTGCTTCTCAATGGATATATTTTCTCCTTACTATTGCACCTACATTAGCTTTGAGACCCAGATGTGAACTACATAAAAATTAGATGAAGGCTGAGAACCTTCTAGAGGTTCTGAGCTCAGTAATTAATTTGACTAAGAAATGGAAAAAATTGCAGCAAAGACATTGATCCTGAAAATCTTTGAAGAGAAGCAGACAAAAATAAAGCAAAAAGCAAAGCTGGTGGGTGCAGAAGACGCCTTTTTTTTTTAGAGGAACCCCAAGTTGAAGCCTAGATCCTAAGTTAGTGCCTCAGCATCTGAATCAGAGGGACAGCCAATGGATAAGCAGCAGGTTTGCCCAATTCCATGCAGCCCTTCACCAGAGACTCACCGGTGGTGAAGACCACTTCCCTGCTGACCAGCCTCTGCTCGATGATGGTGAACTGGGGCAGCTCCAGCACCTCCATCCCCGTGACAGCAGAGTCATTCCCTTGCCAGAAGAAGACGATGTCATCCACCGTGTAACCATCTGCAGGGGGGAAGGAGCACACAGGGAGGGCTAAGCTGACGAGCTGGACACCCCCATTTGCACTGAGGTGATCTGGAAAAGGATCCAAAGGAAAGCCCACATGGAGCCTAGCCTCTCTCTGCTGATGTACTTCCCTTCTCCAGCTGAGCTTGGCAGTACAGTCCCAAGGAAAAGAGGAAAAATTGGCCATAATTCCCATTTCTGGCTAGAATTCAGGAGAAAAAGGTGAGGCGTGGCCCATCCAACCTTGACTTGCACTACGTAATCTCCATGGCTGACATGACAGGGACTTGTGCAACAGAAGCCTCTGTCAAATGCACCAAACACAGCACTTTGCTTTTTAAAAACTGCCTCCTTTTACCAGGAGAGGGAGACCACACAGTACAGACTGGCGGGAGTGGGTAAACAGGGCAGCTCAGTATTAAAAATTCCCAGAGAGAAAAAGATCTACAGCAGCAGTTGAAAAGAAGTTCGAAGATCAGAGCACCTCCCTTTTCTAAGTACTCTCAGTCAAAATTCAGACACAAGAAGTGAACAGAGTCTCTGAGGCTGGGGGCTGCTTTTGCCCAGTGCTGGCTGAGAAGAGCAGTAATGAGAGAAGAGAGGAAAAGGAATCAGACTCATAACAAATATCCATCCCTTGCATTTCAGGGTAATGGGTTTGGTTAACTCAGCCAAGGGTGCAGCTTCTTTCTTTAACCCTAAACTATACATCCCCCACAGGGCTGCGTGGGCTGCAAATGTGACCCTCAAATTCTCTGGACTCGTGGGGAATGAGGCCCAGGGCATGAATGATGCCTTAGGTTCTATATAAAATTCTATAATTTAAACTCCTGTACTGTCTAGAGTATAACTCTGAAATTTCTCATAGTCAAATAGACATAACAAACCCTCTCCAGGCCTGCCCTCCAAAGACACACAGCTTGTCCTAAGCCCAAAATGTAAACCCACAAATTGGGAAGGGGTGGGGGGGGTTAACAGGGGAAAATTACATCATTAACTGAAGCTTTAATTGGAAAATTAAGCTTGATATGCAAATGGACCAACTTTTAAAAGTGTGAAGAACTCGTGACCTGGGGTCCATCTTGGCAGTAGCCTGTGGCATCCCAGGGTGTACCTTTGAAGGCCCTTCAAATAAATACCCACCTTTATTCCTTTACTCTTGTCTAGTTACTGGTTTTTAAGTAGCCTGATAATGCATCATGAAACCACTAAACCCCTCACCCACCAGTGAAGAGCTGTAGCAGGAGTTACAAGCCGGTGCCGTGCTGCACCTTCACCTTCGGCTCACAGCCCCTGCCCTGCCCTTGTGGCAAGGATCGAACACAACTTGAAAATGAACAGTTCTTGTGTGTTTTGAAGCCCTTTGGCTGTTGCTGCACGAGGGTGGCCTCAGATTCTAAGTAAATTTCACGGGAGCAGTAAGATACGGCCAGGCTTTGGTACAGCTCAGGGCAAGGCTGCCTTGAGAGTGTGAGCCTCACCTGTGCCCACAGCCAGCTCAGGCTCAGCACCTGCACTTGCAGCACAGCAGCCTGGCTTAGCCAACCACCCTCGCAGCACAGGCAGCTGGCTGGCCATGCCAGGCCCACAGCCACTCAGGAGAGTGCCACCAAACCCAGCACCAGGGGATCGGTGGGATCAGGGCAATGAGGGGCTGTTGAATGCACCACGGAAGAGAAATTCCTCTCCTCCTGCTTTGGGGGCTAAGTGTTACCCCAGATCAGAGGTGAACCTCTGAGGACAGTGGCATCCTGAAACTGCTGAGTGGACAAAGGGCTCAGGACTCTGGTCTGATCTCATAGCTGCTTTGAGCTGCAGGCTGGACTAGAGACACTACGAGGTCTCTTCCCAAATGGAATTATTTGATGACTGTGCACGCTCCCGAGCCCACATCCTACGCTCTCAGTCACTACTGCACTTATTCATGGGTGCTAAAATATGAACCTAATCTTCCAAATGCCATGCCACATCTGCTTCTGACGGAAATCAGCTAAGCCAGGGCTCCACCTCCTCCCCCAGCTGGCATGCTCCTGCTCCTAGAGAGGTAAAGCCCTCACACCTTCGAGCCCACAGGGTTTCAGGACCCTTGGGTTATACTCCTCACAGCCCAGCTTTCCGTACAGGACCTGGTGTTTGCATCACTCAGCCCCAGGGCTCTGACCAGAAGGAAAACATTCAAGTCCCCCCCTCTCCTGCTGGTGGTTGATTCCAGCAGCTCCAACACCCTCAGAGCTCAGAAACATTGTGCGCGATTTCACATTTGAATTCATCTGGCTCACACTTCCAGGCTCCCGTGGTTTTTCTGAATTTCTCCAGGAGGTTCCCGAGCCCTTTCTCCCTCTGCAGAGGTGCACCCAGCCTGTAAACAATTCACCTCTCCACCTCCTCTGCAGTAAACAAACCAGATTGAGCTATTGAGGTTTCTCGCTGCACAACATCTGCCCCAGCCCTCGAACCACTTTTTAAGCATCTTTTCTCAACCTCTTCCGTTTCCTCAGCTTCCTCCTCAAATTTTGGAACACAAACATAGACAGAGCTCCTTTCCCCATCTCAAGGACATGTTCTGAGGCCAATCAGTTCTGAGCTCTGACTCACGGCTCCCCTTGTTTATATAACAGGGCTCACTCCGGCCCTTCCTGTCACAGCCACAGAACCTCCAGCCGTGGTGCTCGGGGCTGCCACCCCTTCCTCACCTGCCCGTGTGGGTCCAGGGCCCTCGGGGTAGCCCGGCAATCCTGCACACAAGCACAGAGCTCTGCATTTTTCTGTGCTCAAACCCCTTCCGGATGGATTCAGATTGGGAAGGATTCAAATGCGCAGCTAGCAAAGCCCCGCACGCTGCTATCTTCATCATCCACAAATTTAACTGCAGTGACTTCAAATTTACTTCCTGATCAGCAATGAAAATGTCAAATTACCGCACCTAATTTTAGGAGACCTCACAGTTAACTAGCTGTATTCCATTTATTCTATGACCTGCTGGTGCTGGGTACCAATTTTTGTATTTTTATTTTTTTTTATTATGGCATTATGCAATATGAAATCCAGCATGTTTTTCATGAAGCCATTTTTTAAAAGTGTTTCTGAAGGGAAAGGTTGCTCGGTCTAAAAATAAATGCTTTGCTTTGATTTCTAGCTTTAAAGAGAAAAGAAAATTTCCATTTTACTTCTAAAAAGTAAACGAACTTTCACAAAGGCAAGTAATTTCCATCTGAAATATCAAGAAGTACTGATGTGATGTCTTAAAATGTCAGATTAGCAGCCTGTTTGTAGCCTGCCTCATCAGGTTTTTGTAGGATCCTGGTACACAGATAAGCGGGGTATACGTGGTGAGGGTTATTTTTGGGGTGGAGGGATGGGATCAACAGGCAGTGCTTATCTCCTGCAGGTAAGAGCCCTGAGCTGCTGTGGGGCAGGGGACCCCATCTGCCTTCTCCTGCTTCCCAAATCCAGCACCCCTGTGTCAGAAAAAGGCTTTTTCTCTGAGGTTTGGGTTGGTTTTGTTTTTAAAAATATTTCGGTTTTAGAATCCAGCCCTAAAAGGACAGATATTCCAGAGTAGTGTGGAAGCAAAGAATGTGGAGCCCTGCAGATCTTGAATGTGCGAGTGTGTGAAAGACAAAAGCTCTGAGGAAGGAAACAATTGGATCTCTTCATCTGTGCCTTGGTCTTACGAATATTGTGAGGAAACGTAGCTTTGATGAACAAATTGGCTTGACATGACCCATTAGGAACAAAATCGCAACACGGGGAACTGTGGGTAATTCTCTGCCTTCTATTGTCTTGGTTCTACTGTAAACTACTCCCAAACTGCTGAGGAGTGGCAGGAAAATGGCATTCTGGCATTCGTGCCTCCAGCAGCACCCCATTTCCATGCCATCAGCCTGCACATCCCAGGACCCCGGCGGGATGGGGCCGGCAGCTCCCCAGCCATGGGTGCTGTGGGACCTCCCTGATGGAAAGAGCAGTTCCCTGACAATCACACGCGATGCTGCACCAGCTCTGCTAGGAGCTCTGCTGCTCGGGGAGGGCCCTGGACGGACACTTAAGCGCATTTTTATGATGGACGGCCGGATCTCCTCTGCCAGCACAGCTGGAAGAGGATTTCCATAGGAGTCCAGAGAACATCCGGCCGGGAAGGACGGCGGGAGGGCTTGGGTGCCACCTCCCACACAGAGTGGAGGCAGCCACGAATAAGGACAGCTTCCCAGGGCTTCCTTAAGGCTAAGGGAGGCTTCTACCATCCTCCTGGGAATGATTTCAATGCCCAGCCTGCTGCTAGGGCGTTGTTTTCCTGGGAATTTCCCCCACGAGGTGACCTTAGGGTGATGGAGCCTGGCGCTGTACCACCCCTGGGAGGCGGGAAGCCGTGGCCGGGGAGGGTGGCATCAGGTCGGCACGGCGATGTGCCCTAGGAATACGCACAGCTCTCGATCTCCAGCGTGCAGTTCTGCTGATCCAGGGGGTACCTCCGCAGGTCCATCATGCACGCGGCCGTGGTGGTGATCCTGAAAAAAAAAAAACAGTTGTGTCTGCTTTTTTCTTCCCCTCCCCCAAAAAAAGAAAAAAAAAAAGAAAAAAAAAGGAGAAATGAAAGGCAGAAGCGAAAGTAAAGTAGCATTTGGGGCCGCTGTTTCCCTGGAAACCAGAGAGATCGGGGGTGGGAGTTGTGCAGGGCGGGGGGCTGATGAGGCTCACCCCCAGTGGCACGGCACAAACCCTCCGTGATTCACATCAGCAAGGCAGCATCCCTATTAACGGAGTGGGGAGCGAGCTGCGGTCCTGCTCTGCCTCTCCCTCGAGAGAGACAAAGAACCCCCGAGTAGGCACAGCTCCGGCTTGCGGGGGAAAAGGAGAGACTGCCAGCATGGAACAGGGAGACAGCCGGCACGTGTCCGTGAGGCTGAGCATGGATGGGTTCGATCACCCGGCAGCGACCTACTGCTGACCACATTATCGCCCCCCCTTCCCTTCCGAGTTGCCCCAAACCGTCTGATTAGGGGCCCCTCCATCTCACCCACTTTTGCCAAACCCAAAACCCCAGAGCCCTCTGGCAGAGCCCTCCCGCTCCACGGCCCCGGTAAGGGAGGCACTCGGGTGTGGTCATCAAAGACACAAGGGGGGTGTGTGTGGGGGTGAGTGTGCACCCCCAAAAAATAAATACAGGGAGAGGGTGAGGGTGGGTGTCGCTTTGGGGGTGTTGGAGCACGGGGAGGACGCGGAGCAGCGCGGTGTCCGTGCTGAGGTTCAGCTGAGGATGCCAAGAGGGTCTGCGTGTGTTACACGGTGTCAGGAGCATTGTACCTCTCTGGGGTGGGAGATTTCGGGGTGGGACAGATGAGGGCGGGAGGCAGGGATTGCGTTAACTACCCGGCACGGCAACACCGCTGCCCCTATTTCTCAAATACATTGCTCCCCTCACCCTTTAATGCAGTCTCCTCCCCGTGCGATGGATATGTGCAGAGTGCTGGAGAGAAGGGGAGAGATTGCTGCATTCTCCCCCTATTTTTTCAGTTAACCATCTGGAAGGCATTAATCGAGCTACACTTTTTTTTTTTTTTTACTATGCGGGCATAACCAGTGAACTGTTAACTACAAAGCTTTATCTTCTGAGCCCTGTGGCCTGGGAGAGAGAAAAGAGAGGAAAAAACAGGAAAATCAAGAAAGCTGGGAGGATGAGATGGCGAACCAGTGAAAGAGAAGGGAAGGAAAAAAGTCGAAACCATCAATGGTAGAAAAAGAGACCAGAAAGGGGGGAAATAATGGGTGAAGCTGGACATAAAATTTGAAACGGGGAGGAGGGGGGGAAGAAGGTAGGGGGATGAGCATCCATAGAAGAGGGCTGCCCCAGGTGGGGATATCAGGGCAGGCACGTGGCAGGGCAGGCTGGCAGACCCGCAGAGCTGCTGGCTCTTTAAGAAATCTCGTGTGCTAAATTTATCTTCTCTGCTGTCTGTGAAGTCTGTTTGTAGGAGATGAAGCCTTGAGGAGAGCCTTTGCCACTGCCTGCCGCGCTATAAATAGATCCGAAGAGACGAAGGGAATTTATATATATCCTCACTGGGTCTAGATACAACACTGCAACTGCCCTCTCTCCGAGCACAGGGCCCAGGCGAGCTCTTAACCCTTTTATCTGTGATGCACTCGGGGTGGAGGAGAAAGCTCAGAGAGGGGGAGAAGGACAACAGGACAGGAACCACTTAAAAAATGACCACCACAGCTTTGTCATCGCATGGATTGCTATTAGAGCCTCCCAGCTTGGCAGGTCTAGGAGGGCAGCTGGAGACATGACGCCTGTCCCACCCTAATCCTCCTGCACCGGGGTAACCGTGGTGGTGGCAAATAAGAAGGGGGGCTGCAACCTTGGTAGGAAAGGCCAAGGTGGGAGGTGCAGAGTCCATCGTGGCCAAGTCGTGCACGGGGATGACTCATTCCCCTGCGCACACGGTACCCACCGCTCCCCGGGTTACACTGCACCCCTGGGACAGCGCGCCTACAAACGCGCTCTCCCACTTTCCCGGAAGTGTGAGATGCAAAAAAAAAAAAAAAAAATTAAATGAAAATTTTCCGCCCCGTCTGTGGAGCCCCCTGGGCTAAAACCTTTGCGCGGGGTACAGCCCAAAGTCACAGCCTGGCTGGCTGAGCCGGCTGCGCAAACGATGTCCAGGCTCTCGCCCGCTCTGCTCCGAGAGGGGCCCTCCCGCCAGGATTTGCTTGTCACCTGCAGTGCTGGTTGGGAATGCAGAGCATGACACAGGGAGATATGGCTACCACACTCCATGCACCAAACCCTGCTCATGCTAAAAGCTGGCGTAAATCCACAGCCACTCCAATGATTTTTGCAAGATCACACCAATAATTTGTATCGGCAGAGATTTACATCAGGGCAGAATTTAGCCCTGTTGATTCAAAAGGAAAGGACAGGTAAGACAGAAAGGAGAAAAACAAAATATAGAGGACATTTGTCCTCAAAAAGCCAGATAATTTCTCTTTCTCTCCTAATAAAGGGCAGGTATACCCACACTATGTAGCTCAGCATCCTCCAGAGATACCCCAGTTAGATGCAGATCCTAAATTCTGGGTGATCTGCCCACGTCATGATGTTTGGGGTAAAACTGGAACCATGCCAGGTTTCAGTGTGGTTTTTGAGCAGAGGTGGCACAGCCACCCACAGCTGTAGCCACCTACTCGTCCAGAGCGTTTCATCTGCGGTGCCTGGCC
Organism: Oreocharis arfaki; assembly: GCA_013398015.1. Lineage (NCBI taxonomy): Eukaryota > Metazoa > Chordata > Aves > Passeriformes > Paramythiidae > Oreocharis > Oreocharis arfaki. The sequence goes on from VZRR01001794.1 coordinate 370,333, forward strand.
AGCCCAGAGACACCAGCACTGCAGCACCACCCAGATGGGGGGGCCTTAAGTGGAACAAGATTCAAGAGGCAGCTGGTCTGGGGCAGCAGGTCTAGCCCAGGTCCTGCCTCTGGGCTTCCTAAACCCTGATAAACCAACCCAGCTTGGGGTAAAGCAAGTGCTGTATCCCAGAGAGGATGGGGGTGTTTAATTCTTTAGACTTCAGATCTTAAGAAGTATCCTGGACACCAACTGGCCTTTGATACACCCTGCTTGAAGACTCAACATTGACCTGCTCCTAGAGGGGCCAAGGAGAGCTTTCTCCAGCTCCTTTGGTGGCTGTGTGCTATGTACAGGGGGGACTCATGGAGGGGTGAGAGGTTTCATGCACCTCTCGCTGTCAAAAGGGAACAAAATACGCAAAATTCAGTCACCCCAGTGACCTTTTGGGGTCACAGCACATGCCACCTCTGGTCCAGAAGGCCACAGGACCAACCTTTGCCTCATTCTTTCATGGATATAAATGTATAACCTTGATACATTCTGAACTGCTGTGTGAAGGGATGGCTTTGCTTGGCACAGGGGAGACTGCATGGGGAGGACTGGATGGGGGGATGGACACTCAGGAGCTCCTGTCTCAACAGGGTTAAGAGAAAATCAAATTGGAAGGAAAGTAAGAGGTGGAAGAACGAGGAGATATCATGGCATCAGCACAAATATAGAAGGCAGGAGTGGAGATGACAGAAAGGAGAGCAGAGAGCACAGGACAGACCAGCAGGGTAAGAGAAGAGAGGAGGAGGATCAGGGGATGCAAGGAGTAAAGCAGCCTGAGGAGGAAGAGCTGGAGGAGAACGAGAGGTTAAAAGAGGGGAAGCAGAGGAGCGGATACTAACTCGGTGAGCAGGGAGATGGGGAGACAGAGAACAAACCATCATCCTGTAAACAGCTCTAGACAGAACACACTGCCTCCAGAAGACGCAAGCACACTGAAAGGGAGCAGGGAGCGCGGGGACCAGAGGGAACGCCGGGGAAGGATGCCACCTTCCCCGCGGCGTTAGCATGAGGCGCTGGCGCCCGGCCAGCCTGCATCTTCTCCCTCCCCCTCCTCCTCTCCCGGTTCTATACCCACCTCCCTCCCCTTTTAAATTCAGAAATTTGTGTGGTGTGAAATTTCATCTGCTTTGACGGCGATTCACAGAGACACTGCCCGTGGAGGGGAGAGGCTCTCCCGCGCCGCGTGCTCAGTGAAGCGTCCAGCGCCTTCCACACCGAGCCCGGCCACCACCACCACCCTCCAGCTCCCTCAGTCCCTCAGTCCCTGCCCACCCCACAGGCTTCTGGGTCAGCCTCTCACATCCAGAGCCTTTACAGCTCCTTCCCTACAGAAAAAAGCACATTCATGCCCTTGCCCCTAATTGTTTCTCCTGAGGTTTGTAGGCAGTTGTGTGATCAAAGTAGCCAGGGCTTCGCTGCCCTGCTACTCCACTGCACAGTTCATCTGGGGCGAGACACTGCTGTGGAGAAAGCACTGTGCATCTCACCAAAAAAAAAAAGGAAAAAAAGGGCATGGATGAGATGTCGAGCAGCTCACGCAGGCTGCAGGCTGATGGAGATCCCCTTCTCTGCCAGCATCAAGCGGACCAAGCAGAAGCCAAAGGAACATGGACACCTCCCCAGGAGAGGTAGATACCACCTCTAGAAAAGCATCCATGGAGCTCTAAATCACACAAGGGTTGGTGCTGGGTCTCTGTTACAGAGAAAAGCTCTGCCCATGTGAAGCTCATATGGCCAAAGCAGATGCTGGCATGGGCAGGGTGGTGCAGCCTCGACTGCTGGCCCTGCACCACTGCCTGCACTGCTCTGCACCGAGCCCGGCAGCAGCAGAGCACGGCCCCACCACAGCTGCAGCTCAAAAGGGAGAGCTCAGGTTGCTGCAAACCATCAGTTCTCCACAAATATTTCAGTTCTCTGACATGAACACCACCAGCCATTTCATTCCCCCTCTGATCCTCCTCATCACTGTTTATTTATTAATGGCTTCTTCTGTCTTATTTAGAGTGATTATATAAGCGCACAGGCATAGAGCAGCATAGAGCTCAATCCTGCCATTGAACCCTGCTGCGGTCCAGCGTCTGCTTTCCACCTCCTCCTTACCCTGCTGCTGGCCACCTTCAGGATATCTGCCCATTCAGCTCCTGCCCCAGGCCAGATCTCCCTTTCCTGCAGGCTCTGAAAGCCCTCAGCCTCCTATTCATCCCCTGCATCATCTCCAGCATGTTGGGAGAACTGAGCTCACTGGCCTCAAGTGTGAGGGGTAAAAGATTGCTTACCCAAAATGTGATTTGATTTCAGAAGGAGCAAGTCCAGGCTTTCTAAGGAGGATTGAGTGGGAAAGAGGAGAAGACTGCTACCTTCGAGACATTGCTAAAGTGAGTGGGGGGCCTTTCCCCTTAAAGCTCATCCTCACAAAATCAACTTTTGCATCGTGACTGTGTCTATCCCAGCAAATTAAAAATGCCTGGCGCTGGTTTCTGGGGCCAGTGTCAACTGGCATGGAACAGCCTTGGTCTACACTTTGATTCTTAGCCCCCAGAAAAGGGTCTGGCTGCATGCAGAAAGCCTGTTGGAAATGGGCACCAGCCTCTGCTGGGCTCTGACTGGGGAATGTCCAAGGGACTGTTTATGGACACAGAGCAAAGCCAGGAAAAAAACTGACTGTGAAGGACACTGATATTCAGTGTTCAGGAATATTCCCTGCCACCTTCAGCTTGGAAAGAACGCTGACTAAAGCTCAGCATGGCTGAGAACAGGAGGGGAACAGCACAAATCCCCCCACCAAAGCCTTTCTAATTCCAGGGCAGACACAGCCAGCAAGCACCTCACCCTATTCCCCAGTTATGGATGAAGTGCCATCACGCAGGGACTAACACAAACACTCTCACAGCCAAAGACAAATATTTAGGTTTCTGGTTGCAACTTTTTTTGGATTCCAGCTCTCCTGAGAAGCTAAAGATGCTCCTGTCCCCTCGGGAAGCAGACTCCCAAAGCTCACACCAGTTTGCAGCAATAAGGAGAAGGGATGGAAGCTCAGGTTCTGCAGGACTTATTCAAGCTCGCCCCATAGGGCAAGTTAGACTCCTACGGGAATCCTGGTGACTAAGAGGAGAAAGAGAGGCAAAATTACTGTTTTGTTAAACCCGGGAATAAAACCAAAACCGAGTTCTTATTCTGTACATTCTCAAAGTCACTCATAAAAACATGCTGGCAAATGTAACCTTCTGCCTGGCAGTAAGCACAAACTTCCAAGGGCCTGCAGAGATTTATAAACCCGTGGTGAATTCTGCCATTCTTTTAACACAGTCTGATCTTTGCAAACTCCTGGAGGTCATGATTGAACCAAGGGCAAGGCAAAGATATGGAATATTTTCCCCTTGTGTGTTTGCCTAAAACTGACTCCACAAGCTTTGGCACAATCCTGCTAAGGTCACTCTATTTCCAAAAGCATCTGTGCTTGCACAGGCATCCTTTGACAAAAAACAGCGTGCACTGCACTCAGAGGGGAGAGGAAAAGGAAGCTCTTCTAAACCGGTACTCAGGGTACCACTTATCTTAACCAACCATTTTTCCACCCTGGGAGAGCACAAAGCTCGGCTGCCTTGACTGCAAGGTTTGGTTTCTCTGCCCCTTTATTCTATCCCAAATGCACCGTGCATTTCGCCAGTTGCCAGCTGAGCTGGGGGACAAGGGAGTGGTGGAACACCTTTAAAAAGGTTCTTTTGTTACAGTTGGTTCAGATGTCAGTGACCTGCACTTACCAGAGGTATCTCCCTTCCAGAGCATCAGGCTGGCACAATTGCATTAATAAAACAGCAAAACTTAAGCCTGTGGGAGGTGGCAAAGGATAGGCAAAGCCCAGAGACAGGCTTAAGAGAGGTGGCTAGGAGAGGATAAGCAGGAAGGCAAAGAGGTGCTGCCGGGGTGAGTTGGGGGTTCAGGGCACACCAGCTGTCTCAGGGATCTGTCAGAGACAGTGGATGCTCCTTGACCTTAACCTTGTTTATTTCTGCTAACAAACAAGTCAGACTCCTAGGATATGTAGCACAGGCAGCAATTCCAGCCAAGATGGTGCTTGCCTTTGTTCTTGGAACATTAAGGATGGATGAGCAGCCCAGGCTTTGCTGCTTTGTCCTGTTTGAGTGAGTTCCAATTTCTCCCATGGCTTCTAAGATTATTGAGAAATTTCATATTATTAAGCTTTCTCCAAGTGTTTCCTGTTAAATCCATCATCCCTACCCTGGGAGGCAAAACTTCAGGAGAGGATCTATCCTTAACCTCAGCTAGGGAGCAGAGCTCTTCATTAAACCCTGATTTCCCTCACCCACCTGACCAACTCTTCTCCAGCCTCCATATCTTTGTGCGAAAGAGCTGGCCCAAGGCAGAGCCCGGGGCTGGGAGCAGGACAAGGCTTCAGGACCAGCTCCAAGGGGGTGGATGGATGGATATGAGTCCGGATTTTTGCACCCAAGCTGCCACAGAAGAGATTCCTGTTGCCTTTGCCTAACCAGTGGAGGGAGCAGGCAGAGCTCCCAGACAGGGTAGAGCCTGAATCATCTCTCACATTTCCAGAGAAACCTCTCTCAGGGAGGGAAAGGGAAGCAAAAATAGTGGATTTCTTCCCTTCTGGCCTGTGAGATGGGAGAAGAAAATTGCTCAGTGGTCTCTGTACAGAAAAAAAGTCCTCAGTGTTAAAAACTACTGTCTTAACTCATCAGGCCTGATTTTCTGCAGACAATCAGTGAACACCCATGGAGAAAACAAGGACATGGCTGCAGACAGCAGCTCCAAGTGAGACAGGAGTAGAAGAAACCTTTCTAGTGGCTGGAGAGCTAAAAAACCCCCGATTGGCACCTGGGGAATGTAACACTGACAAGGCTGGACCCTGATGGAGGGGCAGGATGGGGATGGTGGCTATGGAGAAGCCCCCAGGAGGAGCCCCAACCATGGGGAGCAGGCAGGGCAGGCTCTGGGGTGGTGTGGGGGGCTCTGACAGTGTCCCCAAGGCTGGATGGGCCATCAGGTGGGATGTTTGACATCACCTGCACTGCTCCACAATGCCAGGTGAGCCAGGAGGAGTGTCCTGGCTGCTGCCTTACCCAACAGCAAGGTCTGGTCCACAAGTGGGTCTGCAATGAGAGGGCTGGTGTCCCCCAGGAGCAGCTGGCCGGTGACAACTCACCACGGAAAGCAGAAATGAAATGCTGCCAAAGCTGATACATCCAGCATCTCTCAGCTTAAACCCACAAATTTTGAGGAGTTTGAAGCATGGCAATTCTCTCCCTCTCGCTTTAAGGGGTTTTTTACACTGATGAGAGGGTTCTGCCTCCCCAGGAGAGCATTCCCTGGGCTCGGAGCCCCTCCGTGCCTTGGCACCTCCGCATGCTCCCGAACTGACTCATCCCTCGAACACACCTCGTTACATCACCACGGCCAGGAATAAAAACCCCCACCTCACACATGCACACATTCCCCACCATTGCTCCCACCTTCGCAGGAGGAGATCCCTCGCTCCCCCTGCACAGGATTTAGCCTCCACCACCAAATTCCTCTGCGGTTTTCCAGTTGCTCAGTTTACACTGCCTGGGTTCCTCGCCAGCCAGGCATTGCTTCCTGCTCGCTGTCCACACTGCTCCCTGCCTGCTTCGCAACATCTCAGATTCCCCACGAGCCCAGGGATGCAGCCCGGCCTCCCCAAATCACCTGTATTACCAAAATCCAATTTTGCCTCTAATGAGAATGAAACGGCTTCAAGGTTTCCCTGAACGATGTTTTAAAGCTGGTTTCAAATACGATTCCCCAATTACCACAGAAGAATTTCAGCATTGTTACAGTGGTTGCTATTTTTAGGTCTCTGAAAAGAAGACAGCAAAATGCTGGTGACATCAGCACTTGCCAAGTGTCAGCTTGTTTCACTACCAAATGGATGCTGCATGGGCTGGGAAGAAAAATAAAAATCTCAGACCAACATGTAGCCTGAATGTGTGATAATGCAAAGCTTATTCAATATTGGGGCAGGGCTCCAGACAGTGTCTGGAGGTCCAGAGGAAGCCTTGGTAATTCTGTTACTCAAACATCAATAGTGGTTGTAAAGCAGCTTGAAAGACTGAGGGAAATATCGACCTAAGTGAAACATCAACATTCTCTGAAATGGTTTTTCTTAAATGAAAAAATTTCTCCCTAATTTTTTGTTTAAAATTTCATGAAACCAACACAAATTCTGACCTAAAAAAAGAGAAAGCCATTAGGTGGGAAAATATATTAAATTCAGCCAGTGCTATCCAGCTTTTCCTCACTGTTTCATCCACCTCCCTCCACCACCCAGCAGCTTTGTCTTTGTGTGTAGCCCCTTCAAGCCTCCCTTTCTATTGCAGAATTTCCACCCCATTTCAGAACTCCCCTGTTTCATGCTGTGGGTGAACATCCCTCCTGTGCTTCACAGGCACTTTTCACTCCAGCAAGGTGTTAGGGGGCCAGGTGAGTCCAGGCACCATCGTGCCAGGTTACACATCCTGCATCCTCCCATCCCACTTGGTGTTTGCAGAGCTGAGAGTGCCCTCTGGGCTGGCTTGGGGCTCTATTTGGCCTTCTGGGATTTGTGCCATCTGGTCACTGGTTGGGGAAGGGAGTAGGGAACACCAGTCCTGCGTCCCAGCATCGCTGCTGCTGTTTATTCATTCCTTTTGTTGGAGACCTGGCAACCAGCTTTTAATCTGAGCCCGGTGGGAATTAATTTTGGAGTAAGCTTTTGTATCAAATGCTTCCCTGAGATGGAGCTCTATCGCGCTCCCTTCATTTGTTAATTTGCTAATTCCACCAAAAAACAAGAAGAATGTGCTTTTCTGACACCCAGCTTTCACAATGGATTACAGGGCTTCATTCACTCGTGCAAACAAGTTATCTGGAGCCTGGTCTTGTTCTCACTGAAGTCAGAAACTACTCCTGACTTGGGTGTGCCTTAACTTGGACCCTGGGTTCTGCTCTGGGGATCAAGCCTGGTCCTGCTGGTTGCTGGAGCACTTGCTGAAGACAGAGGCCTGCCAGGATGTCAGCCTTCCCTGCTCTCTGACATCAGAGCCTGCTGGAAGAAAAAATGACTGTTGTGCCACAAATAGCATGATTGAGTCACTTTGCTACAGGATCAGCTCAGAGGAGAGGGAAGCGCCTGGCGAGAAGGTGGCAGGAGAGGAGCAGGGACATGGGATCTCGCTCAGGGGGAAACAGGCAAATGAAGCAAAAGAAGCAGGTACTGCCTCCTCTGGCCTTCTGCTATCAGGGCGACTCCATTTCATAAATTCTTCCATGAAACGCAAGACAAGAACAGGCTTCAAAACACAGGGCAGACCCATATGTCCCTTCCCAGGGCAAGCCTGGCTGCACATTTACAGAGAGGAGGGGAACACAGGTGAATATTCAGGGGCTATTTTCTTGCTTCCTTACACCTTCTGTGTGTTTTTGAGCAGGATCACCGTTAGTTGCACCTGGAAAACTGGACCCAGTACTCCTGTTTTCAGCAAAACTGCAGGTGCAGGGGTCAGTATAGAAAGCAGCCCTAAAGAAATCCTTTCCCATACCAGTGTGAGCAAAGCTAGAGGGACTTCAAGCACTCAGGGCACCTGGCTTGTACCCCCAGTGCTTTCAGCCAGCCATCCTGACCTGAGGTACAGCTGGGGAGCAGGAGCTGCTGTGGCTCAGAGCTTCACATTTGAAATTGCCATTTTCTCCATGGGCAAGGGAGCAGCTTCCAGGAAAACCAGCCAGAAGTCAAACCGACACAGGCAGCTCTCATGGAGGCTCACAGCGGGCAGATAGCTGTCATTTTCCTTCATTTGGCCTGGGTGCAAGTTTCCTCCTCTCTCCCGTTTACACAGGTCATTCCAGGGAGCTGAGCTCCCTCCCCCGCGGGAGGAGAAGGGAAGGGGCAGTGCATGAGGAGCTGGCACCGTGTCCCAGCCCCAGCCAACGTGAGTGCAAACCCTCCAAGGACTTCCACTGCCTGTCACCAGTGCTCACACTACTCGTTCCTTGAGCTGACTAAATGGCAGCTAATAAAAATACCAGCACTTGTGCTTCTGCCGTGCAGGTGTGTGCAGAGATTGCCCACCAGCCTGGGGGAGGCAGTGCCACGCTCAGGTGGGCTGGCTCAGCAGCAGAGAGCAGCCTGAGCTCAGCAGCACTCTTTGCCCCCTCCTTCCTGAAGCTGTACTCCCACCTGCCCCAAAGTCAAGACATCTTCTTGCCTGGCCTTCACTCCTGCTTTAATACAAGGAGAAAATCTGAGGGAGCCAGCTGTGGGACTGCTGGGGTTTTTCTGGTGGGTCAGTAAAGCCAGCTCAGGGCTCTCTGACAGTTTCAGCCAAACACCATCGCTGGCCCAAGGGAGAGAGATGGATGTATCCGTCCTGGGACAGGAGAGGCACAGCAGGGGCAGGGTCACAAAGCTGGGTTTGTTGCACCTTTTGCAGTCTCTGGGCCTGGAGCAGGAGGCATTCATTAACTGAAAGGAAAAAACAGCACAGACATGACCCCAGGGGCTCCAGGGCTCTGCTGTAGGGAGAGCACCAGGGCAGACTCCTGCTTTGCCGTGCCTACACCTAGCCCTACCCTCTCCAAAACAGCCCTGCTACTCAGAGAGGTGTAAAATAAACCTACAAGTCACTTTGACACAAAACATGACACAGAATGACAGCTGATACTGTAAATGGGAAGGGTGGGTGTGCCCTCTCTGAAGAAGAAAGGTCTTTCCTCCCCCTTTGCTGCACTGGGACATAAGCCCAGAGATGCTATCACAAATATTTGTGGAGGCAGGTCAAAAAAGCCAGCTGCGAATTTTGGTAATTGAAAAGTGGAAAAAACCCACAACAAAAATAAAAACCCCTCACCAAACAAACTCAACAACAACAAAAAACCCCAAACAAACAAACAAATACTAGGAATAAAGCAAACAAACACAGGGTTGGAAAAATCATTGCCTGGATTTCAGCTACAGCATCCTGCAGCTGCGAATTTGCCTTTTAGCCCTCTGCCTCTCCATCCAACTTTATTACCTGCCCTGGCCCCTTCACATACCCAGATAACACAGTAAGACCAACCTTTTTTCCCTCCACTTCACACAAGCACCGCAATTTCAAAGGCCTTGGACTTGCCTATGTCAATTTGTTCCAGACAACACAAAAAGTGTCCTCAGTGAGGACCATTCTCCTACCAGATATCAATTTTCAAACCTCAATCTTCAGAATTGTTCTGGTAAACAGGCATCTTTTTTAACCGTACAAAAAACTATCTTGAATGTAAAAAACGACTTAAGTGGTTTGACTCAAAGGCTACAGAAATTCAGCCTTTAGATACCAAAGTAACAAAGGCTCATCTCCATAGCCCAAACTTGCAGAAAATTATAAGCAACTGAAAATGAGTGTTTCAAATGGAAGTGTTATGCAACATGAATGACAGCGACCTGAAACGCCCAGAGCAGACTATTCCCCTCTCCAACATCCATCTATAGCAGCACAGGAAATGTTGGAGGCCTGAAAGAAACAGCATTTCCAGCTTGGAGAAAGAACAGAGACACAAAACCCTTGTAGCACTTGAGTATCTTTTGGGTCCTTGCCTCACGATATTTTTGGGAAGGCGAGAAGTTTAAAGGAGGTGTCATTTTCGACAGCAACCCATAAAAGCAAACCCTTGGACTCACCTCAGGCCGTACAGGACGGTCCCGTCAGGATGGAGCCGAATCATGCGGTTCTTCACTGTCACCCCGTGAAGGAAGGACTTCTTGTCATTCAGGAAGTAGGTGTCAGGCAGCCACAGCTGGTCAGCCACCCGGTTGTCCAGGGTCAGGTTGAGAGGAAGGTCATTGTAGGCCAGGCGTTTGTCCCGCCAGCTCTGCTGGAAGTACATGGTGATGGTGTAATCCTGGGAGAGAAACGGGCACACGTCAGCCTGGGGCCACTGCCGACACCTCTCCGAACTCCTTGGCACCCAAATGTTTGTGTCCACACCTCCAACACCTGGCTTTTATTTTTTTTAAAATTTGTTTTTGTTTTGGTTTGGGTTTTTTGTGCCATGATTTGTTCTGGGAAAATGGGAGCAAGCTCGAGATCTACAGGGGACAAAACGCCACTACATGGCTCCAATCAAGCAAAGCTGCACCCCACTCCTGCTGTCCCAGCATGCTGAGAACTGGTCTGCACAGCCAGCAGCAGCTCAGGCTAAAGGGTGTCAACCAACAGCGGCTACCCAGCAAACACTTCCAGGGCTGTTTTCCCGCTTGAGTCACATGAAAGTGACACAAACACCATCCACCCATGGCCAGGCACTGCTCGTTACCACGCAGTTGGTAAAAGCCAATTTTGTTTTCAGCAGAAGCTGAGGCCATTCCAAAGGGCACAGGGAGAGCCTCACCTCGAGGCCAAGGTTTCAAGGTCGAGCAAGGGCAGCCGTGACAAGCTCTCAGCACTTGCCTCGTTATAGGAGCTAAGCTGGAAGTTCATCGTGGTTCTCAGGAAGGGACATATGGGGCAGAAATCTGTCGTCAGTGGAGCATGAAACTGGTACAGGGGCAGTTCCCTGAAAAATTCCCCATACATTTGGATATCAGGAGGAATTTCTTCATTGAAAGGGCTGTTAAACATTGGTAGGGGCTGCCCAGGGAGGTGGTGAGGTCACTGTGCCCAGATGTGTCCAAGGAATGACTAGACATGGCACTCAGTGCCATGGTCTGTCTGACAAAGCAGGGGTCAGTCACAGGTGGAACTCAATCTTGGAGATCTTTTCCAGCCGAAATAATTCTGTGATTCCCAAACCATCCCCAGCCAGCACAATGCCGTACATCTGTCCTGCTCCCCTCCTGTCCAAGAGCGAAAAGCTGACACTTAAAACTGCTGCTAACACAGGAATTTTATAGAAGGGAGTGTGAGCTTCTTGGTGGCAGCTCTGCAGAAACCACACTCATTGCTGGGCACATCCAGGGGACATCCAGAGGCCTCAGATCAGCCTGTTCAGAGGCACAGTGTGGTGCCACAGACTAGAAGAACAACTTCTTCTCAGGTAAACAAGCAGTGCAGGAAGGAGCCTTGTACACACCAATGACAGGAAACATTCTCAGGGAACATTCTCAAAACAGGTCTTAAACAGGCTGGGAGACAAGATCTTTAGGGTAAACTAAATAGCATCAAAATAACAGGATGTTGATTAGGTAGTGGGCACAAGTCCTGTTGACAGCGACCTAACAGAGGTCAGAGATTTTTCCCCAAGTCCTTCAATAAAAAGCATTTTTGCAAATGTTCTAGAACAGGTGGGATCACAGACACATTGTCTCTTCCCAAGCAGTACCTAGAGTGCCACAGGAATCCTCCTGACCCCATGGATTTGCAGGATGAGAGTTTCTGCTCTGCAAATTCCAGCTCTGTGTGAGGGGCTGGCGAGGAGCTTGCTCATGCACCAACATCTGGGCTGAGTGCTGAGGCATCTGCCTGCCTGTCTTCTCCCACAGACTTCATTCAAAGCCAGCTTTGATTAACACCTCTGAAAACAAGCTCAAATAACCCCCCACCATGGGTAATGCCAGCTTTTGGGTATCTAACTATGATTCAGAAATCCAGACCCACATGACTATCCGAAAGGTCACGGAGTAGCTCTGCGGTGTACCCCAGATACAGAGCTGTAGCTCTCACCTTCTGGGCTGTCTTGGAAAGAGCAAAAACACAGCGACAGCTTTCTGGCCAAGGAACTGTTCTACTTTGCTTTTGAAAGGGCAGTAAACTCCTGCCCCAGAAGCCTCACAGTCCATCTCTCAGAGGTGCAAACATTCTCATTTTGGTCAGGACCCTGCAAAGGAAGATGCTGTCCCCAGAATCCCTCCCAGGGTGCTTGGGGCTGCACTGCAGGGAGAGCACAGAGGAGCAGAGCACCCAGATTCCCGAAGCCTCTTACCGCTGTTAGTAACAGACTCACGTCCTGCCTGTGGGACACTTGGCTACAGAGGCATCATTTCCATTCCCCCCTTCGAGGTCTCCACCCGCACCTCTTGGCAAGCTGCTTCACTGACCTGCATTTTCCTGAGCCTTGACAGAGCCCTGCAACACCTCACCCCTAACCGGCCCACGCTGCTGTCACTGCAGGCTCCTGCCAACCTTCAAGCAGAAGCAGGCAAGAGGTGTCACCAATCTCCAGAAGACAAAAAGGGGCAAGCTGCTTACAGAGTGAACAATGCACCTTCTAAACATACCCTCTGTATTCCCAGGAGTGGCGAGAACTCTGAGGGGTGCAGAAAGAAAAGCCTACACCCTAGCCATCAGCTAGGTGATGTACCTCAGGTGCAGAGGGGAAGAATAGTCAGCCCAGCCCAGGGCTGAGCTCTGTTCTCCAACCTTCCTGGGTTTCTTGGCCCAGCAGATTTCTTTGGGCAGCATCACGGAAGTGGTGAGCACTTGATAATCATGGTTCATGCAGTGCCTCAGGTTTCCCTCAGCCTCTGTCTCTGCTTATTCCTGTGCTCCACTTCTTGTTCTGCTGCTCTCATCACATTGTTGAACAGCAGGGAGGATTTCTGGCCAGAAGGAAGAGCAAGGCAGGTGTCCACCCCAGAGAGGTCAGCCCTCCCTAGGAGGACAAGTGCCACTGACACAGGATGGGCACAGAACCAAGCTATGGGGAAGAAGGATAGGGCAGGCAAAGACCAGGGGCTGGAGGCAGCACTGATACAGCCCCTAGAGCAAGTGAGAGGGGCCAGGACCCAGGAGAACAAGCGGTGAGCTTGCCGCCCCCTTCATACCCCGTTTCCTGGTCAGGCAGCTATGAAGCACCCATGTGCCACCCTAACATCACATCCTGGCCAGGCTCCAGAGCTGCTGAGATCTTAATCACAGCCTTCCTTTCAGAGGCACATGCAATAATGGCCAAGGGTGACAGTGTTGTGCAGCAGCAGAATGGCCAGATGAGAGCCAAGGCATGCAGTGGTTCATAGGTTCAGGAATCGGAAGTAATGAGCCTGATTCTCCTCCGAGTCTTGGATAACGATGCCTTTGTTGTGGGGTTTTATCTGTCACTGGGCTAATACGAGGTTTTCCCAAACCTCCCACTAATCCATGACACTCACATGGCTGCTGATGGCACAGATATTACACAAGCTGGGTTTCCCAGAGTCACCAGCTGACAGCAAGTTGGCCAATTTACCAGGTTCAGTGGAGAACTTGGAATGCAAACACACCTGGAGCCCACGCACCCTTCCAGCTCTTCCTTCCACCTCGCCACTGAGGCATTTTGGTGGGACAACACAGCTGGATTGCCCTGCTGCCTGTGCAAGGGGTAATGGAGGGGTTTTCCCTCTGCACACACCCCCAGTGAGCAGAGTTTTCCACTGGTGCTGCTGGAGGAGCAAACGAGAGGTGCAGATAAATCTGATTTTCCACTTGCCTCTAAACTGGCAGCCTAGAGCCTCTCTATCCTGCACCAGTGCAGCTCCAGCTGCCACAGAAATGCTTCCAAATGAGGAATCACATGGGGTCTTTGTGGAGGACCATAAAATGCTGAGGCAGGGCCAGAGTCTGGCCATGGCCATCACAGCTGGGGCAAGTGATGCCATCATGATTTTTTTACCTTTTCTTTTATACCCCTTTTATATATTCTTTTATATAACTTTTATGTATTCTTAGTGCTTTTAACCCACATACTTATAGTTCCTTAAGTTAAATAACCTAACTGAAACTCACTATTTTGTTAAACCAAGAAACCAAACATCTTGAAAGCTTCGCAGCCAAGAGTCAAAAAACCCCAGACACCAAAGTCCTCTCCAAAACACATTCTATAAACTGAAATAAACCCATCCAAGGAAGAAGTTCCTCAAAACAGGGAGCTCAATCAAGCCTCTCATTAAACAATCTTTGATAGATATGCTAATTTGCAAAACCTATAATTGTATGTACCAGTGTGTGTACATTTCGGGGTGCATTTCAGTGCACTCCACCAGAACAAAAGGCTGCACCTAAAAATCCTTATATAAATACCAAAGTAAACACTTTTTCCCCCCCCCCCACGTAACTGTGTTTAGTTCCTAATTTTAAAACCAAGAAAAAACAACACAAGGGTGGGAGAGCTTTGTGGGGAGCTCCCAGCTCGCCCTGCCAAATTCACCTGCTGCACCGGGATAGAAGGCAGGACCCACGCAGGAGGGAGCACACGTGTGCCAGACCACCCTGTGCCACCTCCTCTGCATCTGGTGGCTGCTGGGGGAGGAGAGACGAGGCTGGAACAAGGGAGATACCACTCCTCATCAGAAACTCCATGCAGGTTGCACTGCACTTTGGAAACCGTTCAGCGTGAGCCTGGAATTCAGTTTTTAAGAAAACAAAGGCTGGGACAAGGCAAAGGGGGCTTTCGAAGGGTGGACGTAACCAGAAATTGCATGCCTCCACGTGTTCTCCCTTTCTCCATCCCAAGGAAAAACAAGCTTTGCAAAGATACCTGCAAACTCTCTCCAGCTGGGCTTTGCCACCAGAGCTCAACTGGCCATGTCAGGCTGTTCCTGCCCTGCCCAGCCTCCCACTGTGGGAGGTTGAAATGCCACAATCAACAGCCCCGGCCAAGGAAAAGCTGTTTCAGCCCTGCTGGGGCTCCCTGACCTTCAAACCTATGCTAAAAGGCCTTGTGTGTTTCAAAACAATCCTCTTCTCCATCTCTGCCAGCCCAGCAGCGGCCAGACCCCTCGGTTTGTCCCCAAAATCTGGTACCCGGTGGCTCACAACCCGCGCAGCTCCAGCACCGCTCCCAGCAGCAGCATCCCTGAGCTGCCCTCCCGTCCCAGCTGTGTGTGGCATGGCTCTGGGCACCACAGCTCTGGGCACCACAGCTCCCCTCCCGGAGCTCGGATGGCACCTGAGCCTGCTGGAAAGCTGGGAAGCTGCTGAGGCTGGCCGTCCCTGAGGGATCCCTGCACATGCCCGGCTCGGTGCGCTCTGCTGAGCAGTGCCGTGCGAGCTGCCAGAGCCAGCCCCCCGCCCCTCCGACGCCCTCGCTCCCAGGTTTTCCAAAGGTTTTTCCAAAGGCTTTGCTCTCTTCCTCTCTCCTCCTTCCTGCTGCGTGAGGCACGCAAGGCAGAGGTGAGAGCTGGCAGACACTCACGGTGCGGGGCGCATCCAAAGGGACACAGAAATGCTGCAAAAGGAAGAGGAGATTGCCTGCATCGCCCCACGTGTTGGAATGATGGGGTGTCCTAACAGCTGCTGAGGACAGGGATGCTAAAATCCATGTCCAGATGAGAGGATACCGATAATTACAGCCTTTCCTGAGCTTCAGCAGAGACCCCAAACCCGAAGATGATGTGCGCTGCGAGCGGCTGGAATGTTGACACGGCAGGGGCATGAATGGAGGAACGTATTTCCTGCAGAACCCCAGAGGCAACAAACTCAGCCAAGCATGCACAGGGATTCCCCAGACTCTCAGAGGACAGGGCAGAGAAGTCTAAGGGAACAGCAGCTGAGGCACAGCAAGAAAGGAAATAAGCTGGCACTATTAGTGTGGATTCGAGAATGAATTTCCACTGGCTCATATTCCAAACACCTTTATTAACATCTATCCTATAAGCTGCTTCTCCTCCTCCACCTCACAGAGCCCTTTTTGGGAGTGCAGTGCTCCTCAGGAAGCAAACCTGGACTGGCCCTGGACTCCTCCCCACTTGTGCTGGCTCTGTGCAACCCGGGAGCAGAAATGAACCCACTGTCACACGAGACCAAAGCTGCCTCTCTGAGAAGGATCCCAGGTTAAGATGCCAGATGTGAGCACGGGAACAAACACACTTGTGCAGGGGAAGGCAAAGTCTGGGGGGGTGCAAGGCAGTGAGAGGACTTGTGCATCCAGGGGAGGGGACTAATACAGGAGAGGAGCCACTCCTGCTGTGGGGAGCACAGGCTGGTTGCTGCTGAAGCAGTAACAGACTGGAGGGCAGGAGGAAGCTGAAGCCTGGAGGCAGCAGATATTATCTGAACCCACCACAACTCAGTGAGGACGCAGAACAGCTGGCTGTAGGCCAGCCCTGGCCATTTAATGGTGTGCAGAGATGTGCCCAGATCACCAAGGGACACAGCACTCGAGGGAGTCAGCTCGGGATGGGAACCTGAACTTCCCTGGCTACTGATCAAAGAACAGCAATGGGTGGAGCAGGAGCAGTTAAGGCACCACAGGGCATCATGTGCCCCTTTCTGTCACTGCACTGAGAGGAGGGATACAAAATTAAGGAGCCCTTCTCCTCTTGCAGTCTCATGTCAGCATGCAGGACACAAACACGGTCTGTGTCCCCCCACGTGGAGTTCTTACAAACGTGTTTGTGCTGGTTTTGGGGACGCAGGTGTACTGTGTAAGACCAAAAGGCTTCATACAGTCATAGCCTTTAGACATCTGGAAAAAATTCTTCACTAAAAAGAAAATCCTTCACTGAAAGAGTGATTGGGCACTGGAATCATCAGCCCAGGCAGGTGGTGGGGTCACTGTCCCTGGATGTTTTTTAAAAAAAGACTGGACGTGGCACTCAGTGCCATGGTTTTGTTGATGAGGAGGTGTTAGGTTAGGTCATAGGCCAGACTTGATAATCTCAAAGGTCTTTTCCAGCCTAGTTCATTCTGTGATTCTATGATCCTACCTTCAGTAACAGGAAAGAGAATAGCAGGGAAAAGTATAAGTAAAAAAGGGCCTTTGTTGTGATACTTAAATCTGCATCCCTATTTGAGACTTAGGGATCTCACTCAGAGCTGGTACCTTCTTAATCGAAGATACTCAGTTTCTCTTACGAGAGCTTATCCTATTTCTCAGGATATTCAACCTTAGGCACCTGCAAGCTTGTGGCTGGGAGTTCCACAGCTGAGCTCCTCAATACACGCACGTCACTTTAAAACAGGTACATATCAGGTTTGCTCCTTTCCAACTCCCTGCAGTGCTTGTACTGAGCCAGTAAACAACCACAACCTTGTGCTCTCAGGCTCACAGGGTCCCACCTCCTTTTAGACATTTCAGGGTTACTCATCAGAGCGCAAATAACTACAAACACTCTCAGGAGCAGTTGAGAGGCTCTGATAGAGGCAGGAGGCAGCAAGGCAGGGAGAACTGTTGCACGGGTTAAGCATAGAGCAGAGCTGTAGGATGGCAGTGTCTGACGTTCAGCAATGGGCTGTTGCACAAGAATAGACTGAAGGCAAGGTGGATGGAAATAACTTTAAAGAGAACCTGTGCAATTTGATGTTATAAAAGCATGAAGTCAGGAGAATGAGTGTTTTGGAAGGTCTGAGAATTAGTAGAGAAAATAAATTCAAGTGGTTACAGAAAGGCACTCTCAGGAAAGAATAGCTCAAGGAAGCTGAGCCTGCTGTTGCAAGGCTCCATCTTCCAACTGTTTCCATATTTGAACAGAACTCCCAGACAGCTGCTCCCTAAAGCCCCAGCACAGCTCCGAAGAGACACGGGTCATGGGCAGGCTGGGTCAGATAATTTTCCTTTGTGCTGTGACCTGGAGAACCCCCAGCACTGAGCTAGTCCAGAGGCAGAAGTATGCAGGCTCATTAGCGGCTCCACTAGACTCAGGCAACCAGGACCAGAAATTGAAAGAATAATGTGTGTGAAAAAGTCAAATATTTGCTCAGAATGCAGCACTTCTGGCAACACGGGCACTGCCTCTGCCTGGTCCAGTCCTGTGGATAACAAATGAGTTGGATACCTTTCAGTGGAGCTTTGAAAGTGAAGGTGACTATTCCAGGCTGCCACTGGAGGCTGTTTCACCAAGCACTTGTGAGGTACTGGAAACAATAACTTTTCTGCAGGAGGGAGAATGCACTGCTCTTCTGCTGCTGCAGGGCTCTGGGTATGAGAGATAAAGGAGGTTTTGCAACTCACCTCTAGCTCTGGCTGTACCACTTGACTTTTTCCCCTGTTGACTTTGATAAAGAACCTCTTTTTGGAGAAGCAAACAAATAAAAATCCTTCCCTATATAAGCAAATGACATATGGTCTCCTTGTCCAAGATCACAAAAGAACATTAGGAAAGCCAAGATGCTCCAGAAAGAGGGAGAAAAATGGAACATCTGACATAGTAAAAACCAAGCTGCCACTGCCAGAGACTAATGAACAGTTTGCTGGCTTCAACTTCTTTGATGATTAAACACCAGCTCCTGTTCCCGTCATTCTTGGGAAAGGAATTAAAGGACAAAGTAGTCCTCAAGTATGTTTCATTTCAAGGAGGGGATAGGAGAAATAAGAGGAATTGTTTTGAAGTGGAGAAGACAGTTTCTGCCTGCAGTCAGCTGCAAGGAATTGGAACAGGGTAAAATGCGCAGGAATACACAAGAAGGACAGAGCACAGTGGCCACAGTCCCTCCTCAGCAAGCTCATCAAAGGAAACTACTTTGCCTTCACAGGGGATTCCTGTGGGATGATTGTCCATCTCCCAACAGATAAATCAAGGCATCCCAGACCTCAACGTGCACCATTTAACTGCCGAGAGCAAATACCTGCCAGCAGCCTTTGCAGCCCTGAGACAGCACAGAGTCTGCTCAGACGCTCACCTTTGCTTGAGGCAGGAGGCAGCAGCTTTTGTACTTACTGTACTTTCCATGGGGAGAGCATCCTGCCAAAATGCTGCTTTTAATTTCTGTTTCGGTGCAAGCGCCAGTGCCCAGCTTACAAGTCTGAAGTTCTGCATGACAGCTGTTATAAAGTGACAAATAGCTTCTGATACTGCCCTTCCCCTTGACTGCAGCTTAGCAGAGACAATCTTTGTCCACTTTCCTTCTTTCTGAATAGCCAGATGTCAGCACTGACTTTGGAATCAGGAAGAGCACTCTTCCAGCAGTGCAAGGAAGGGTTGGCTTCTAGGATATACTCTATGCCCTTCTGTGCAGCAGGTCTGTGTGCTCTTGAACTCATTTTCTTCAGGACCTGAGAAGCACTTTGCATGGATATGTTCCCCTCACTAATCTGATCTACTTTTGCAGTTATTTGCATGTGTTTAATTGCTGAATGCACGACCAGAAACTGGGACAGGGGTTGGCAATATCCTCAACAACTCCGGGTGTGCGGGGGAAGTGTGGCTTTGCTGCCCTATTTCTCTCCTGCCTGGCCCTATCCCTGCAGCACCTGGAATGGGGCTGGCTCTGCAGGTGTCAGGTAGAGGACAGAGCTGGGTCCTGAGCCAAAGGGATCTGCCTGTGACAAGGCCTTCAGGTCCTGAACCTGTAGCTCAGCGCCTTGTCTGAGCAGGAGGCAGCACCACGTGTCACCTGCTGAACAGCCCCAGTCCTGCTGCAAGCAGAGGTCAAGAGGAAAGAGCCAGAACTGATGGGCACAGGGACGAGTATCACCTGCTCTGTGAGCACAGGCAGAGCAGCAACCTTGCTCAGAGTTACAGGCAGCAATCCCAAAATCACCACCTGCAGCACAACATCTTCCTCAGGCAAGCGCTTCGGAAACAGCACCAGGCACTTTCCATCCTCGAGCCATGAAATCTGTGAGCTGGTGCAAACCATTCCTGCTGGGCTGCTCTTCTCACCCTGTCCCCCGTGTGCCAGCAGCCAGGC
This sequence comes from Oreocharis arfaki, assembly GCA_013398015.1. NCBI lineage: Eukaryota > Metazoa > Chordata > Aves > Passeriformes > Paramythiidae > Oreocharis > Oreocharis arfaki. The sequence continues at coordinate 389,919 of VZRR01001794.1, forward strand.
AAACCCCAGAACCTTTTCTGCCCCCAATTGTCCTGTTTCTGCACCACCAGCCAGCTTGTTCTCGAAACCCACCACAACCTGAAATATTGTCTTTTCCAGAGAGTAGCCACTTAACGAGAACACATTTTTGTTTCTGGTAGCTTCCCATGGCAAACCAGCACAGCAGGGCAGACACCCACTTGGGCCAGACACCCACCTAAGGGCAGAGAAGTGAGGCCATACATAAAGCTCAGGAAAGGCAGTAAATGAGTTTGACCATTTCGGGGGCAGAAAGGGATGCTGTTACACTATATTCTGGTCCTAGATGGGCTGGGAACTGATAGGGAACTATCATATATCAAATCCTATAGCATTTATGTTTTGCTACAGCATCAGATGTCTCCAAATGGCTGCCCCAAGCCTTCCCAAATCCCTTCTCTCTCTCACCATATATACTTAAGGCAAAATCCTAACTTAGCTCCTTTTGTTAACTCTCTTAACCTCTCCCTAGGCGTGCACAAGGCCACCCACTCCCATGGTGTGGGTCACACAAGCACTAATGCCCTGTCTCTGTGGGGGCTCGCAGAAGAGTTATGACCAGGCATTGCAGAGCTGGGAAAGGGAGCCCAAAGACTTGCTTTTATTACAAGATGCTTTTTGGTGCGAAGTGCTTGGTGATTTAAAACAGATTGTGCTGACCCACCACAGAAAAGCCAGTGCTTTCCAAGGCCATCTTCACCTTCCACTGTCGGCCTGCACTAACCCAGCCCTCCATCCCACTGCCTCCTACACTGCTGGTGCTGCATCCCACCTCTCTCCTCCCCTCTCCCTTCTCTCAGCTTCTCTTTCCTCACCCTCCTGGCACTGCCCTTCCTGCCTTACAGCCTGTGCTGCCAGTGTCCTCCTGTACGCACATATTGGCATATCTAATATATGGCCATGAAAGCTCAAAAATGCTTTTAATAATTACTTTGTATTTAATTAAACATGCAATGACCAGCCTATTAGAGCAAATTAAATCTGGGTGAGACGTTTGAGCGGTGACTAGTGAAGATACCAGTTTCTAAATCCCTCAGAAGGACGGAGGAAGAAAACTGGATTATGTCAAGCCAAAGTTGATGCTGGAAGATGAGTGATACTTCCTAAACCTTTCCCCCACATCTCTGGGCAAGTGCTAAGTGTGTAAACACAGAAATTATTTTTTCCTCCCTGAGGAAAAAAATTAAAGCTTATAATTCCCTGTGCAGTCAAGACCACAAGTGCAGATTGGGGCTGCAGAGGTAGGGATTAATGTTATAAATAAAGCAATATTATTATTTTACATGGCAAAATAAAATGCTTTATATCCAGCTCTGAGCATTGAAACCATGAGACTCGGCAACAATATCAAGGCACACAGGGCTTTCGAGACATTGTTTTGACTTAGGGAAGGAAGGTTTCCTGCTTCAGGTTCTGAAAATTGCCAGAAAGATGTCATTTCCCAGGACTTAGCCAGAGGCAAACAAATCCTTTAAATCATTTGAGACAACTAGCACCTGCTGGCTGAAACTATCACCTCAACGAGGCTGGCACAGATTGGCTTGACCGAAAACTTAGAATGGTGTTTGTTTCCTATAGAAAGCAAAGTTCCATCACACAGGAAGGATGACTGGGAGTGAGTAGAGTGGATGGTGAAGAGCAGAACATATTTCTGGCAGGGGCGTTCAGTTAGGTCATGCACAGTCTCCTCAGCACAGGGGATGGCAGTCCTGGGGATGGAAAAACAAAGCCTGCTTTGCAACAGGCCCAGGCAAATGGGATGCAAACCATTTCACTTGCAAACCCTCAGACTCCTCCACCCCGAGACCCAGTTCTGTGTCTGGGGTGACTTTCTGCACGTGAATATTCTGAATCTGTGGCCCCTCAGGTGGCAAGCTCGGGGAGGGAGAGAGTTGTTAGAGAAAAGGGGCCAGCAATCAGCTTCGGCAGCTGTAGTGTGGGCAGAGCACTGCCCAGTCACGCTGGGAAAGCAAGAAAGGGCAGGGGTGTCAACGGGGCTGTTCTAGGAAAGGAGTTCTACTGAAATCTACTTTTCAAGGCTACTGAAAGCAGCAATCATGATGGGTTGATGGTGAATACCTCCTCCTCCACCCGTGTGTTAGTGTGCGCCCATGGTTATTCCAGGCTCAAGCCGAGGGAACCATCCCAGGCTGAGGCCAGCAGTAGTGCCCACCACAGGGACCCCGCTACCCCTCTCCCACTGCATCCATCCAAATCCCGACTGTGGGATCATAGACCTGATGGGTGGGTGCTGATACCATTGAAAATAGCATTCACACTGCAGCTGTACCAAACACGCCTGATTCTGCTGAACAAGTCAAGCTTATTACAGGATGCATGAAGGCGGGGGGGGGGGAAAAGGAGGTTTCAGCAGGCTGTGGAGGTCCACAAGCAGAGCAGACTTTGCCTTCACAGCCAACTGGATGAGGAGAACAAGCTGCAGTCCCTGTCCAGGCTGAGTGAGTGCTCACTGCAGCACTAGGACCAACAGTCCTGGAGCCAAGGAGCTCTATTTGCAGAGCTGGCAGGGAGCCCACGTGAGCTCAGTAAATAAAGTATCCAGATAATAAAAATACCCAAAAGCACCGTTTAATTTTTTTTTGGAGGGACCTGATACAGAGGGAAGAGTGGGGCAAACCCATCCCTCCAGAAGAGTGGAACACAGAGAACCTGAAACGTCTGATGGCTCACAGCTGGTACAGCTAAAGACCTGACACTCTTTTTTGGGGGTAACAGCTGGCACTTGGGATAACAAGGCTCAGACAGGAGCTTCTGTGCTGTAAAACCACAAGTCCCCTGCAATCCTAGCTAGAAACCCTTGGTGGATAAAAGGGTCAATGCTTTGTGTATCAGTGACTCAGGAAAGCATCAGAGGAGGTGGTCAGGGCCATAGAAGCCCCAGGCTGCCTTCCCCTGCAGTCACACTGAAATTACAAGAGACACTGGGGTAGCCGGGTGCTGCAGAGGGAAAAGGAGATGAAATCCAACCTGTAAGTAGTGAGAGTATTTTGGGTTTGCTTCCCTCTTCACCAGAGCCTCACATGGGAGCTGAGCACACCCTGGAAAATGCAGGCAAGGATGTATGAGGTGGCACGCTCAGCCTGGTGACCCAGCACAGCCTGGCACAGGCAGCAGGAGAGCAGCTGTGCACACCTGGCAAGCAATGACGTGGAAGGGGCCAGTGGATCTTGCCTTTTACTCCCTCCTCTGCCATTTCTTCTGGCTGAGGCTGGCCTGAGATTCTGTTTGTGCCAGGGCAGCAGGGACTACTCACAGCTCATCCCACATGCAAGCACACCCTCCTTCCCCAAAATGATCCCTTCGTCTTACAAAAGGACCTTTCTGGATCTCCAAACAGCTCAGCAGATCCTCTTCCTTCTACCATCCATTTTCCTTGAATGTTCCTTTTTCTCTGTAGCCTAGCAACTCAGCACAGACTCAGAATATTAACAGCTCCTGTCCCCACACACGATCTTCTCCAGAGGCCCGAAAAATGTGATAGCAGAGAGGCTGAGAGGGGTAGGAGCAAACATGAGAGATGTGGGGAGCGTGCAGAGAGCCTCTCTCAGCATTCAGGAACAGCAGAGCCATTCAGCTGTCAGATCTGCCACCTTCACTTAACATGTACATAACATATAGAGCTATTTATAGCCCCGTTTATTTACATATTCAAATACCAGCACAACACGCAAGCACTTGTGTTTGGATTTAGGTTCTATATTGAGGCACTGGCACTCTTGCACAAAATGCGTTCTCTGTTGCTGGCTGCTTTAAATGTATATATGACAGGATGTCAGAAGGTCAGATTCTCAAGGTCTAATTTGGTTTTCAATCAAATCAGATGAAGCTTTCACATGGGGGGAAAGCTACTTTAGCATTCTGCAGTAATCCTCTCCAATGCTGCAATGCTGCTATTGAAACAGGTGGCAGTTTGGAACACTGCTCTCAAACACAGCCAGCTTTTAAATACGTATGTAAAAATATATATATATAGGCTGTGGGAGTTTTGCCCATGTAAAAACATGAGTAAAAATTTAAGCAGGTGGGGGAAAAAAAATTGTCCCGGGCAGTTTTCTGCAGTAGGAATTCTAACTACTACAGGAATGCTGGGGTGCAAGCTGAAGTGGTTCATACCAGCACCATACAACACTGACATGTTCAGAGCTAAAGATAACACACCTGATACAGGAACAGATGGAGCACTGCAATGCATAGCCCTGCTCAGCTGAAAGTACGCTGCAAACCATCCAGCCACAGCCTCTCCTCCTCCCCAACACAACTCCTCTCCTGGCGTGGGGTGGAATCACCTCCCAAGTGAACTCGGCCTTTTCTGGGAGTGTACTGAAATGGCCCCGTTTGGGAAACTGCCTAGTGAGCAGAACGTGTGAACTCTGGTTCTGAGCACTGGAGCGGGGTTGACTCAGCCCTCCCGAGGCTTGAGCTTGTACTGAAGGACTCGCAGAGCTGCTCCTCAGGGAGAGCAGCACCGTGGAAAGATGCACGGTGGGGCATCGCTTGCAATGAGCGTCGCTGCCAGGCTTTATCCATGCTGCAAACCCCAAGGTCTGGGCTGGGAATCAGCCAGTTCACCCCACAGCCTTCCCATTAGCCAGAATTTCCCATTATGCAGACAGAGAGCATTCTGCAAACTCCCCCATTAAGATATCAGGTGAATGCTGGAAGATCCCCAAGGAAGAAACAAGCAGAGTAGGACAAGAAGCTTCAGGGGCAAGAGAGAATCATTCCCTTGCCCAGCAATTCAGTCTCTCCTCAACTGAGAGCTTGCCTCAGCAAGGTTCCCACAGTTCACCTCCTACTTATGGCCAAATTATGCCATTTGGCCAACAAAAATATTCATTCAGGTCATCATTAATGCTAGAAAAGTCAGAGCCCATCAGCACAAGCACAAGGGACCCCTTTTTGGGGAGGCAATGGAGCTGTCCCCTCCCACGAGGAGAGCCTCAGGCTGCTCCCTGCTCCGCAGGCACCGAGTCCTTGAGACCTCTGCCTCCAGAGGAATTCCTGGGGCTTCGTGCAGATCCAGCCTCCAGCTGGCCACGGCATTTGGAGAGACTGCGTGGTGATCTTTGGTTTGTTACTTAGCAACTGGACTCTAAGTAGTAGTGAATTTACTGGGCTCTCACTGCAGTTGAAGCAGTACCAGGAGCAAGGGCACAGGGAGAGTTTTGTCATGGAAATGGGATAACTTGTGAAGTATTATGGAATGCAGGCAAGATTTTTTTCCCCTCTACAAGTTGCCATAAATGCAGTAAATATTGACACATGAGTCACACTGACCTATTTTCTAGCTTTTAAGTCAGGACAATCTCTTTGCAACTGATTTCAGAAGCAATGAACGGGGAGCACTTCAAGCCCCTTCAGGAGTTTGCTTTATTCTTGACTATTTTATGCAACCCTTTGTGAAAGAACCATCCCCATCTTTCAGGAAGATGGGGACCACTCCTTGTTTAAATTGGAGCACCCAATTCCCCCACCATCACCCTGCAGAGCACCCCTGAGTCCAGATGCTTTCCTTGTCTTCACACACTACCTCAGTCCAAGGGGTCTTTCAGCACAACCAGTGGGAATTCTGTTCAAGAAAGGCATCGTGTGATGTGAGCAGGTATCCACATCTGATCCTTGACTTTTTAGGCCGTATCAGTGAAGGTGAAAGTCACCCTAAGCCTCAGCAGCCACAGGATATCACTGCTGCAAGGACAAAAGAAAAATCCTAACCACAAATCTAATGGTGGCAGGTGAGGTGGGTCCCTGACATCAGCTTTGCAGAGGTGTTTCTAGAGCTCAGTGGATTTCTACTCCTGCCCTCTCTTCAGACGAGCCACAGAGCAGGCAGCTGTGCCTCCTGCACGTAAACAAGAGCATCTCAAAGCTGCCAGGTCTGGAGTGGTTGGGAGGTTGCTCTCTACCCTGCCACAGCCATCTTCTATTCCTCCAAACATCCCTCAGCAGCAGGAAAAAGCATCATTGTGCTGCTGCCTTCCCTCAGCCAGCCAAGTGGCCATGTGTCCCGCTTCCTGCTGCCGGAGAAGCCAAGTGAGCAGGTCCCCAGGGTGGCTGTGTGACCGATGGCAGTGTGCACATGGACCTTTGCCTCCCCTGGTACCTCTCTCCCCTTCAGGAAAACGCTGTTTCATGTGTACAGAACCAGCACTGTTTCATCTCCAGGCATCCCAAGCACTGCAGCCCCACGCACCGGGAGCTGAAGAGACAAGAGCTGCGTGACCTCAGCTGTGCTGAGGCACCGCCAGCAGAGGAAGGCACAGGCACTTGCTAGCCCTGAAGAAACCTTTCACCCCAGCTGCCTGTCGCAACACCCTGGCTTAGATCACAGCACACAGAAGCCCCTTGTGTATAAAAAAAAGCACATAACCCTGCCCATGCCTGTGGGGGTATCTCAACCCAAGTCAGAGCTCTACCATCCTTACCACGAGCAGATCAAGACTCATGGGATCCTCAGGGTTGGAAAAGACCTCCAAGGTCATCAAGCCCAACCTTTGACCAAATACCACCAAACCGTGTCACAAAAACACCCCATCTGCTCGGTTTTTGAGCACTTCCAGAGATGGTAACTTTACCACTTCCCTGGGGAGCCTGTTCAAATTCTCAACCACTCATTTAGTCAAGAAATTTTTCCTCATATCCAACACGAATCCCCCCATAATCCTCCTCCACCGTCAAGGCCTCACAGCACCCTCTGCTACCTACAACACTTCCATCTCAGGAGCCTCCAGCAATCCATCAGGACTATATCCCCTGCAGCACCATGACAGGGCACCACCTGCAGCTCAGCACCGAAGCTGCCTCCTGGTTTTCCCGTATTTTGGCAGCCCTAAATATTCAGCAGCCTTGAATAGCAAGATATAATGTATACACACACACAGAGTTTAGATCCCACAGTGTCACAGGGCTGGGGACATCCAAGGCTACAGGAAAACATTTGCAGCACTGGGGTGTCATGTCATGCTTGCATTTCACAGCATATAACTCCAAAAAACTCTGACTGTGGGATTTAAATGCTTTAACCTTTGCTTTTAAAAAACATTTGGATACCCAAGAACATAGAGGCTGAGAAGAAGTATCTGTATGTCTTTTCTCCATTGAAAAGTGACAGCAACAAACCAGAATGTTTTCAATTAAGAATAAGGAAAACATTGATACATTTGAAGAGAATAGATGGTGCTAAAAGGCATAGCATAATAGAAGAATTTTCATCTTAAAAAGTCTTGTGTTTTAAAGCTTGAGACATCTCCAACAATGGAAAATCCTTTTCAAGGGCACATTGCAGCAAAGTTGGGTTTGTCCAGTATTGCAGGTGTTCATATATTCCAGTGAAAAGAGAGCTGCAAAACCTGCTCAGGACAGATTCCACCACAAAGCCTGTTTCAAACATGCCCAAAAGATGGAAAATTTGATACAGTGAGAAAAGCGATGCCCCACTGACGACGGCATAAGAGGTTGTAGGATGAACTGTCCTGGTCAAGAACACCCTTACACAAAACCTGGTCCATTCCATCTTGAGTTAAAAGCCAGTTTAAAACCCTTGCAACCCATGGCTGCCTTGAGACATGCTTTACATCTCTCTTGAGCAGGGAAACCTGCCAAACCAGACAGCTTGTTTTTCAAGCAAGCTTCGAGAAGTTGGGAAATAACAGACACGATGCTTCCTGCCATAACCTCCAAGAGATCCAGTGCAGCGTGCCAGCGCCAGAGCAGTCACTCCAACAAGGCACAGCCTGGCAGCAGGGCACACAGGGCTGGGGAGCAATGAGGCATTGGCACAGGGTGCCCAGAGAAGCTGTGGCTGCCCCTGGATCCCTGGAAGTGTCCAAGGCCAGGCTGGATGGGTCTTGAAGCAACTTGGGATAATGGAAGGTGCCCCTGCCCATGGCAGGGGGATGGAATGAGATGAGCTCTAAATCCCTTCCAGCCCTCCCCATTCAGTGATTCCCTGAAGCAAAGCATCAAGCAAAGCTCTGCCAAGCATCCTGCCCAAACCCCTAACCCATCCCCACTGCAGACTGCCCCCCAGCAAAAGGAATTGGCAATCCCACAGGCATCCTTCCTGTCACACCCCGATTCCTGCAGACATTTCTATCTGCAAGCCTTGTTTCTTGCACTAGCCCTCTGTAACAATCCTCTCATAACTTTTCAACTTGTCACCAGGTTTATAAAACTTTAAAGCTGGTGCTATAACAAACTGAAATGATGTTATTGCAGATGTAGGAGAGCATCTTGGGATGAATAAATTATAGGAGCCACAAAGAAATCATGACTATAATGGCTGGATGCTCCAAGCTGTCTATGGTGTGCAGACACAGGAGGGAGCAGGTTTAGGACTGCATAGATCATGGGGCAGCAAAATTGAAGCGTTATGAAGGGTAACCTCCTCTTATTTCAAGTGCACACAAAACTTCTGGTAGTTTTCCCTATTGAAATAGTTCATTAATGCTTTGAGGCAGGCAGAACTGTCTGGTGCTAGAAAAATATGTCCCCAGAGATTGCCTAGAGAGGGAAAAGGCAACATTTGAAGGATTAGTCCTTCTCCAGTCCCACCAAGCAGGAATACACAGCATGCCCCGACCAGGCCAGTCCTCAGCTGGCTGCTGGAAGGACATACAGGCACAGGGGAACACTTGCAGCTCTTTGTGAAGCCATGGGTGCTGGACGCCATCAGAACTGCACCACCAGGGCAACTTGGCTGAACCAGGCCCTCAGGGTGGGTGACTCAGGGCAGCGTGCAGGCCATGCAGCACAAGGGCAGACACCCACAGCTGAGCATGACATGAGCTCCACACTGCCAGAGCTCTTTGTTCCCCAGCTCAGAAACGCTGCTGGACTCCTCAGTGACCTGGTACCGCACCAAGAGATCTGCCCATGCCACTGCCCCAGTGCCCCTGTACACCAACAGGAGCCCACGAACACCTGCAGGTTGTCCCCTGCTCACTGCAACTCAACCACCTGTAGCCACAAGGCATTTCCCAGGTCACCTCAAAGGAGGTGAGCTGGGTGGGTTATCCAGGAAACACCATCCTTTTGTCCTTTAGGGGTCATCTGAGCTACTCAACAGCAGCATGGAGACATCCCTCCTCTCAGCCGCCCTTCAAATCCCCAACTTGCAAATTTGTACAGGAGATGAAAAGACTCCAACGAGGCCTTTCATCTCCCTGGATCAGCACGTCCCGCAGGGTCTGCCACTCACATGTGCCTTCCCCGATACCTATTTGGCCTGAGCCCTGGCATCCTTCCCCAGCCATTTCAATTGATGTCACTGATCTTGGCTCAGGAAATAATCCTTCTAATCACTGACAAGAGCAGAGGCTGCAGCTCAGTGGTGCTCAGCCATGCTAAGGGGGGTACACAGCAATTAAGCATCACTCTAGAAAGTGAGCTTGAAAACACGGCTGGCCACACACGGGCAGCAGCTGCCATGAAACAGGAGGTGACACTTTTTAAAATAAGGGCTGCAGGTTTGGTCTCTCATCACTGGGAGATGGTTACCACTGTGCCTATGAACACTCTGCAGCCTGGCATGGCTCTGCCGTGGCACAGGATCTGGGCATGGCCCTCAGGGAGGTGGAGGTGCATCAGCTTTGTGTGTCAGGACACCTATGGCACCTACAGGCAGCTGCAAAGTGTCCTGTATGTCAGAGTGTCTGGGAACAGTCAGCATAAAGACATTACTGTGCTGCCTTCTCAGAGAGCCCTGTGTCCTCCAGGACTGAAATGTCACCACATCTTCACTTTGGGAACACTGTTCCCACAGGAGTGAGGGCAAGGAGTGCTCATGGATGGAGCTGGATCTCTCCACAGAACCACGACCAGCTGGACTCCTATGGAAAACAACTTTTGGAAGCATGCAATGTCTGGTCACTGACAGCACTTGTTCCCCACCATCACGCAGCCAGCAGGCGCCAGGAGTCCCAGGGAAAGGCCTGGGAGAGCCAGGGGCTCTCCTCAGCCTGCCCAGTCCCAGCACCGGGGCCATTGTTCCCAAAAGGATGTCTGAGGATTAATTAATTATCCTACAAGGGGCAGTAAGTAATAACACTCCTTGTGGAACAATAGAAGCTATTTGGTCGCCATGACAACCCAGCTTCACTTGTGTGCCTTTAATTTATTCATTGCACAGTTCCTTTCCAAAGCACACATGATGCCAAAAAAAATGCCTTGTTTTTCTTGCCAGTATCCATGTCCAGAGCAGGGGTAAAACACAGCCCTTTCCCCGGGGCATCTGTCACACAGAAGAACGATGCACATAAAATCTCTTCAGCCTGGAAACTTACATCACATGAGAACTCTTCTGCTCCCTGAATGTTTGTTCTTTAAGATGATTCTGATTGTTAACCCCTTTTTGGAGCTGCCTCACTGTGGTGCTCAGAGATCTTGATCCTGAATAAATTCTCACCTACAGCCACCTCATCTCCCATCCCCAAACCTTTCTACACCATCTCCCCCTGCCCCGATATACATAGGAAAGATGGTCTGGAGATTATTCTTGTCAAACAGAGAGCCAGGAGGGATAATCAAAAGGCTAAAAGTGACATTCCTTCACATCCACAGGAGTGTGGCATGGACAGTGGTGCCCAGCTTGACCACAGCCCTGCCTCCTCCATCAAAGCACCCAGTGTCCATCACTGTGCAGCTCAAATCCTGCAGGATCCAGAGCAGTGCGTGGATGAAGGTCTGTGCCAGGAAATCTGTGCATCACAGAGGGATCATTGTTGCTGTTTCTGCCACAGTGCTGTGGCAGAGGGAAGCAGGGGCTCACTGGAGCACCACATTTATATGGCAAGGGTTGGGAAGTGCTGCTGGGAGAATGGCTACTGGGCTGGGGCACAGCTGCTCACACCTGGACAAAGCAGTCCATCAGCCCCTGCAGTCCATGGACACATCTCCAGCTGGAGCTTCACCCTGCATCAGCCTCTCCAGGGCTCAGCTGCCTTCACAGAATGGTTTGGGTTGCAAAGGACCTTAAAGATCATCTTGTTCCATGGGCAGGGACAACTTCTACTAGCCCAGGTTGCTTGGAGCTCCATCCAGCCTGGCCTTGGACACCTGCAGGGATCCAGGGACAGCCACAGCTTCTCTGGGCACCCTGTGCCAGGGCCTCAAAACCCTCACAGGGAAGAATTTTCTCTTAAGATCCAATGTGAGCCTACTCTGTTAGTCTGAATCCATTCCCCCTTGCCCTGTCACTCCAGGCCCTTGTAAAAAGTCTCTCTCCACCTTTCTCGTAGGCTCCCTTCAGGAACTGGAAGGCCAGCCCTGAGCTGGTTTTTTTCCAGCTGAAAAATCCCAATTCTCTCAGCCTTTCCTCCCAGCAGAGCTGCTCCATCTCTCTGATCCTCTTGTTGCCTCCTCTGGGCTCTCTCCAACAGCTCCCTGTCCTTCCTGTGCTGGGGACAGACCTCCTCAGGCTCACAGGGGCAGTTGTTACAGGTAAGCTGAGGACCAACCCCTTTAGCACCTCCCAGTAATGTTTGTGCAAGCTGGGGCCTTAAGCCACAAGCCCAGACCCCAAATTGTCCATAGTGGCTCTAGCAGGAGGGTGACATTTGGTCCAGCACCCCAGAACATCCAGCTCCAAGCTGAGACTGGGGGAGGAGATGACTCAAAGTTGAGTTGTGGCCTGACAGGCAAGATGGATGGAACTAGGTTAAGCCATCTGGCCCTTCTAAGCTGAGCCTAACCTCAAGCACAGCTACCCAGTGCCTCGGAGACAGCTCTGCACCCGAATCTAGGGCCACACCCAGTGCCCAGTGTCACTGTCACTGGATTGGGGTGTCACAGGTCATGCAGAGAATTAGGGTGATGGTGGGATGGTAGCAGAGAGTCAGCAAAAGAAACTTTCACATAGGAACCTGAAGGTTCACTGCTGGCTCTTCCTCCTGGGCCATTCCAACATGTATTCCAACATGTATTCAGGCCTTTCAGGCAGTTTGGAAAGAAAATCAACTGGTCTCGTTGTGTCACCTCCCCTCCTCCCCTCCATGCAGCAGCAGAAGAGCTGGTGGGCCAGGGAAACAGGGCAGGAGAGGCCAGAGGCAGAGAAATGGGACAGGAGAACTGGGAGACCAAGGTTTTAATTGGCTTGAACTGCAAGAGCTCTAAACCAGCCCAGGATTCTCCTGCATGGGTCAGGAAGAGGGGAAAGAGACAGGAGGCTCCCAGCAGCCTCCCACTCCACTCAGCCTCTGGGAAAGGAGAAGAGTCTGGAGGAAAAGCCTCTGGACAGGAGGGAGAAAGGCAAGTTTAGGCAGTGACAACATGATCCATGTCCTCTGCTGAGTGCTGAGGACTTCTGAGGGACAGTCCTGGATGTGAACCCAAAGCATGATCAAAGTAATCAATGGATTTCACAGATTTTACCCCAAACCATTGCTACCTGAGCAGATAATTTTTTTGTTGTTGTTCATAGTGGTATGAAAAGCTCCAGTCTATAAATGCCACCGAAAACCAGATCTCCATTACACGCCTCTCTTTCCAGCACAGATCTCCAAGGAAATGGTGAATTGCCACCAGCAAATGAAAACTCACTGTTTTTAACTCGGCAGGAATAGGCTGACCATAAAGCCAGCCTTGTATCAACCAAAAAATACAATTCACATTTACTCCTTTAAGGCATGAGCTTTACTGACTTGGGGAGGTGGCTGTGCAACCAGCATAGAAGGGATAAGAATCCACTCTGGATGTGATGCCACAAGCTCCAGAGGTGCCAGCAGAGATCCAGATGCCTCCAAGGAGCCACGGCCTTGGAAGTAAATCTCGAACAGAAAATGGAACGACAGTTTATCAGGTTTTTCTTTTTTTTTTTTTTCTTTTTCTTTCCAAACTTACCATGTTGACTTCAGAGATCTGGTCAATGCTGGAGATGTGGATGCTCATTCCCACTGTGACAGGGTTACCTGAAACACAAACAGGCTGAGTTAGGACCATATTCAAGCCCTCCTCTCTGATCTGCAATACAGGAATTGCCTAGAAATGCATGGATTTGGTTTTAAGCAGCCCCACATTCCCTGAGTGTCATGGAGCTGACTGTGCTCAGATGATGAGATTTCTCTGACTCCTAGACTTACAGACTCACCCCAAGGAGTAGTGCAGCCTAAACTTGATTTTTTTTTTAATTCCTGCAAGTTAATTACCCCCAACTAACACAATTACCTCTGGTTATCCAAATAATGCCTTCAGAGACCCTCAGCAGGCTCCTGGTGGGTTTGCATAAGGTGGTCCTGATTGACCATACAAAGAACACAGCACACAAGCCCATGCAAGCCATGGGCAGGAGAGATGCTCCAGCTCACTCCCCCATCACTCTGCCAGCTCTGAGTACTCAGTCTGAAAACCCCAGGTGAGTTTTAATACCCAAGACACCAGATAAGGACAGGAAACAGACCTATGAAGTGGAAAAGCACCGTTTGTACTGAGCAGAGTTTTGTCTGCTCTGGCTTTTCAGAGCAGAGCTCGGATAAGAGGACAGGACTGTCCTTTCAGTGGAGTTTAGGCTACCTAAACCAATTTACAGCAAGACACATACCCACTGCCAAACCCAGCAAAACCCCTTGTGTAGCTGGAGATGGGGTTTTTGCATGTTACCCCTCCCCTGTTCAGGCCCACAGCCTCAAAGGCAGAGCACAAACCCAATCTCACCCCAAGAAAAGCCCCTTTCCTCGCCCTGGTGCCATGATGATTTTTGTCCTAACATTTATATCCCTTTTATATAGCTTCTATGTACTCTTAGTGCTTTTAGCCCACATACTGATAATTCCTCAAGTCAGATAATCCAGCTGAGACCCACTATTTTGTTAAGGCAGGAGCCCAAACACCCTGGAAGCCTCACAGTCAGGGGTCAGAACGCCCCAGACACCAAGGTGCTCTCCAGAACACATTCTGCAAACTAAGATAGGCCCATCCAAGGGGAAGGTTCCTCAAAACGAGGGGTTCACTCGAGCCTCTCATTGCGGAATCTTTGATAGATATGCTGATTTGCATATAATTGTGTGTGTTTTTCGGGTGCTGGGGGTGTGCATTTCGGGGTGCATTTAGGTGCATCCCACCGGGACAAAGTGCTGCACCTGAGGATCCTTAAATAAATACTGAGGTAAAAACCCTTTTTTTTTTTCACTTAACCATGTTTGGTTCTTAATTTTAAGACCAGGGAAAGGCGACAGCACAAGCAAGGTGGAAAATGATCCCTTGCAATGCATCCCAGGAAAGGGAAAGGCAAGCAGTTGTGCCACTCAAGGTATTAACTCTTCCATGCACTCATTAGTAGATCTAAGTGCTGAAATATTTACAGATAATCATGAAATGGCATAGAAAGTAATTAGGGGACTGGGGGGAGAGGGGAGAACCACACAACTGGAAATGAAGTGATTTTTTAATTATGTGTTACCAGAAGTAGGGAAGCAGTGTCATTAGGGGTGCCTTATGATTGGGTGTGCTGTTTATCGAGACCCTCTCCTGCAAATTAAGCAGCACTTTCCATTAATGGAATATGAACAACACTGAAAACATCAGAATCAACAACTGTAATTAGGCCCTGCTATGCAAATCTCCTTAAAGAGGCAGTGCAAGCTCCAGCACCCCGGGCTTGCTGACAGGGTGCCCGAGGCAGGGGTGCTCAGGAGACCTCGTGGAGCCTCTGAAGATCCCCTCATAGACACACTCCCAGACACATCTTTGCTGTGCTTGTACCTTCATGCTTCCACAAGGGAGCCAGGTGGGAAAACAACCAACAGTCATACCAGGGAGAGACGACTCTCCTCCAGCCAGAGGCTGACACAGGCACAGCAAAGCTTTTAAGGAAGTCTCACTTTGATAGTTTGTCTCTTTTTTTCCCTGAAATCAGGGCCTTGCAATAGAAGCCATAGCAGGAGGAGGAAGTCGGTGCTGCCCTGAGGATCTTGCAGGCTAATTAGTTGCAGGAGGAGAGTCAGGGCCACGCATGGAGCTGCAGCAGAGCCTGGGAGAAGCCATATTCCCACTCCAGAGCCTTTCTGCCAGGCAGTGCTGTTCCCTCCAAGAGTGCCTGCTTGGCTTCCAGCCTGTCCCCACCGGTGCTTGTGTCACTGTGGCTGTGCATCCCCTCCTTCCCCAGCACGAAGCACGGTTCTGTCTGCCACTGAAAGCAGCAGGCTGGGTGGTTTAGAGCAGGGAAGCACTGACAGTGGGGATACACAAATATTTGTCAAACCCAGGGCCCATCCAATCGGTTCTATCCGTCCAGACATTTGTGCTGTGTTCATCACCATGGTATCCCAGCGCCCCAGGTCATGCAGTGACTCAGAGTCAGAGCCAGGGACGAGCTCCAGACCTCCCACTCCCAGCTCCAGGAGCAGCTCTGGGGTGGAGGGATCAGCCATGCTGCCCTCAGCTCCCTGCAGAGTCAGCAGACCTCCTCCTGGCACTGCCAACTCCTCCACAGCCCATCTACGACGGAATTTGGGAGGCTGCACTGCCCACCTGCAAGCCCCGGGGTGTGCAACCCTCTGTGTGTGTGATTGTCCTACAGACAACGAAAGGTTAAGACAGGCAAGTCCTGCCTTTAACCTCCTCTAATCTCGAGGCCATTTCGCCTTCTCCAGCCCTGTCGTGAGGGCTGGCTCCCAGACTGCTAGGGACAGGGATTCAGGAGCGTGCACACAGCCAACACAAAAATATGTCCTGACTCTCGGTGCAGCCTGATGGAAAACCAGGCCAGCTGGTGCCCAACATTCAGACTTTAAGTAGTGCAGAAAAATAAACAAAGGACATCAATTCTTGCCAATGTTAATAGCTCCAGGAGAGAGGGATACAAAAGTAGGGTATTTCAAATATGGGATAACGTCATCTGTAAATTTGTCCAGAAGAGACAGAACTCTGCATTTGTGGATCTGAGACAGGGCAAAAGAAGCAAACCTGATATTAAAGGCCCACGCTTTTATCTGTGCCTCGCCAATGGGTGCAAAGAACCAGACTTTCCCCCCTTAAAGAAAAAGCTTCTGCCTGGAAAGGGTTTGTAGGCAAGATCATGAGCGAAGGAGTGTGAGAAATTCTGCCACTTTTACCAGTGAATGGCACCCTCACATGTCCGTTTCTCACCACCACTGGAGAGTTCACCAACATTTTGTCCTGAAAGTAGCTGGACGCCTGTGAATAATGCACTCAGGAAGTTGGAAGGGAAGCAGACAAAAGAGTTATAATAAAACCTGTCCTTTTTCTGCAAGTGATACTTGTCAAATATAAACACAGGTAGAGAACAAGTTGTGCTAATCTGCAATATTTTCCCAGCAACCAGTTATTACCTGCACATTTTATTTTATAATGCATAAAACCCCAGCACCTGGAGTCACTTTGCTACAGAAATAACTCGGATGGCACAAGTGTAGAGGAAAGGCTGTGTTTCCCAGCCTGTGTGTGCCTGCACTCCAGCCAGAGGTGATGGCAGCCTGGACTGGGACATGTTTCCCAGAACTCAGCTGCAGAGCTCACTGAAGCCAATGGCACAAAATTCAGTGAAGCAGGGGGATGACTTCTCAGGCAACTGCCCTGAGCTAAGGTCCAAGCTGTCCCCACTTCACTCCTTCTCAAGAAAGTTAACACTAGAGCAAGCTTGGCTTCCTCTGCCTTCAGATCTCCAACTGCAACACAGACACAGCCAAAAGGACTCCAAACCAGAGGGCAGGTGAGCAGAGCTTGATTTATGATCCACTGAAGCCACATCATTTTTATGAACCACAGCCAGTGCTTCAAGGTTCCTGGTTCCTGCATTCCTGACCCTGTGGACTTGGCATTGCTGGCAGAGCCAAGGTTTGCAGTTGCTGAGGGACAGGGATCAGCCTTAAAATGACCCTTTAGTCTGAACTAGAGCAACAAAGGCTTTAACAGGGTGTCAGAAATTTCACGGCTTTCCTGAACAACACCTTCCTGCATTTCACTGCACTGAAGGCTTTTCCTAGATACCCAAACCAAGTCTTCTCTGCAGTTTAAATGTAGTTTAGTCTCATCATTGCCCCCCTCCACGACAGTGAAAGAATAAATCAATCATCCTTCCTTAACAACAGCTTTTATGTTCTGAGAAACCATGACATCCCCCTCCCTCCCCCAGCAATACTGCCTTGTCTAGATTAAATGCACCTGATTTCTTCAACCTCTGCTCAGAGGTCATGTTTTCTAAAGCTCTGACAATTAGTGCTACTCTCCTCTGGCCTTTTGCCAATTCGTCTACTCTCTATTTTAAAGCCTGGTATCCACAAACCAGCCACTGAAGAAATGACACACTCGTACAGACTAAAGAAAAAACAACTTCCCCTGTACAGAACCCTCCTGAAAGCACAGGAACATCTCCAAACCCGCTTCACCCATTCTGGGAGCTGCTCACTGTGTGCAGAAGGTCAGAGATGGCAGAGGGGCAGCTGAGCTCCTGCCATTCGAGCGCATCACGCGTGCAGGAGGAGGGAGCACAGCCCTGACTCTTCTGGACAAGAGGAGAAATTATTCAAGACAGCTTTGTGCATGAGCCTCAGCGTTCCCTGCTTGCACTCTGCCTGGGGCATCACCAGTCCCTGAGATCCCTGCAGCAGCAAGAAAGCTGCTTTTAGGTCTTCTGCTGAGTAAACAAAGCCAACCAGAGAAAATTAGAGGCTTCAGTTACTAAACCTACGTATAGAGCAGGTCTGTGCCTTACCCTGCAATGGTAAATACCCAAAGGCATGAGAATCCATCCAGGCAAAACCCTGCTCCTCACTCCCAGCCCTCCAGAAGCTGAAGGGCAGCCCCAAACCAGCCAGTCCCAGGCAAAGTTGCCCTGCACTGTCTGGTGGAAGTGTTTCTGCACACACAGGGTGATACAGGTAGGCATACAAAGGGCCAGGTTTGCTGAAAAAGGACCATGGAACTGCCCTTGCATTTTCAATGACCCCCCAGCCAGGAGCACCAGCATTGGGACACTCTCAGTCTCACCATAGGCATGACCAGCACACAGCCCATGGTTCCACTGCCAGGACTTTTCCCTTCAGTCTCCACTCCATGCTCCTGAACAAGGCAGAAGCGTTGGGCATCTACTCGCTCTTCCTGCGGAAAACGGCTCGCCCAAGCCACTGCCTCTGCTTTGTTCCCAGCACTGAACATCAGGGCAGCCTGGCTTTGTGTTTATAGCTCAGACCCAGAGCCCACGTCATGGCTACGTGCAGCCACGAGCTGGTTACACAAGGCCTGATAGACGTGGTTAGCGAGGAGCCAAGAGCTCCCAGGTAATTGGAGGTGCAGAAGGCGGCACATTCAGCACTGGGCTTGAAAAGCTGCTGCCTGGATGAAAACATTCCTCCTCTTCATAAATCTCCCTGTGGCCCTCCCAAAACAGATAGCCTTGAATCATTTTTGGCTGATGGACTAATTAGTCCTGTGCCATGGTTTTTTGAAACCACCCAAAAGATAACTCAGAGGCCAGGCTGCTGTCAGGACACTCAAATTTACTACACTCCAGTGCAGGCAGAATGGAAACGCTCCTGGCTTTTCAGCACACAGGAAGATTTCAAGAGGAGTTCACAAATTTCTGTCTGCAGTAATAGCTGCGCTTACAGATCTCAGGACACAGGCTCTGCTACAGCAGTGAGAGAATGTCTAAAAGACGCCATCCCAGCAGGCTACACGAGCCAAATCACAAAGAAGTTTCCCAACACTGATTCTCTTGCTCCTTTCCTTTTATTTTAGCTTATGTACAGCATCAAGCACAAACTCAGTTTAGTGTTAACATTGCTTGAGGAAAAAAAGTTGACCATGTATCATGAAAGCAGAAATGTTCTGGGAACCACTTTCATCCAGCATCTCTGATTTGCAGTGACATCTCGAAGCACCGAGTTCAGCAGGGTCCCTTAAGAACCTACTTAAACTTTTCCAATAAAATCTAGGTTTAAACATTCATTTAACACTTTCCAATCCTTTTCCCACTTGTTCTTTTTCACTCTTATTTCCATGATATCTCCTTCACCCACAGCCAATGGTCTGCATTTCTTTTGCCAGGCTCAGCACAACAGCCAGAAACATCAAACACGTTCAGAGGCTGATATTGAAGCTCTCCCTCCGCTCCCAGCAGGTCACCCCACGGAATCTCTTGGATTTAAAAGAGCAAATCACACCATGGCTTTACACTTTTGGGCACTGTTATACATCACCAGAAGGAGAGATGGTCTCAAGGCAAGTCAGCCAATCTGGCATTTTTCTGGGGGTGGGGGCAGGGAACAGGGTTTAATGAGGACTTGCCACTGCTGAGGAATCTCTCAGTGGGATTTATGAGCTAAAAGACAGGGCCCTGGCCTCCAGGGTATCTGAGATATCAATGCCTGCTCTTTCCCCATGGATTTGTGGTTCTGCAGGGGCAGGAAGGAGATCTACCACCACTAGTTCCCATGGAGATTGCAGCTCCTCTCCAAGTAGGTCTGGCAGAAAACAGTTTCTTGGGTATGGCAGGTTTCCTACACTTTCCCATACTCCTCTAGGGAGTGCTTGGCCCTCTCTACACCACTGAGCCCAGGCACAGAATGACATCTGGCCTAACCCTGGTATGGTTTCCATCCATCTACACCACACCAGGCACAGCACCACCCCGTGCAAGGAGGATAAGGAGGATTTCCAGCCTGTGCCATTCTCCTCTCCTGGCATCCTGTCATTGTCACCTCACTCAGTCAGACAACTGAACTGGCAATATTCAGCTAAGAAAGGGAAATACTTGGGACTTCCCAAGGAAAACACCAAGTGAGAGCAAGCTCTCACCAGGGTGGTGACATCACAGACAGCACACAGGTAGAATGGAGCATCTGAGGGAGGGTGCAACCACAGCACAGCTCTAGAGCAGGCTTCTGGAATATCCAAACATGAACACGGTGCAAGCAAGCAATGAGGCTCCTGTTCAGCGAGGAGCCACAGCACTTGCAGAGCAGGCAGGGCTGACCTCTCTTCCTGCCAGCACTGCTCCCTGAGATGCTCTCTGCAAACACGCAGGTTAACCTGGATGACAGCAGCCACAGTCCCAGCCTGTTGTCTCATGAAGATCTCCCCATGGATCTGAGCAGTCACAGAACATTTTCTCCAGCAAACTGTGCCTGCTCCTGAGCCAGTGCTGAGGGATCCTTCTGGAGGAACAGTGCTTTCCCAGGGCAGATGTAGCACCCGTTCTGTGACTGTTCCAGGGGAGGCAGGGAGTTAAGGAGCACAATCTGTGAGGCACAGTGGATTACCTAATCTATCTCATGGGTATTTTTAATGGATTAGTAGGTATTAGAGTGGGATATTGCAAATATCCCATGGAAATTTGGAAGTGAGAGAGAACAATCAGCTGGCTGCAAAAACAGTGTAAAGGTTGTCCCAGAGGGATTGAAGGATTACAGAGGAAGCTAAATCAAGGTTTATTTTAAAAGATGTTGGTAGACAGCTACCCAGGCTGAATAAAAACAAGGTCTTAAATGTACAGGCTTAAAAACAGAACAAGAGAGTAGACAGCAAGCCTGGCAGCATCTGGACAACCAGTGGGCCCAGTCCAGCAGAGCACCTGTACACACACACACATACACACACACACACACACACAGGGCTTTCAGCATTAAAAGAAAGTTACTGACTATTCAGAAGGTCACCTGTTCTTGGAAGAGGCCTAGGTCAACATTCAGGAGATAGATTTTTAAAGCTGTTTCATCCTCAGTGATGAAGACAGTCTTCCAAGGCCTTCTGCTTGTGAATCTCCAGCCCAGGTGGTGCACACTTGGTAAGGTTAAAGCAAAGCAAGAGGAAAACAAGTTCCCAGGTTTGCCGAGCTCTCATTTGCAGACACACAACTGCATCACCTAACCAGAACTGACCATAACCAACCTGGCATTGACCAGTGGATCCAAGCAATCAACCCTTTAAGAGCAGCTTTACCAAGAGATGGGAGTGCCAGCTCCCACCCATCTCTTAGAGCTGGCAATGCCCAGCTGAGACAACAGCCCTGCTTTGCAGGGATGTCACTGCCCTTGGTTTCTTTGTTGGAGCAGGGAGATCGCAGAAGGTGGATGCAGACCGGACCCTTGGGAGATGAAGGCAGTGCTCCAACCTCCTGGAGGATGGGTCACCTGCCCTCCCCTCCCAGGGACACCCACGCAGACCAGCTCTGAGGCTCTGCCGCCTGCAGGGCACACACTCAGTGTTTCCCCGTTCCATCCCCCTCTGCAGAGCTGGCACTGTGAAATATCACATTTCCCTGTGTTTACACTGAGCAAATCCCAGGAAAGCAGAGGCACTGAGCATCCCAGGTCCCCCCAGCTCTCCTCCACCAAGAGTAGTAGCAGGAGGACAGCCGGGCTTGCCAAGCAAGTGCCTACCGTAGACTGACAGCAAAGCAACACAAGCCAGGCTTCTTCTCCCCAGCGGCAGCGTGAAGCATTGTGCCCACGCTGATCAGCCACTCCCACACCTCTCCACCTGAGAAGACTTCTCTCCCACCTCTGTCAGGATCCTGGCAGGCAACTGCATCTCCCCAGGGGCCCTGCCAGAGCAGCCCTGGGGCACAGCTCTGCCTGCCTGGGAAGCTGTGTTGGACTCGGGAACAGCCCAGTCCTTTTGCTTTTACTCAGCCCCTCAGAGATGGTGTTTGTCCCACCTCCTAGAGCCAGCCAGGGCACTGCCAGAGCCTCTGCTCCTCCAGCTGGGGCAGGCTCAGAAGCCTTTGGCACCCTCCTGCTCCTCCTTTCCCAGCCCACTGCCTGCTACCCTGCTTTGGGAAGGGGCCTTCAGGAAGCATTGCTCACAGACACAAAATGTTTTGAACCCCTGGGTGCAGAAGGAAGCAGGGTATTTAACCACATACCAGAACACACTCACCGCAAGCAGCTTCCCCCCCTGCCCCATCTCCAGCTCCCCAGGTCAGTCCCTGAGCAGACCAACCCCCAGGACTCATCACAGCTTCAAAAACTCTCTTTACAATGCAAAACGTTCAATTTCTGTACCAGTTCTGGTGCTGCAAGGTCCACAGGGGCACACAGATTTTAAAGCAGGATTAGGGCTGAATCCCAAGCACTGGGATCCCTCCCCCAGCATCATGACACTCCTTGCAGAGCCGGGAGGTGGGAGTGCAGCAAAATACCTGGGAAACCACAGCACCATCCTCTTCTTCACAGCCAAACCACCCCCAGTGGCAGGGGTGGTGCTGCTATATGTGGGACACCCATCCCATCCCATCGCATCCCACAGGATCCAGCCACTCCCTCCCTCCATAGGACACTCCACCCTCTCAGGTGGGGTTTCCAGGATGGTCATTTAGCACTTTTCCCTGCCTGGCAGCTGTGGAAGTTTCTCCCGAGTTGCCCACCAGAATGTCTCACTTCTCACCTGCCCACTCAGGGCACAAAGGTGCTGAACTAACTTTTCGGTGCTGGGGCTTTTCTGGCAATGAATGTTTTCTCCATGGAGGAGCCTCTCTCTGATGTGCACTGGAAATACCCTCCCCCAGAGCAACCGCAGACCTGGCCTGGACTATAGGGAGTGACCTGTCTGGGAAAACACTCTCACGTGTTACCAAATCCTGAGCCATTTAATCCCCTTAGCTGCAAATGAGCTGAGCCAAATTAATTTAAATGGGTGAACACAAGCTCCTCTGTTCACATCAAATCCATTTCTCTGTCTTGGAAGTGTTTGTAGCAACAACAAAATACCTGGACTTGTCATTTTTATCAAAGTGACAACAAGAAGGTGTTTTCTCTTTTTTCCTCCGTGTTTTCAATTTTTTTTTTATGAGTTAGTCACACCTCCTCGTCATTGTTTACAGATTCTTGTCTTTAAAGGATACTGCAGCGTGGAACTCCTGGATTGAATCCAGTTGGACATGTCCAGCATGTGGGGAAAAAGCAAAAGGAACAAGATGACCATGTTGGGACACGCTAAACTTGCACAATGCCCAGGGTTCATGCTCAGAGGCAGTCAGGACAATTTACAGGGTGAGTATTGAAAAAATGGAGTGAGTCAGGCCTGAAAATATCATTACATTCACACTGAATTCATATCTGAGTTAGGAATCACAAGAGACAAAGCACACACATAAAAACAAGCCTCCCCCTTTCCAAATGTTATCCATGGGATGATAAGTTTTTATCCTTTAATTTCTGAGGCTCTTGGATGTGCTTTGTTCAGGTGGTCCTGCCCTCTCTCCACAGTCTGAAGACAGGGAAGATCTTATGAAATTCAGTAGTGACCAAGAATTGCAAGAGTTTAGGAGCAAAAAGGATTCTAAGGTGTTCGCTTTTGAAAGATTGCCCCCTGTGCTGGTGTTTCCATTATTTCAGCAAGAGTTGATACGCAATATTATCTGGGACAAAAGTTGCCTTTTTACCCCAGAACCTCTTTATTAAGACATAAAACTAAGTCCCATTTGCTCACCAAAATAATTGCTTTCACTCAGGATGCATGGATGAGCGAATCTTGCAGAGCTTTTACATATATATTCATCTCCAGCAATTCATCAACACAATAAGCACACATTATTAACTTGAGTACTCATCAATTCCTTTTTTCTGGAGCATCAAATACTAGCAAGGAGCTAGTGTGCAATAGGGAAGGAAAACATGTAGGGGAACTTGTGATAAATGTTCTATTTTTGCTGTGAAAGGAGGATAAGAAGAAGAATTCAGCTCATAGCCTACCCTCTCTCTCACTTCCAAAAATTTCCTCCTGAGCTGAGATCCTTCTCCAGAGGCCAAGAGAGTGGGCTTTCCTGCAGACCTTCTCCAGGTGACATCTGACCTGGGTGGCCTCCTCTCCTGGGCTGACAGCTTATGATGTTACACCCAGAGCTTTGCCACTGCCATGGGCAGCCCCTTTTTTTATGCATCACCCACTGAACTGCCCAGTGCAGCCCTTGGACGTGGCTCTTCCCACGGCACAAGGTTCCCCCAGCCTGGAGATGTCACCTGCTATGGTGTCACCAACACCAAGCTCCTTAAAGGGAGCAGTAAATTGTCTCACTGTGTGCAAGAGAAGAGTAAGAAGCACCCCAGGTAGCTGAGGAGTTGTGTTTGGAAAGGTCTTCTGGCCAGAAAACCCATTCTGGCTCTGCAGCACAGAGCTGTGGAAGAGGAAGGGGCACTTTGGTGCTCTCCCAGCTCAGCTGACTGTCCCAAATGTGAGCAAGGGGTGACAACATGTCACAGAAACCAAGGCAGCCACCTTGCATCTCCAACTGCTCTTGGGCTGTGTCCCAGAGAAAAGCCCACCGTGGCTTTCAGAGGCTGAAATGGCTCTGCAGGCTCAGAATGGAGCCTCACATGGGGACAGGGAAGGCTCCGGTGCCCCTTCTTGCTGACAACCCATGGGGGATTCACTATGGGAGCACGAGAGTGAAAGCTGAAACCAGTGCAACAGCCAGGGCACCCTTCCCATTTGTCCTGCTCTGTGACACGATCACACACAGTAAATACATCTTCTGCCACGTACAGGGGTTTTTAAACATTCTGCCAATGAACAAATTTACAAAATTTCAAGTTTTCTGGAAAGGGGTGTTGAGGAAAGTCCTTCTGCTTCATCCCTCAGAAGGGGAACTATCTGTGAACAAGACTAATGCCCATTAAGAGCCTTTCCTATGGCTACACCATGACATTTCTCCACACCAAGAAGTGGGGTCACCTGTTTGCTCCCTCTGGGGATTCCACGGGACCCCACAGCTGAAGGAAAGGTCACTGTTTGGTGACCAAGCAATGGACCAGAGCTCCAGAGGTGCTTAGGTCTGTTCTCACAAATAAAGAGAATAGCAGGAAGCAGAGCTTCCCAGAGCCATTCCTGGTGCTGCTGTGGGTTTTCGCCATCACCCCCAAAAAACTGCTGTGTCCCCGAGGAGTAAAATGGCCCCAGTGGTGGCCCATCCTCCCCCAGGTAGTGGGGAGGATTTGTTAGTCAATATTTGCACAGCACGGGAGCCTCGCTGCTCTCTGTCACACAGAGCCCTCAATACCACCCGAGAACAAATTATATTTGTGCATAATCAACATCATATCCAGCTCAGCCCTGATTTGAGAATCCTTTTTGGCGAGTGATGATGTCCAGGGCAGAGAGAGCACAGCTTGATTTCCAGAGCCCAGGCTGAGCTGGCAGAGCTGGCAGGTAGAAATATCTTGTTTTGACTGGTAAACTGAGCAAGTTTGACATGGAAACCACTGAGGGAGAATAAATACGGAACAACAAGATGTAATTTTACAGAGTCTCTCTTCCAACTAGAACTACACTCGGAGCCATCCCAGAGCTGAACTAAGAGGTCCTGAGGTCCAGGGAGGGGGATTCTGGACACGGTAGGCTGGGCTGAGGCTCACCCCTGTCACAAGCACGGACATCTCCAAGAGCACAATTACTTAACAGCAGAATTCCTGCAGGACTGCAAAGAACAAGAGAAACAGGAAGGGGAGGGGGGACAGATCAGAGGAGAAGAAGAGCTTTTAGCTGTGACACAGAACCAAGGATAAATGCCACAGCTGGAAACACAGCCTACAGGAACGGTGGGATCAGTGCTTCCCAACTCAGCCTGAAATTCCCACTCTGCTCGGAGCAAACAGCAGCACTCTCACATCCCAGGGGGAAGGGACAAGAGCTCTGCTTCCTTCCATTTCATGGGAACAAGATCAATCCCTGGACCTCTAGAAAACCTGTTTAACTGCCCATCCTGTTCATCCTAGACGGCTCCAACCATCCAACATTGCCCTTTCTCACCCATGTGACAAGAATTCCTCTGAAGAACCTTGTGCCTTCACGAAGCACATCGTTTGTCTTGCCCGTGTTTCCGAGTGCATGATGTTTCACATGAAACACCAAGGTACAGAAACCTCCAGCAAGGGCTCTCTGCAACAATGGATTTCACAGACCAAACACTGCCAGTACCACCAAAGAACCCTCTTACATACAGCCAGCCTGACACAGCAGCAGCCTCCAACTTTTTGTCTTTGAAGCAGACATAGGTGAGAAAAGCGACGTGCACGCATAGATCCTCTTTCACGCAGCAGTAAAACTACAGCACATTCCCTGGCTTTTGTATTTCGTGTTACATGGATTAAAAATATTTCTCGGCCTAACTGGGATACTGGGAGTCTTAGGACATGAACAATGCAGATATGTAAAGCTGCTCTGATGAACAGCTCCAGGGCAGTGGAAATATATTTTGAGTAATCAAAAGGACTTCTTCTAATGGATTTTACACTCCTTTCACATTTTGCTTTCAGTGGCAGCCCCTCGAAGGTAAGTTTACTGACAGGAATAATGTCAGAAATGGTGAGTGCTACGTTGATGTTTGTCAAGGAGGAAGATGGGCCCAGGTGATGTGGCAAACATCCTCCAGGCTGGCTATAAACAACAATCTGCTTCTAGGCAGGTAATTAATTAAGAAGTATTGGAATTATTCTGTCTAATCAGTAACTCTAATGCATTGCATCTTGTTGTAAAAAATCTATGACTAAGGGTAGAGGCAAAATTCCTGGAGTAAAAGCTTAGTTAAAATGATGATGACGTCTTGGTTTTAAGAGAGATCTCTGCCACGGACTGCTCCAGCAGAGCTGGAAAGCAGCTGTGTCAGGGCCTGAGCAGAGCTGAAGGGAGAGACTGCACCAGCCAAGTGGGGGAAGGAAGGAGAAGGGCAACCAGATAAATTTATCCCACACAGGCTTGGGCAAAAGCATGAGAATCAACATCTCCAGTTGCAGTGGAAGGACACTGGAATGGATGACAGCAAAACTTCATGTTCCCCACTGGACACCAAATCCTGAAAAGCTGGCACAGCTCTATGGCAGGCACACAGCTTGCTCAGAAACCCAAGGCCAGTTTGACTCTGGGCTGAGACTCAGGGGAACTCATCTCCATTGCTGTCTTCTCCCAAAACTGCCTCCACTATGCCAGAGATTCCTGTCTGGGAAGGAGGATAATAAGTGTGGCCACACCTGAATGCACAAGAGTGTTCAACGTGCAGCAAGAGGTTCACGAGCTCTGTCACAGCAGAGGAAGGGACTGATCTAATATTCTAAAACATTATTGCCCTCAAGAACCATATCGTGAGGAAAACAAAATGGATGAAGTTTAGGTGGAAGGATGCCCATTGCTGAACGGATGTTATGGAGCCAGTTCTTAATTAAACTGTCCACAGCATCCTTGCTCATTCCTTTCCCTTGATTGATAGACGGTGGATTTGCAGCAGGGCAGCGCTGACAGCGGGGTCCCTGCCCGCCCTGCAGTGAGCGAGGGGGAAGCCCACAGGAAAGGGAAGATGTTTTTGTGGCTGAGCCCTGTTCTTCAGGACTGGATGTGTCACAAGGTTCCTGCACGCTCCGTCCTCCCCGAGCCACCTGAAGCTCGCGGATTTCAGTGAACTCTGTGTGTCCCTCTCTCAGGGCGCTGGGGCTGAGCACTCACAGCTGTGGCTGAAATCAATAGGAGCTGTGCTCCAAACAGGCAGAGTCTGCCTCCAGTGCTGCCGAGCATCCTGGAAAATCACATTTTCACTGGGCACCCCTCAGCAGGGGACACCTTTGGCTTCTCATGGGGGAGGTGTGAACATGCTCCTGCTGTACTGGTGTGCTTGGCAGCAGTTACAGAAACAGCTGATGCTGTGTGGAGAGCAGGTCTGAGCACAGACCAGCCAGGAAAGCACAAGTCCAAGATGGACTTTGGGTGCTCAGTCACAGGTTTGCATCAGACAATCACCTCAACCCACCCTAATCACCCTCTGTGGCCACCTCAGCTGTCCCCACTGCCATGCTCCCAGCCTGTGCCCCTCTGGAGTGAAGGGAACGAGAAACACCAGATCCATGTGTAAATGGCATTTCTGGTGTGCTCTGTAGGGCTGTTCAGGAGGAAGCAACTGTTGGACCTTGCCTCCTGATGCACCCTCACGAAGGGACCAAATATAGATCCCTGGAGAAACCCCAATTCTGGCTTTTCTGAAGCCTTGTGTGTCTGACTTTGCAGCCTCCAAGTCCTTTTCACAGCATGTATTTAATATAAAAAGAGCAAAGTGAAAAAAATAGAAATTCCATCATGTGGCAATGTGTTAACATCCACATATGTCCCAAGAAGGACAGGATCCTTTCATTTCCTGCCACTTCAGTTAATGAAGTAAGACACAACAGCAGGAGGTTGTCCTCTTCCTTCTGGATTAGCCCTAGAGAGGGTGTGACCCATGGTCTGGAGCCAGAAGTCACATAAACTGGGGAGGAAGTGAGGGCTGCACAGCTGCAGCCAGTTTTACTGACTAAGAAGGGCCTTTCCTTTATTTAGGAAGGAAAGGGGGACTGCTGACAGCCCTAGCGGGTGTCCACCTTCCCTTTGGCCTTCAGTGACACTGGGGTTTACAGACTTTCCAGACAGCTTCTGTGTCTCCTTCCTCAACTAACTCCTTTCTCCAGCCTGGTCCATAATTACCCCTTTGCTTTCAAACCCAGAGCTGCCCTTCTGCCCAGCCACAGTACGGGGACAGAAAGGTGACATTTCCTGGTGGAGTCAGGCTCTGTGAAGTGCAGCATTTCAGCTTCACCCCGTGTCCAACTTTGGGCAGGGAAGGAGCTGTCCCTGCTGGGACGAGAGCCTTCCTGCTAAATCTCAATTCCCTGCCCCAAAAGAGCTGGCTCAAGGCATCTCAGAAGCAAAAGGAAAATTAAATCTGGCTGCTCTGACATTTAAACATTATTTTTTGCCACAGAAGAGGAAGGGAAGAGGGCTGGAAAGCTGAGAACTAAAGCCTAGAAAGGCAGGTGAGCAGCTCCTGTGGTGCCCCAGACAGGCAGCCCAGGAGCAGCACTCACTGCCCTTTTCCAGCCCCACACTCTGGTCCTCCTGCAGCAGCAACACTGCTCTGGGGTGCTGCCTCACACCCCAGACACAGCCCTTCTGCCAGCCAGGTCGCTGGTGGCCCAGGGACCCCGTGCTCCACATGCACGGGGGCCAGCCCTGCTGTAGGTGCTGCCAGTTTCGTTCCCTGACATTTTAGGACAGGAAAAAAAAAAACCAACCCCAGCACGTACACTCCTTGGCTTGCTCTCAGAGATTTCTGAATCATTTTTCCTAAAATCCCCCCCCCAACCCACCCCCCCTTCAAAAATCCAAAGCAAGCTCGCTGCCTGGAAAAAACCACCACCCGACACACAGTGGGAAACAGGGATGTTTTTGGGAAGACTTTAACAACACCACCAGCCTTGACCATGCAAGACACCAAATTCCCTTTCCTTCTAGCACAGGACCACTAAGAGCAGCTGTTTCCCAGGCACACAGTGCTGGTGGGCCAGGGAAACAACACAAGCCCCCCATCCCCTGCTGCAACTGTGCCAGCTGGCGCAGCCGCTCAGCCCTGCCAGTTTTGGAGCCCTGAACCACCGACGATGCTTCACTGCAACACTTTATGCATCAGCAATCATTTATTTTTACAGTTCTGGGCTTCAAGTGATGCTGTCACACAGGGAAAGGCTGAGGATTTCACCCCCAGCTCCGCTGAATTTGTGGCGGCCTTTGAAAGGGAGAATACTGGGGAATAAACGGGACATGGGAGCAGGGCTGGGCCCCCAGGAGGGTGGAGGTGTGATGGAGCAGGGAGGAGCTGAGAGCAGGAGGGGTAGGGGACAGGAAGGAGGAAAGCCAAGATACTGCAGCTAAGGAGGGTTTTGGATGTCCCAAATGAGGGTGACAAGAGCTGGGAAGCCAGGCTCATGACACAGAGCCAATGAGGAGCAGGACACAGGTTCATTTCAACCCAAGACCCTTTAAGTCCTAATTTTCCTTAGGGAAGTCTGAATTAAAAATGGGGCAGGGAAAGCTGCTGGATCCACCGGCACAAAATCCCAGGATTTACTATGCAATCCCAAGGGCTTCATGGTCATTCTGTTTTCACCAGGCATTTCCAGACTCTTGCATCCCCCCCAGAAGAAACACCAGGAACCCTGCACTCCAGGAAGTCTGGCAGCACAGAGCAGAGAGTACCCTCACCTTGCTTTTGGCTACCAAGATCTGCAAATGATGCTGGAAAACCATAAAGAGACATCTGCTTGGAACTCTTGCAAAGTTTTGGGCTGGAAATGTTGCACCAACAGCGAGTAGCTGAGTCACTGAGCTCAAGTGGGATCTTCCTGCCATTCCTTCACTGTCTTCTCTACCCTGGGGCAATATGATCTTAGTTTGCTTGCTTTTCCCTTTTTCTTTCCTTTTTTTCTCCTATGGAACTAATGCTTCTGAAAGTGAGTGCCTAAGAGCACTTACAAGAGGCAGGGTGCTGCTCTGAAAGCTCCCTGCCTCCCGTACCAGTGGCTCTGCAACAATTCCCAGACATTATCTGCAGCATCCCCTGCTCACCCAGTCCTAAATTGTGAGCATCCTGCTTGCCTGGTGGTGTAAATTAGTGTGCTACATCAATCACCCCCCAGACTGTCCATCCCTCAGGGCTGGCTGGATGGCACCCACCTGTGATTTGATGTCCCTGTGAGAACATGTCTTGTCCCAAAGACCAAAAGGCCTCTCTCTGCGTTGTTGCTGCTCTTGCAGCACCAGGACAAACATCTCCCTCTTGCAGTCCTGGCTGCATTGTGCTCATCCCTGCAAATCCCTCCTGAAGGCCCTTCCAGATCCCTGCCACCACCCTGGCCAGACTCTTCAGACTTGCTTTGCCACGACCCCCTCCTGGCCCTTCAGTCCTAGGCCCTCTCCTGTGTCGGCCCTGTGGTCCCTGCTTGTCCCAGCCTGACGCTGTCCCACATCTCTCCAGCATGGTGTGACACTCAGGGCTGGGGGGCTGCTGTCCCACATCTCTCCAGCATGGTGTGACACTCAGGGCTGGGGGGCTGCTGTCCCACATCTCTCCAGCATGGTGTGATACTCAGGGCTGGGGGGCTGCTGTCCCACATCTCTCCAGCATAGTGTGACACTCAGGGCTTGGGGACTGTAGAAATGTGAGAGGGGCCTGTCCCCCGGGCTGCTCCCACCTAACCAGGCTGGCTTTCTGGAGGAGCTGCTCCCAGATTTTTCCATCACCTCCACACGGCTCCAGCTTCCCCCTTTGGTGTCCCCCCACCGAGCCTGGCTCCCCAGGAGAGCACATGGCACTCATTGCCACGGCACCACCCCTGAGGGCCGACCCGCTCCTCGGCCTAATGGGCTTCCGAGGTGGTGGGAGAGAGGGAGGAGAGTGAGTGGCTGATGCTTCTCAGCCACTCAGCTTAGCCCAGAGCTAATGAGGCATCTCAAAATTAAAAAGTGAACTGCAATCCCCAGTAGGCCTGTCCTCCTTTTGGCATTAGGCAGAGTTCTCGTTCTCATTCTCAAAAAAGCCCCCCTCAAAAAAAAACCCCACAAAAAACCCCCAAAAAACCCCAAAACAAACAAACAAACAAACAAAAAAAGACTGGGGAGCGGCTTGGGGCTGTGGAGGCACCACATCTTGGGCAGGGTGGGGGTTCTGGGATGGGCCTTGAGGCTGTCTTAGAAAGAGAGTGAGGGGCAACAACTGCCTCACCATGGCAAATGGTGCATGGGAACAGGCTCTTCCATGTGCCTTCCCTTCCCAAGGTGCCCATCTCCTCCTGCTCTACAGCAGCAGCCATGGGTGAATGGAGGAGGCACCCCAGGACATGCAGGTGGGTCACTGTCCACAAGGCTGGCAGGGTGGGGACAGTGTAGGGTGGCTGCCACTGATGTGGGGGCAGGACGGCAAGAAGGAAACAACACTGCTGCAGGAGGAAAACATGGGGAAAGCCAGCGGGAAAGAGCAGGGGAGGGAGGAAGGGAAGGCAGACTAGTTTATCGCTTTTGTGGGTTGCATTTCTCACATGGGAACCTGTCTGGGAAGGACCCTGCTGTGCACAAACCTCCAGGGAGCCCAGCACTGGCTGCTGTGACCTTCCTGCCCCCAGGGCCTCCTCCTTGAGCTGCAGAGAGCCAAAGGCTCTGGCTTTAGAGGTGCTCTCTGGCACAGCTCACCTTGGCTCGCAGGCAGCTGAGTGGCAATTGCCACTCCAGTCTTCTCCACTCAGGCAGGCAGCTGCCTGACCCTCTGGCCCCTGCTGGCCAGCCCTGAGACAGCTCCGTGACATTCCTCCAGGGCACACAGCTCCCAGCAGGACGTGCCACCCCTCCGAGGTGCTGCCTTGGCCATCCCCAGCTCACCTTAATTGGTGTTCCTGGGACAGGAGCACAGGTGGGTGGTGGGATTGTCTCCCCCAGCAGAGTGGGCTTACACACATTTTGCCCAGCTGGAAGGTAGAGCAGGGACAGTCCAGGTGGAGCACAAGGCTGGAGAACAGTCCAAGTCCTCAGGACACTGGAACTGGAGCTCAGCCCAGTCCCACACGTCCCTGGGAGACAGTGGGCCTGTACACACATGGCTTCCAGGGCTCTGCCCAAACCGTGCCTCTTCCACACAATTACAGAAAATCCTGAGCTGGAAGGGACCCACAAGGATCATCCAACTCCTGTCCCTGCCCAGGACAGCCCAATAATCCCACCCTGTACCTGAGAGTGTTGTCCAAATGCTCCTGGAGCTCTGCCAGCCTTGGGACCATGACCATTCCCTGGGGAGCTGTTCCAGGTCCCAGCCACCCTCTGGGGGAAGAACCTTTTCCCAACATCCAACCCAAGGCTCCCCTGACACAGCTTCAGGCTCCTCCTGTGGGTTCTATCACCGTGCCAGCTGCTCACAACTTACTGGGGAGAACTTCACCCTCTCCAGAGCGGGCCTCTGGATGAACTGGCAGCCACACAGGGTTAGACACCTCCTGGCATGATCGCACTGGATTTCTCCTAGCAATGGATTTGATCCAAAATCCCAGAGAACTGGTGAGCTCTGGGTACAGCAGCTGTACAAGGAAACTTCCACCCGTTTCCCCATGGCTAATAACAGCAATGATCTCCAGCTTCCAGACTCTTGTGTCAGCCCAGCTGGAAATGCTGCAGGAATTTTGCCTGGATAAGCTTGTCCTCAGGGGGAAGGAGCCAGCAATGCTGATAGTTTGGGCATCCCTGCACCATGAGCACCAAAGGTGCTCCCCACCAGGACCTTGCTCTCATGAGCAGAGGGAAGGACAAGAAACGGTGAAGGGCAACAGCAAGGCGGTTACAGGGAAGGGGGTTACGGCCATAATTCCATCTCTTTGCTCGAGTGAGGAGAAATGCAGCTTGTGCTTTGGGAATTCAGAGGAAAATCAAATAAAAAAGCCACGGTTGCCCAGTCCCATCCATTCTGCAGCCCGGGAGGATGCAGTGCCTGCCGAGCCCAGCCCCAGCACCGCACAGACCTGGCAGGGTCGGCAGAGCCGCCTGCACCGAGTCCTGCGCTAAAGGAAGGGCTGGGCCCTGTCCTGGATGCCCCGGGGACCTGGAATCAGGGAACAGAACCTGCTGGAGCCCCAGCCCATGGCTCCCCTCTGCTCCGTGGCTCTGTGGAGCCAGCTCACCTCCTGCTTCACTGTATCATAATCACCACTGTGCCTTTATACCGTGATTCTCTTCCAGTTTTATGTCATCTCCGCAGTTCTCCCCCTCATAAAATGTGACTGCACCAATTTCTGTGATCGGGGCTGGCCAGGTAGTAGGGGCATTGCATGTTTCCTAGGCAGAGCCTTTAAATCAAAGCCAGCCGTATCCCATGCTCAAAGGAGAGAGGGAAGAGGGGGAACTCCTGTTTGCCTGCAGAATGCTGCACCCACAGTGTCTCCCCACAGCACTGGGGTGACCTCACAGGTGCTCCTGAGTACTGTGGAGGGATGGGCATCATCTCCCCCAGCCCAGAGCCCTCCCTGAGGCCAGGCTCCCCCCAAGCAGCACTTGGTGCTGCCACCTGACAGCCCCTGTTCCACCACAGGGTAGAACAAGGAGGTGAGGACAGTGGGGATGGTGTTTGTGGGGATGGGAGAGAGTCTCTGCTGAAGGGTCCGGGGTGGTCAGTGCATGGGGCAGGTCTGGGTGAGGTGCAGGGAAACCAGAGGTTTCAAGCATAGATGGGTTTATTCATGGGAAACCGCAATACACTGGGGTGCCTTCAAAACCTCATGAAATCAGTGAGGACATTCCTCCACTCCCAGCTTCTAGGAGCTATGGATCAGCCCTGTTGGGAGAAACTCCTCCCTTGAACCCCCAGTTATTTGTCCCTGGCCTCTCTTCCCCTTGAGAGCACATGCATGAGCCTGTTTCCCATCAGTCCTGTGGAGAGGGACACCTCGATGTGCTGCTGTCCTCCTGCGGGCTGAGCATCCCCCAGCACCCCACATCTCGTGAGGAGGAAATAGCATTGCCCAAAAACTACTTAAAACAGCCAAGCTTGGCAGGCTGAATCCAGAAGTCCTCAAATCCCCCTCCCTGTGCAGTCAGCTGTGCTTCTCCCCTGAAGAAACGGACCTCAGCTGGACCTGGGAACATGACAGTACCCAAAGGTTTTTGGCATTTCATCTCCACCAGGCCCTTGTGATTCTGCTGTTTGCTCACAGGACACAAGAGAGGAATTGCAGGTCCTTGCACCTCCTACTGAATGGCAACCAGGCCACCAGCTTCCCAGGGAATATTTTATCCCACACTGTTGCTGAGGGGGGAGTTTTGCCGGCCAACCAATAGCCCCACCAGCAATCACCTCGACCCTCTGCAGGGAAAAAGAGCCAAAATATCTGGCATTGGGAGCAGAAATGGAGGAGAGATGGCTTGTTGTCTGTGATGGAGGAAAGCTTGGAGTCAAGGAAAAGCTGAGTGTCTCTGTAGTGGTAAAATACCCCCAGAAACATCACACTGTGGACAACCCAGCTGCCTGCAGAGATGGCTGATGGTGAAAGGAGAGGAGCCAGTGAGAGGAGAAGGAAAAGCAGGAGGGGTGATAGAAATGTGATAGAGAAGGCAACAAGGAGGTGAGGGCTGGGGTTGGAGATGTCTGATGGGAGCATTCCCCGAGCTCTGTGTGTGCTGTGGGTGGCCGAGGTGCCAGCACAGACACACAGAGCAGCCCCTGCCCCGCTGCCCGCGGACGGCCCTCTCCATACCTCCAAAGTCAGGCCTGAGGCGGACGTCATAGCCCTTCAGCAGTTTGTCCACAATCTCTTTCACCACAGAAATATTTCCAGTGGAGGGGCTGAAAGACAAAAGAAGAGAGTTCTCGTCATCTCGTGTGGTACTGGGGGTCCTGGCCGGGCACCTCAGCATCCTTCACACCCCAGGGCACCAGAGCACCTCAGCCACAGGCAAAGCGTCTGTTTTCCCTCTCACTCGTGTTTTCTGTCCTTGGCACAGCTTTCAGCCCCCAGCCTGCCCACGATCCCCACACGGCCCCAAAGCCATCCTGGGAGGTGTCTCAGAAGTCTCAGCAGTGTTTTGGCTCCTCTTCTGCAGCTCACCCCAACTGCAGGGTACCCCAAGCTCCATCCCTTGCTACTCCCTGTGGTGTAAGCACTCCAGGGCTCCGGCTGCTGCCCCCCCTCAATGAGCACACTCTCTCTGGCCACTGACCCACAGACTTGGAGGGCTTTCACTGTGCGCTGCCCACAGAGGGGTGCACAGACACACACAGGCAGAAATTGTCCTTTCTATCCCTCCCCCCCCCGGGCTGTGTGTGGGGCAGCTGCAGCCTCTCTCTTGCAGGTCTCACTCCCTTTCCGTGGCCACACTGGGCTCCTGCTCCAGGTCTTACATCACCCAGCACAGACCTGGCATGTCCTGAGGTCCCCACTACACGAGTGGCCCCCAGCAGGCACCCTGCACTGCCACACACCCCAGTGCTGCCTCTGCTTCTCACTGCACCCAGGGCTTTCTTCAGATTATTGAAGCAAATGAGAAGACAAGGCTCCTTTTTTTCCTATGGCCTCAATATATGGCTGATCCTTGCCATGTAAAAATTCAGTTTCTGTCACTCAGCATCACCGTGACTTCTTAGCAATGCAGATCAAGAGGCAGAGACAGGGAAGGAGAGTCCATCTTCCCCTTTGTATGCCAGGGCAGCAATCCTTTCCCTCCCAACCCTCTAACCTGCACACGGAGGGGGCAGATGTCCTCCCTAACACCAATGCAGCCATCACAGCAAGAAGGGAGCTCCTTCTGAAATCAGCCCAAGAGCCAAACCAAAACTGAAGGTGGGAAACCAGAAAGCAAGGGCATGCTAAAAATATTGGACCTATTCAGTGCTGCGGGTGTATCAGGTTTTCTGCCTGAATACCCAGCCTCTGTGCCACCCTCGTCCCCTGCTTTGCATGAGAATAGAGACCCTGCTGGTGACAACTGCTGCTCTTTGCAGTCACCCACCACAACAGCATGTCTCCCTGTCAACACCACGTCCCACATCCATCCAAGTCAACCTGGAAAGCTGCACCATGGC
This sequence comes from Oreocharis arfaki, assembly GCA_013398015.1. Lineage (NCBI taxonomy): Eukaryota > Metazoa > Chordata > Aves > Passeriformes > Paramythiidae > Oreocharis > Oreocharis arfaki. Next base: position 426,253 of record VZRR01001794.1, read on the forward strand.
ACTGCCTCTGCCCGCCAGCCCCATGCCCACCCGGATACCGGGGCTGGCATGGGCATGCCCGTGTGTCTGCATGCACAGACAGACAGACAGACAGACAGACAGACAGGCGTGCTCTCCTGGCTGCACGGAGGGTGGAGGGACTCCCTGCCTGTGCACACAGACACAGGAGAGCACTGGCTGCAGCTACAAAACGTGTGTGACCACATCCCAGCCAGGGGCTGGAGGTGGCTGGAGGTGGCTGGGGGTGACTGGAGGTGGCTGGATGTGACTGGAAGAGAAGGTGGGTGCAGACTTCGCACTGCTGGGTTGTGATGAGGCACTGGGCTGCACACACAATTTATGAGGAACACAGAAGCAGGCATTTGTGGGTGCCTAAGGCAGGGTTCCCCGGCACCCAGACTCTCCCTAGGGGTGTGGGTGAAGGAGTGTAGGACCACCTGGGAGTCTGGGCAGGTCTCAGGGCTCTAGATGTGCAGGGATTTCTCAGCAGGACAGGGATGTGCAAATGTGAGACAGCACCCAGGCCCAGCTCTGGTGCACAGACAACCAACGAGCCCTGGTGCTGGCAGGGGAAGGGGGCTGAGCCCCACTCCTTAGCGTACTGCTGAGGGTGGTACAGCTCCTCCTTGCATGGCTTTGGTCACTGTGAAAAGGCCAGAGAGGCGTGCGCAGGCGGGCATTTTCACAACACCGCATCCAGGCTTGCAAGGTCCACTTGCACCTGTGGATTTCCTTGCAAGTGTGTGAGGTTTTGCAGCATGCAAAGCACAGTCCTGTCACTGAGGATTGAGAGCATGCACCAGCATTTGTTCACCTCTACAGGCAGCCATTCCTAGGTACACAGATTTCCACATCCATAATGTGGGCACTGTGCATTTCTCAAGGGATTTAGACACCTCTGTTCAGCTTCCTGCAGAGCATCAACTCAGGAATCTGTGTTACCCCCTCAATATAGGCAGGGAAATTGAGGTAGAGACAGCAAGCAGTGTGTCAGGGGCCCCGCAGAAAGGACTCTTTCCTCCTCATCAGCTACAAGTTGGCCTAGTCAGGGAATCAATCCTCATCACGATTAAGGACAAGGTCTTTCACCTCCCAGTGCTCCCTTTGATCCAAAAAGCCACATCCCTCTCACTGAGGAGGCAAGCCGTGCCTTTGCCCAGCTGTGGGCGAGCAGCTGCATGTCAGTGCTATTCCTGGCAAATATGGGTCTGTATCCGCTCAGGGAGCATGTACAGCCAGCCTGTGAACTGAATTCCGGAGTGCCGCGTCCCTGATTCTGTGTCAGTGGGCATGTGCTTTGCATATCCACGTACACTTGCAGCCAAACATCTCCATACCAGCACCCCGTGCTGCTGGCTGCGGTGTGTAGGAGTAGCTGGAGGCTTGTGCACATGGAGAGTGTTTTGTCTCCGAGCTGTGCATGGATACACGCACAGGCTGGAGGTGAAAATCAGTCCTGGGCACACAAACACACGTGCAAGGGCACACGTCCGAGCGAAGGGGGCTGCCGTGGGCTCTGAATTTCTCACATTTGCTCGGGCAGCGCCTCCCGAGCTGCCTGTGAGTGTCCCCGCACAGCGGGACCACGCATGAATGGTGCGGGCGAGGTGGGCGCGCGCCTGCGCCTTTGCGTATTTATAACTATGGGAACACAAATCTGGGCATCCACAGCCTTGCAAGGACCTGCGTGTGTGCGTCGGGAGCGCGCTGCTCCCCGTGCATGGCTGAGCAAGGAGATGCCACAGCTCCCCCTCGCCTTCTCCAGCGCGCAGGGACAAACGCACCTGGCCGCAGGTGTGCAGAGGGAGGGCGGGCGAGCAGCAGCAGCAGCACCAGGCAGCGCTGCTCCCGTGTGTAAGAGCGGCGGATGAGCGAGCAAACAGGTGTGCTCCGCGCACCTTGGCCAGGCTGGATGGGCGCCAGCACCTCCGAAGCGCTGTGAGGGCTCCGGCCATACTCCAGAAAAAGCCGCAGCCTGAGCAGGCAGGAGATGGTTGCCGGCAGTGCCCCGGTGCCACGCAGGGCAGGTGAAGCTACGCGCCGTAGGTGTAGAGTGACACACGGGCGGGCGGGCACGGGTGGCTGCGCACACGCAGGGACGGATCCAGATGGATGGCACCCACGGAGGAGGATGTTGCGTGCCGTAAATCTGCGCGGAGGCACGGCCGTGGGCATCGCCCCCGGAGCTCCGCAGAGCCGGGGCTGTGGCACAGTGCAGCTCGCTCGAATGCGAGCGTGGCTGCATGTGCAGGCTCGAGCACGGCCAAGGCAGCCTGTACCGGGTGCGTAGCGCAGCACCGGGGCTCCGGCGGCTCCTGCGGGCACCATGTTCCCCAGCAAAACCCTTCGTTTGGCCATTTTCCCCCGGCTTGGGGAGGGGGATACACACACGCGCGCTGCGAGGTGGGCTCCGTCCGCAGAGTCCGCTCCAAATCTCATGTATGGGCATCCCTCCTCACCCTGGAACGGCAGGAGCTGGGGAATAACAATAGCAGACGGCCGGGGAAGCGATTTGGGGAAAGAACCCCCCTCCCCTTTCCTACATCCAGATCGATGGAGAAAACCCCGACCAAGACAAACAAGCGCTATGCCAGCCCCCGTCCCCGCAGCCTGGGATCGCAATCCTTACCTTTGCGCACAGCAGGCGAGACAAAGAGCTGCTAAAGCAGAGACGATTCCACTCAATCTGTCTGCCTGAAATGTCCACATTTCCACAAAGACGAAGGATGAAAAAAAAAATCTTTGGAGGGGAGGGGAAGGAAAGATGGATCTTCTGAAATCCCCCTCCAAAAAAAGGGGGGGAGGGAAAAAAGGTTGTTTATAGTACCCCCCCAAAAAAAAAGGGGGGGGGGAAAAAAAAAAAAAAACCCCCCCCCCCCCCCCCCCCAGTTAATGATTTCCTAGAGAAAAAGAATAATGAAAAAAAACTAAAAAATGAGGGGGAAAAACACCCCCCCACTCCTTCAGTGCCAGTCAAAGAATTCGTTTCTTCTTCCTTTCAGCATCCTCTCAACAAGAGACATCCTCTGGCAATGGAGAAAATCCCAAGAGAAAGAAAAATAAAATGCCCCAAAATGGGCTCAGCAAAATGTGAAATTGAATCTCACAGGTACACGGTAGAAGAAGAAGAAGAAGAAGGAAAAAATTAAAAAAAAAAAAGAAAAAGTAAAAAAAACCCAACTCAGTGTCCCCTGAGCACTCCACTTGGATTATTTTTCCTCCTGGTCTTTTGCCATCCGGTTCTGCAGATGTTGCATGGCTCCTGCTACCCACCTTCAGAGAGGAGGAGGAGGAGGAGAAAGAGCGTGTGTGTGTGTGTGTGTGAGAGAGAGAAAGAGATAGGACATGTGAGTTTTCGAGCAATATGATTTTATTTTGGATTTTACCTACTTGCTCCCCCTTCCTCTTTATTTTCCGAGGGGGAAGGGGAAGCCAGCCAGCCCCACTGTGCAGTTATTTTATTTTAGGGAAATCTCAGGCTCGTCACTTGGGAGGTTTGGAGCTTTGTGAAAAGGCTAAAAAGGGGGAAAAAAATTAGGAAAAACAAATGCAGCCCGGTAAAAAAAAAATACATATATGCATGTGTAGCAAAGGAATAAATCCCTGTCTGCGGAAAGCACTGCTCTCGCGGAGAGGGCTGGATGTCTCCCTAGCGCTGTTGCCGCAGCTCCTGTGGAGTTTTGCTGCTCATTGCAAAGTCACAAGAGGAGGGGAGGAGAGAGGGAGTTTGTGGTTGGGGAGGGGGACTCTCCGGACAAATTGGGATCCTGACGTCATGGCTGACAACATTAACCCCTACTGGCTTGCGGAGGGGATGGATGAGCATTTTTGCTGTGGCTCATTTGGAGTTTTTTCCCCCAGGGACGTGGGCACGGGGGAGGTGATGGGAAAGGTGATGGCGTTTTGGCAAGCGGGGGGCTGCGCCTGGGCGACAGTGGCTCAGCTGCAAGCGCTGATGGGTGCTCTGGTTGCCTGAAACACTGTCATCAGCACAGGCTGAGCTTCCTCCTGCAGCCACTGAGATAAAGAATAAGGTGATTTACTCAGAATGTCTCCATGCCACAAGAGCAGAGTGGCCTGGTGGCCTCCTCCTGAGGCACTGGGGAAGATCTGGAGGCTCTGGTGCGGCTGGAGACTTCCCCAGGCTGGGGAAGCCCATTCCAGGAGGGATGCTCAGCTCTCCCTGAAGGATTCTGTGTTATGTATACAATGAAGTTTGTGGGAAAAGAGAGCCTGAACTTCCAGAAATGCTGCTGGGGATCAGCTCCTGCTGCTGGGGCTCTGCCTGCTGAGATGGCAACAGCCACTGAAATCCTCACAGCTGTGCACCAGCCTCTGATCTTTGTCTTAAAAAAGTAATATAATTAAGGAACTCGACATCAGGCATGCAGTAATGTACTACCATGAAGGATTTTTTTTCCCCTAGGAAAAAGAAGAGATCCAGCAGCACTTTGAATGCAGAGCAGAAGCCATGGCTCCAGGAGGAAACATCCAAGCTCTCACCACCCTGGATGGGATCTCCTCTGCACCTGCCCGGCAGCTCAGAGCAGCCCCTCTGAGCAGGTGAGTCGTGGTTTGCACCTGCGTGTGGATGGTCTCCAAAGCCCTCTGGGACAAGGGACAAGAATGTGTCCCTGCAGCTGGGCACAACCAGGTCCAAAATGCCTCTGAAGGGGCACGTGGCAATATCCAGCAGCCACCAAGCAGCTCCTCTGTCCTGCCCTTCCCTGCAGGGAGAGCTGCCCTGCCCAGCCCAGCCTGGGAGAATCCTTGTCTCTGGGGCTCCTGATGCTCTTTTCCCTCATGCTTGGCTTGACTCTATGTGGTTTCCTCATCAGAGGCACGCCACAGATCACATGCTCCCAGCCTCCCTCTCCCAAAAAACGCGGTGGGGAGCGACCTTTCTGAAGAGCTTCCCCCTGGCAGGCCAGGCTGGGCTGCTGCCATGCAGAGACATTAAACCAAGGAAAAGCTGAGTGCTGTGCTCTGCTGGCCTGGTGTTACTGCAGGGAGGTCCTGGGGGTATGGGGCTTGTGGGGAAAAGGAAGGCTCAGGGAAGGTTTAACATCTACAATGAGGCTGTGCTAGAATGGGAGGGGAAAAGATCTTCTCAGCTGCTGCTGAGGTTGGTGGAAAAGGGTCTCTGCTTGGTTTAGCACCCAGACCAGCCCCGCTGGTTCAGACTTAAGCAAATAAGGCTCAGAGCAGTGATCTCCACTGCCTTCTCAAAGCCCAAAGCAGGTAAGTGAGACTCATCACATACCAGTGAATGTGTCTGCCTATGTGGACTTCTACTGCAGGCCACTCACTTTGGCCTCCCATGGGGAATCCAGGGTGCAGGGACCTCACCAGGACACCCAGCTGTGGCTGGTGATATTTCACTGCATTGTAGCCCAGAGTGAGCCTGTCTGCCTGGGCTCCCAACTGGCTGACCACTGTGCCCTCAGGATGCTCCTGGGCTTCCACACACCCGATGTCACAAGCAATTCATGCTTTGTCACCCTCTGCACCCCCCCCCCCCCCGTGGCTGAGGGGTCTGTGGGAGATGGGCAAACAGGATTTCTCCACAATCCTGTTGAAGAAGAGGAACCAGCCCAGCAGATCTGGTCCTGCAAGACGTCTCCATGTGCCCATGGAGCACCAGGATCCCTGAGCTGCCTGGTGCCATCAGGTGCTGGCTGTTGCACAGGTACAGCTTTTACCTCCTCTGATGCTGCCAGCACGCAGACCTCCTGACAGCAGTGACTTTCTGAAGCATTTTTTGATTTAAGCTGCTGGGCACCAGGGAGGAGCTCTTGAGGAGATAAGAAGCATTTGCTTCTGGGTACCAGAGGCCCCATTTAGCTCTGCCTGGTCCCTTTCCATTCTGGCCCCTTTGCTCTGCTCCCTCCCACCAGCTATGATTGCATGTTACTAGCAGGAAAGGTAAGTGGAAAGCAAATGTCAGAGGCATACATGAAGAGGAAAAATTATGCTCACAAATGGTGACATTTGTGCTTGCAAGTTCACCCAGTCAGGAGCAGAAACCGTGTCACATGAATTATCTGGCCATTCAGCCACAACGGGGAAACTTTGGAAAAGCTGGCTGCTTGGCAGGGAATGCATCCAAAGGAGCTGCTGTGTGCTCCTGAATAACCTACCTGGAATTAAGGGCTGCTCTGGAGTCAGTCACCCATCTCTGCTGGGTCTTGTGAAGGCTGATGCACAGTGATACCTGACTATGCTCACTGAGGGCTTTGTTCCTTGCCCCCCAGAAGATGGGCATCCTCAAGATGCCATCCCCTCCCAGAATGCCAAATGCTGTGGTTCTGGGAGTTCCCGTGCTGGGGGCTGTCTGCTCTCCAGTGAGGGCTCAGTGATGGGTTTTTCTGAAGTTCACATTCTGAGCCTGCAAATGTCTGTGAGAGGCTGCTGGAGACGCTGTGCTGTGGCTGCAATCACCCTGCAGAGGCCATGGAGCATCGTGTTCATGGCCATTTGCTGTCCTCCACTACTAAATCGCTCATTTTCACTCTTCTCTTACTTGTTGCTCTGCTGCAAGCTCCACACCCTGGCCTCCCTTCTTCTCCAGTGGCCACTGTAGGCTCCAAGCCCCAGGTGCTGCTTTTCCCAAGGGCTTGCCATCAAGGTGAAAAATCGTCCTTCTCCCCTCTCCCAGGCAGCTGGAGAGCTGGCTCTTCTGCCCAGCCAACCATTCCCAGCAGAAGATGGTTGTTCTTCTAAAGCAGGAAAAGGACAAGAGTGGAGAAAGAAAAAGAACTTTTATTAAATCAGAAATTCAAGCAAAGCCCTGCAGAAAAGGAGAAAATACACACTCTTAGAGCTGGCATTTCTGTGTAGAAGGTAGAAAACAGCCTGAAAGTAAATGAAGTGCACCTCATGAGGTGGAACTAGAGACAAGCAGAGGCCCGGGGAGTTTTCTCGCCTGGTCTAGCACACAGCCTCTGTCTCCTGCTGCAGCTGCATCCAGGACTGAGCTCACCAAGCCAAAGAGCCTTTGCAATTCCAGTTCCAGGTTCCTGCATGAAAGGCTTCCCTCAAGCTGTCCCACAGGACAAATGCTGCATCATCCCCCACAGTGCCATCTAAACACTCTCATGTGCTGGCAAGGAAAGACCACAAGTCACAGCCCCCATGGACTGGTGGGGCTGACAGCTACCAGCAATGTCTTGGGAAGCTGTGGCTCCTGTTTGGGAGCATCCTCTGATTCACAAACGCCTCCTCACGTGTTAGCCCAGGAGCCTCTCTGCTTGGACACACCATGTGCTAGATGTTACATATTCCCGAGGAAATGCCTCAGAGTGTATTCACAGGGTTCCCCATCTTTGCTGAGTTAAAGATCCTTCACCACTCTGCAACGTAGTGCAGACTGGCCAAGAGTAAGTGGAAATGCTGACCATTCTTAGGAAGTGTGAATGGAAGAACTAATGAGAAGAATTTGCCTGCAGTCCTGTGTGTCCCGTGTGCTCAAATCTCTGTAAGTAGAGCATGGAAAGTGTGGTGGGAAGGGAGAAAGGATTGTCCATGGGAGCTGGGTTCATGCACCACCTCCCATTCCAGCCTGTCTTCAAGCTTAGGAGGCTGCAGACAACGTTTAGGTTGGGCTTTCCTTCACCTGGGGAATGGTCCAGCTGAGCCACGGTCCTTTGGTTCTGAGAGTGCAGAGGTTCTGTGCTGGCTGTGGTTGTTGATAGCTGTGATTGTTGAGGTTTAGCTCTTGTGCCTACAACGAAAGAGCATCGCTCCCAATGCCACAGCCGCCTCCTGCCACGCATAGACAGCCTGCAGGGTGACAGTGACACCGTGCCGAGCCCATGGCACAAGGGCAGCCGGCTCCAGCCACGCCCGAGGTGGGTGATAGGGAAGCCAGGTGAGTCAGGTCTGCAGGGCAGCCTCAGGGCTGACACACATCCCCAGCAGAGCTGTGGTGCCAGGGCAGGTGTGACTCCATCCCTGCACGGGTGCTGAGGGATGCAGAGCCCCAACCCTGTGGATCCGTGTCTATCTCTAGGTCTCCTGGTTGGTTTTCTCTTTGCATTTCCATGGTGGTGCTCAGGAGGAGCAGTAATGCCCCTTGAGACTGGCATTTCTGATCGTGTTACGACTGGCAGTGTGAAGGGCACAAGGCAAGGAAAAGGCCCTTCAGCCCCTGCAGACAGTTAAGAAGTGCCAGAAAATGCCTCCCTGCTCATTATTGTTAGTGAGGGAATCTGTTCTGAAGCAGGGGGCTGGGCCCCTGTCCCACATTAGACCTTCCCACCTCAGAGGGTGCAGCACCTCTCACTCCTAGGGATGCTCCTTCCCACCTGTGCCAGCAGAGGAGTCACCTTCTGAGTCAGAGCTCCTGGTCTGAGTCATGGAGCTACAACAAAAACATCTGGAAGCAGCAGCGGAATGGATTACAAGGATCGAGGTAAAAAATCCCGCTCCTGACCACCACGTGGAGCTGCGGATGGCTCCAGCTCCTCTTTCTCCCTCTGACCCTGCAGCTCTCCTGTCCTGAGGAGGGCCAGGGCTCAGCACCAGCACCCAGGAGGCAGGAGGAGCTGAGAACCCCAGCTGCTGGTCCCTGCTGGCTGCAGGGACGATGTGTTCCCAGAGCAGATGCCACCTGCCTCCTCCAAAAGCCCTGCAGCATCCAGAACCTGCTCCGAGGGGACACTGCAAAGGTCACAAGAGAGGGTCCCTGGGGACACCTGCACCTCTATCAGCCTCAGGGGGTCAGGCCCAGACGTCCTGCAGTCCTCCCATGTGTTTATCCCGTGACAAAGCTCGTGGTGTGCCCTCCACAGGCAATGCCCCTTCCTCCAGGTCATTCACTTGAACAGGACTGGGGCCAGTAGTGATCCCTGGGGAGCAGCACCAGTTACAGGCCTCCCGCTGGACTTGGTGCCACCATCAGAACCCTCTGAGCTCTGCCACTCAGCCAGTTCTCAGCCCACTGTCCAATCCCAACCTCTCGATCTCCCCACCCTCACTACGAAGATGTCATGGGAGCCAGCGTCAAAAACTCTGCAGGAGTCAGGGCAGACAGGAACCACTGCTCTCCCCTCATGCACCCAGCCAGTCATTCCTTCCCCAAAGGCTCTCACATCGCTCAAGCATGATTTCCCCTTGCTGAACGCATGTTGACTGCTCCTAGTAACCTTCTTTTCCTCCACATGTGTGGAGATGACATTCAGGATGAGCTGTTCCATAACCTTTCCAGGGATGCAGCTGAGGCTGACTGGCCTATAGTTCCCTGGGTCCTCCTTCGTGCCCTTTTTGAGGACTGGAGTGACTGGGCTTTTCTCCAGGCCCCAAGTACCTCTCCTGTTCCACATGACCCGTAACTGTGATGAGATTATGGCTCTGTGACCATGCAGAGATCTCTAAACCTTCCTATTTATTCCCCATGCCGTGTGCATTGATGCACAGGCATTTCAGAGAGCTAATGGAGCATGAAAGTTTCCAATAAAGGGTGCAAGAGGATCCCCTAACCTGTCAGCCTACAGCTTTCCAGTGTCACACCATGCCAGGGGGCTGCTATGCTCAGTATTTTACCCTGGAGCAGATCAGGACCCTCTTAAGCATGTGCTGGATCAATAGGTTCCCACTGGTAGTGCCCCATTAAAGCTGGGAGCTTTCTGACTTCCCAAATTTGGTCTCTCTCTGTTTTGACTGGACACCTCAGCCAACTCGCAGGCTTCTGTCTGTGATGGAGACACTCCCGGGTGCAGCTTTCAATGTGCAGGAAGGCACATGCAAAATGTGCTTTCTGAAGGCATGCCCTGCTCTGGGAGAGGTGTGCTTCCTTCCTCTAGCACTCCTCCTGCCTGGGACAGGGCATTTGCAATGCATTCCCACTGGGAACACGATGTGTGCCCCTCCTGAGCTCAGCATTCCGTGTAGGATAACTCATGTGTGTTTTCCCATGGTGCTTAACTACTGCAGTGGTTGCAAGAGGCTTTGGCTGACAGCTCTAAACAGGTGGCTGAGCTCTGAGTGACTTTTATGACCTGAAAAGGGTGATAATTGTGCCAAAATTTGCTCTCAGGAGTGTTATATGGCTGTCAGGAAACACGATTTGTGCGTTACAGGTTGGGAGACAGTGAGACGCATGTCCTGCTCCTGAGATGGATCTGACAGTCTATCAGCCCGCTGATGGACTGCAGTGGGCAGTCCAAGACAGCAAGCACTCTTGGGTCATGCCTCAGCTTCTGGAGCCATTTCGGCGTTTGCAGTTGTGAAAACAGAACTCCCGTGTAATTACACAGCCCTGTGCAGCCTGAGGGTGGGAGAGCTGTTAAATAGCTCCCGGGGTGACACGAGGACCATACCAGGGTTTCCCACCGCTCCAAGTGGGGCTGTGCCTGGAGGGAGCAGCTGACTTCCAACAAAGCTCAGCGTGGGACTTTCCAGGTGCCAACTGGTGAAGCAAGGAGCTGCAGCTCCTCCAGTGACTGCTGGAGACCCCTCAGACCTGCCAGCAAGGCAGGTGAGGTCCCTCTCTGGAAGAGCAGGAGGAAAATCCCCTCCATCTGCAGTTTGTTTGGGAGCTTGGGAGTGAAATCTGTGCGATGCTGCGTTGCCTGGCAACAGGCTGAGAGTGATGGAGCACAGGGCAGGTCTTCTCCAGGCTGGGGAGCTGCAGCCCCAGCCACGGCGGCTGCCTGTGTGTGTGCAGGGAGCAGATGGAAGGGGGAGAGGGACTTGGAGTGAAGACATGGTCACAAAAACGTGAGAAGAACCAAGAGGGATGTAAAAGTCTAACTGAGGGTAGGGAGGAAGAGAGAAGTCAGGGAGCGGAAAGGGAAAGGAGAGCCCAGAGAGGACATCTGGCCACTCAAGGAGCTGCAAAGGCTCCTGGCTGTCACCTCCCAGGGACAGCTGCTGTCTCTCCTCAGGTGTGCCCCAGCTTTGACAAAAGAACTGCAGGAAAATGCAGTTTTCCTCTGAGCACCTGTGGTGATTCTGCACCTCTGAGGGATTCATTCCCACAGTCCTGCTGCCCTCACAACCTCAGACGTTTGGAAGCTGATTGCACTGATTTGGGCTGAGGGAACTGTTCTGAGCAGGGATCATCCACACAAGGCTACGTTGGGAACAGCCCAGAGAAATCCCTGGGAGGGTTCCACTCCCAGCTAAACTTTTTCGAGGGAGCACTGGGGCTAAGCGGTCAGGCAGGGTCAGCACAGAGGTTGTGAGTCTAAGCTTAATTTCCTTTGTCTTTAGCTGGAAATGATAATATTTATTTGAAAATAATAATAAAAAAAAAATAATAATAATAATAATGAAAAGAGATAGAAGGAAGGAAGGGAGGGAGGAAAAGAAAGAGAAAGAGAAAGAAAAAGAAAGAAAGAAAAGAAAAGAAAGAAAGAATGAGAAAGTAAGAACGAAAAAGAAAGAAAGAAAGAAAGAACAATATAAGATCAGGACAAATGACATGCAAAGCAAGTGGTTTCCATCCATACTAAATGCTTTGGGTCTCAAAATCCCTCTCAAAGCCACAGATCTCCCTGTATCTCCCTGTACATCTGTCCTTGCATTTGCATCCAGAGCAGAGGGGACTCCCTGCCAGACTCCTCCAAGAAATTTATTGAAGTGCTGTTTTGCCCCACACATGAGGTTTCCCCAGCTCTCTCTTCTCACCTTTCAGCCCATTTTTATCACTAAATCAGGGTGCAGGTTGAGCTCAGCTCTCCACACCACTCCCCTGACACCAAGACTGCCCCTGCACAGAGCACATTGCAGAAAATTACATCCCCGTCCCTTTGGCCACCCTCTGGCTTCCCCTTTTGCTGTTTGAGCCTACCCACACCATCCCACAGAGGCCTTTGGAGAAGGAATTCATCCCTGTTTCCTCTGGGACACGTAAAACAAGGTATTCTGTTCACACTGACACTGAGAGAGAGCAGTCGGTTTGTGATGGACTGTGATTTCCCTGTGCTCAGCTCTAGACTCTTAATAATTAAAACTTTTATCTCAGTACTTTCCATTTTGGTGTTTTTTTCACCTGGTCTGACTATAAACAATGCTGTAACAGGACTTGGACCTGGCAGGAAATTCCAAATCCAGCAGTTAACTCATCCCAATTTGAGAAGACGAACGAAAACACTTTAAGCACAGCTGCTTCTGAAATGTCGGGATAGTTTTGTTTTAGCTGTACCTTCCCTGTCATTTATAATAGGAGGCAATACTAAATTTACCCTGATAAGTACTGCAACACTCATCAGAACAAAGCCTATTACAATTTTCTATCGTGAGTACGGAGGGGAAAAAATAATTCTCTCTCCGTGGAACATCTCCACTTTGTACCGTGTTTTCCGAGAAAATTAATTCTCTTTCTCTCTCTTTAAAAATTAAGGCTCAGCACAGCACCTGGGAGCAGCAGGGGAGGCAGCATTCCTGGGAGCTGGTGCTCCTTGCAGGGTGAGGCAGCTGGAGCCCAGGACGTGTGCTGGTCACACTGACTCTGTGTCAGCTGCACTGCTGGCCACGGCTGTCCTTGCCTCAGCTTCCCAAAGAAAATCACCTTTTTTTAAAAAAGAGTAGCACTCCAAAATGTGGACAGAGGAGGGTTGCAGCATGTTCCCTGTGAATCCTCTCCCAGGCATCCCCGTAGCAGGCTGCTGTCCTTCTCACTCCACTGCCTTTTCCCAGGCAGAGCTATCTATAATTGAAGCAATAGCCGAAACATCTGATTTTCCACCACCCAACACCTCCTGCTGCAGCTAGCACCAGCCTAAAGTGAGTGCATAAAGTGACATAACACTTTAGTAACATGTTACATTTGCTTTATGCTGGTGCCAGCTGCTGCAGAAGGCAGTGGGGAGTGAGCTGAAGCTGGAACAGGAGGTTTTGGGAAGCTGTTGCCCTAAATCCAGGCCACACCTCACACACAGAGTGACCCCAGGCACGGATAGAGGGGTGCAAGATTTCTGAGGGCATGCCCATTTCTTCCTCACCAAAAGGTGCTTCTAATGACTTCCATTCAGGTTTTAAATGGATGTTTTCTGTGCTCACCAAATCCATGGAGGGGGAACGTTTCCATTTTGTGAAAGTCCATAGGGGAAATTAACTTTTCCGAGGAAACAGCAGGGAGGCGAGAGAACAGAGCAACTGGAAGGAGAAGGGTAAAGCACTCCTGCAAAGCTGCTGGGTGCAAACCTCCTCCTGGAAGGAAAGGCAGCTTCCCTCACGAATGGGAAGCAAGAATGGCCACAGCGCTCAGCTTCCCTGCGGGATGTGCAGGCAGGAGGAGGAGCAGGGACCTCTGGGCTGGGCCATGCTGGGACCCAGCAAAGCCTCAACTCCCACTTCCTGGCAACACCACCTTTTCCTTTGCTTACTTTGGTGCTTCTGGCCCTCACCTGCAACCCAAAAGGCTGTGGGTGATGAGCAGGGGCTGGGCTAAAACACGATGTGGGCACCCAGAATCACAGCACGGCCTGAGTTACACATTGGGCTGCTCATGACTTCCCACAGCCAGCAGCTACTCGTGGTGGGCTTGCAGATATCACCAATGCATTTTTGCTTGTTTCTCTCACTGAATAAAAGCAAATCCCCCTGCTGCCTTCCCTGGGGTCCCAAGGGAAGCCAGCTGGCGAGCCTAAAAACCCCATAGCTCCAGCTCAATTCAGGCTTTTGCATCTTCTTGGGTCCCCTTTAAAGGAGGACACAGCACACCAGCACCCTCACTGGAGTGAGCTGACCTGTATTTCTGCTGCTCCCTTCCTCCAGTGTCCGCTCCCCAGAGCAGGGGAGGCTTTTCTTCCACGCTTGGAGAGGACAAAGCACTTTGTAGACAAAACCATAAGGGACAGGCTCCAGAGACAAGGCCGGAGGCAAAGACAGAGCTGGATGCCTCTGTCCCCAGGGAACCTGCACCTGAGGTGCCTGAGCCAGCAATCACCCAGCAGAAGGAAGAGCTCCCGAGCCTGCTTCCCAGCCCCGCATCCCAGCTCCTGGCTGCGAAGCTGTTTCCCAGACCTCCAACACAATTCTTCCAGCAGTGCCTGCCCAGCTCTGCAGACAAAACTGAACCAACAAATCGGCGATGCCCAGGCATTAATCACAGAAACGCTGGTAGAAAGAGAGCTCCGGAGATCCAGTCCAACCTCCCCTCACACTGCGAGCCATCCACGCAGCACGAGACAGCCCTGATCCAAGGGGATTCCTGTTTTCCCAGGCTCGGGTAGGTACTGGTTGATGTGCTCCTTCTTTCTCTCCCAGCACAAGCCCTGTGCCGTGTCCCCATGCTGCCACGCTGACACCTTTCTGCCTCAGGAACAAGGTGTGACCTCAGCACTGGGCAGCAGATCCACTGTTCCTCTGTCCACGGAGTCAGCCAACACCCGGAGGCGTTGTCTCCTGGTGGTGCCGCTCACATTTACACCCACAGCTCTTGAGGCTTTAAGGGGACTGGAAAGGCTCTTTGCTTTATTAAATTTAATTCACAGTGGAAGTGCAGGGGTCAGGAGGAGGCTGTTTTTCGTGCCAAGATGTCCTGATTAAGTCAAGCTCTGCTGATAGCATCTTAAAAGCGCTGGAGAGGGGTAAATCATCTCCCAGCATTGGAAGTTCTGGGGGAAAATGACCCCAAAATGCACTTGTTAAGAGTCAGAATCGGCCAGGCACGTGCACGTCCCTCTGTCACGAGCCCGTGACCCCCAAGGAAAGCGGAGTGGCCCCTCAGGACCCAGGGGCTGGCAGGCTCTGTTGACATGGCAACGCGGGATGCCGGAGCGGGGGCCGGTGGGCCGGAGTTTGCAATCGGCAGCACGGAGAAATGTTTGATAGATTTAAAAACCGCCAACCTCACACACTGTCGTTGTCTCCTTCCCTCCGTCCTCCCTCCTTCCCTCACTCACTCACTCCACCTTGTGCTGCCAAATTGAATAACGGCGTTGTTGTGCTGGGAGAAAAACGGCAGCATCCGTAGCCCGGCTATCAGGGAGAGGGGCAGAGAGGGTTGAACCGCTCTTTTTCCTGTCAGTCCCCCATTTTCTGCCGGATTCTCTCCCTGTGGAGGCAAAGGCAGGTGGTTCCGGCAGGAGGCTCAGGCTCTGTTTGTGCACTGATATCCCATATTTGTCATCAACACTCTGGACTACTTTACCCTCCCCACTGCAGGATGGAGAGGGTAACTCTGGGTTGCCTTTTTTATTTTTAAAATGGTTCAAGATGCAGGGCTTTTCAAGCATTAGGTAATTCTTGCTGACCATTAGAATTCACACAGAGAATTCCTTAGGGAGCACAGGGGAGTGAAGAGGCAGAGGGGTTAAAAAGGCAGATTTGTCTGCATGGCCAAAACCTTCACATCTTCCACAGGGGATCTCTGGGGTGCTGGAGATGAGATCAGGAGTCCCTGCACAAATAGCAACTGCAGAAGTCCCTATTCCCACTCCAGGGGTGACGTCCCAACCCAAAGGAGTTTGTCCCTCACAGCAGCAGGCAGGCACGTGTTACCTTCCTGCATGTAATTTGGGGCAGTGTGACACCCACACAGTGTCACAGGGGTCTGGCTAATGCCAGGATAAACATCCTGCTGCTTTTGGTCTGGGCATGATGTCAAGGGCATGTTTCACTGTGGTTCTGGTTTCTCCCTGGCCAGATTGCTCCAGGCTGCATTTGAGGTGTCCTGCAGGGGCCCACTGAGGTTCCCCTCCGGCAGCACCCAGCTCTGCAGTGGTTCTGTGAGCCTCGTGCTTCACACACAAACCAGGGCTTTGTGTGTTGCTCCTCCCCAAACCACAGGCCGAAAGCGATGGGTGGTTCTGGGAAGAGTCACCTGTGACAGCTGGAAATGCTCCACCAGCAGGGCACCCACCCCAAAGAGCTTTTCCTTAGGATGGTACAGCTGTGTGACAGCCCCGAGTGCATCACCAGGCCCCAGCTGCCCCAAGCACCCCACCTGGGGGATGGGGTGTCCACCTGTATCTTCCCCAGCATTACGGGGGCCTGGGTCTCTGTGGCTCCTTCTGCAGCCCGTGTCCAAGAGAGAAGGCAGCCAGCAGAGGTACTTCTGGAAAGAAGGTACCAATTGAGTCCCCTACAGTGCAATTTCTATTGTAATCCTTCCTAGATGAGCAGAACATGAGCCAGTTCCTGCTCCTAATCCCTCGTCAAGGGTGAAGGTGACCTTTCCCTTGGCAAGGGGGACAAGAAATATTCTGAGGTCACCATGGAGGTCTGTGCCAGAGCAGTGTTCTGTCACTAAAACACACCTCAAACTCCAGACAGGGGCTTAGGCTCTGATGTTTTGCACTCAGCAGGATCTGAATAGGTGAGGAGACACTTGTGTCCCTTTCTCATGAGGGTGAAAAGGCAGAAGGGGTTGGTCAGTCGGAAGAGCCCAGGTCCTACATCTCCTGGGCTGCCTCGCTTGTACCTCCTGCACACACAGGAGCACAACTGCTCCATCTGAGGGGACAGGCAGGACCCTCCCATGGCTCGAGGGGCTCTCAGTGACAGCAGCTGAGGTGTTGGCTCTCACCAGGGACTGAGATTTT
Organism: Oreocharis arfaki; assembly: GCA_013398015.1. NCBI lineage: Eukaryota > Metazoa > Chordata > Aves > Passeriformes > Paramythiidae > Oreocharis > Oreocharis arfaki. The sequence goes on from VZRR01001794.1 coordinate 442,746, forward strand.
TAATCCCTTCCTCAGTGCTCTGCCACCTTCCCCCGACCCTTGCAAAGAGGCACAAACGCCCCTGGATTTCCTTGGGGAGACCTTGTGTGGTTTTGTGCGAGAGCTGAGCCCTGGTGCTGCTGATGGCAGAGGGAGGAATCCCCCATCTCTGGAGGGGGATGTGGCTGCTGTTTTCCCACAGCTCTGGTTGGTGTGCAGGGAAGAGGAATCTGCTCCAGCAGCTCGTCACTGCGCCAGCTCCAGTCGCGGGCGGCAGAGGGAATCCCTCTGCAGGGAGCAGTTCGGCTGAGCCCAGCCTGACAGGCATCCTCCACACAGCCCCCCTGAGCAGCATCCCACCCCCATCCCCCCCAGAGGAATCTTCTGAGCTTCCTCTCTCCCCTGTTCTTTTGTCTGCCCCAGCACAAGCACCTCTCTCTCCTGACTTTCTTCTGCCTCGCTCCAGGCAGAAGAAGAAGCAGCTTTCTGTGCTCAAAATAATTTCTGCTCAGGGAATTCCTCTCCCTCCCTCTCCTGTGGTATTTCTCGCTGGCCTTTGCCCTAAAAGATGTAGTTGAGCACTAGCCCAAACATCATCTCCCACTGGTGATCTGCAGCAGCCTGGATGACTTTAAAACCCTCCTGCAAAAACATCTTTTTTCAAAACCAGAGCATGAGAGAAGAAGGCTTTGCTCTCCGGGTGGGGTGTTTGCTGAGGAATTATTCTAAGCCCTGAATATCTTAGTGAAGTGCTGTGCTCACCCAGGGTACTCCCAGCCTGAGAAGGAACAAAATCTGGGCCTGGGAGCAGCAACCTTGGCACTGCTGCCAGCACCCATCTCCCTTCCAACCACAGGAAGGTGCCAGCCTCCAGCAGCCACCTGTGGTACCAGAGAGAACCTCTGTGTCCACCCCACAGACTGCAGTAAAATAACCTGCCATTAATCACCTGCAGATGACAATCAGCATATTTACTGATTGATAGGTGCTGTGCTTCTGTGGGAAGTCTCAGGCTGGGCTGGGTTAATCCTGGCAGCAGAATTGTGGGGTAGGGGTCTCTAGACTGTGATGAGGGACTCAGTGTGAGCAGTGCAACCAGATGCCCTCAGAGGTGGGTCTAAGGCGCTGCAGAGCCTGGCTTTTTTCATTTTTGATGTAATGGGGTATTATTTCTTGCTTCTGCCTCTTATTTTAGCCTTCCACCTTCTGTAATGAGCTGCTGGCTTTTGTGATTCCTCTGCAAAGTGTTGAGGGGACTTGAGCAGTTACTGCCCCAAATGTGTTGGGCTTTGCCTTTTGAGCTGGACCTAATCTTTGCTGAGCCCTGGGAGCAGCCTGGTTGCCAGAGTGCCGTGCTTGCTGTAATGTGCGTGTGTGTGTGTGGATGGGCTGCAGCTGCTGCTCACAGATTCAGCAGTGAGGTAAGAGGAGGAAGCTGCATGCATAACCTCCCTTTTGAAATACCACAGCAGCCTAATGCGAACCTGTGACGGGGGTAGAGCAGCTATTTTTAGCAAAACGCTTCAGGTGAGTCGAAACTTTCCCCTTTGTTGCCTGCATCTTCAAAGCTCTTCTTTCAGCCCGGAGAAACAAGGCTAATCAGCCTCTGTTGCTTCCCAGTTCTCCCGGCAGCGAGTCTGCAGGCTGTGGGATGCTGCTGCCAGCATGGGCACAGTGTTGCAGCCTGCCCTGCTCCGTGCCTCAGTGCAGGGTTGTCTTGGTTTGAAAGACAGACGTCTGTTTAAGGGAGGCAGAAGCCCCCTTTGAAATGGAAAATGCAACCCCCTTCCCTCCGGATTATTATAATTTTGAAATTAAGGGGCTTTCAGGCAAGGATATGAGAAATAGGAATAACCGTTCTTTACTAATTTATATATATAAAACAAAACAAAGCAATAAACAACAATGACTATGGCAGTTATAACAAAACAGCACAGTCACCCAGTGCAGCCTTCTCGGCTGCCAGGCAGCTTCCCCTCCTGGAGCAGTGCTGGTCACAGCTGGCAGCAGCGCTGGTGGCTCCCGGTGAGCAGGGTGGGTGCGATAGTTCTGGTGAAACAGTGGTCCTGTGGAAAAGAGTCTGGTCTTCACCTGAAGGTCCAGTGATGTAGCTTCTCGTCCTCTGGAAGTCCAGTGGAGAAAAGCTACCTTGTGCCTGAAAAACCTCTGATTATATGCAGGTGGGAAACGTTCAGTTCCTGCTCCCAGGCAGAGCATCTCACAATGGGGTGGTGAGGCACTGATGGGCCCATTAACAGAAGACAGTCCGGAGGGAGGAGGCAAAGAAACACTGCCCCACCTGGTTTCACAGCTCACGAAGATGGTAATAGAATACACTGCAACCCAGGACAAGGGTGAAAAAAAAGGGATCTAAAACCACTGTGGATATAAGAAAGCTGGGAAATGCCCCGTGTGGCCTTGCCTTCCAGATGGGCTGGGATGTACTGGAAGCTGCTCTTCGGGGTTTCTCCAGACCAGGAGCTGGAGGCAGGTGATGCTGAAGCTGTAGTGCCAGGGGTTTGAGGAGAGTGGCACTCACCCAGAGACTCTGGAGAACCCAGAGAAGACCCCAGACCAAATGTCCCCACTGGGCCCAGAGGAACATAAGGGATGTGGAGGGTGTGTGAGGAATGGGTGCACAGACTGCCAGGGCAGACAAGCCCAGGGGTTGCTTGGTTGGGGTCCCTCCCTGGCTTGAGCTGTTGTTGTGTTGCTGTGCCACAATTAAATAAAACACTTAAAGGAACCAGATTTCTGAGACTCTGCTGTGGGAAGCCCAGAGTGGAGCCTGTAAGAAAATATTGTCTGGCAGTGAGAGTGTGGAAGTGTAAGGAGTCAGATGGGGAGCCTGTGAAGGGACTTTGCTCCCAGCAGTGACAGTGGTGGTGCAGATGTGACCCCAGGAGAGGCATCTGAAGGGTCAGATGGCAAAGCTCCCTTGACAGTAGCTTTTTATTGTGGAATGGCCTCACCCAGCTGTGATAGTGGACAGAGTGGGTTGAGAGTGCCACCCACCCACCCCGTGCTCCCTGCTGAGGAGGAAACCTGGGCTGGCAAAGGACCACGACCTTAAATTCACTGGGTAGTACTGAGGATTGTTTGGCTTTTGTGTAAAAGATCCTTTTCCCCAGGTGACTGGCAGAGCCAGGCCCCCGGGGAGAGCAGTTCTGTCTTACCCACTTTCAGACCGTGCACTTAATGCAATCAATCTCCTCGCTTTTCTCCAAGATCTTCACTTACAACAAGATCCCTTGGCACCCTCTTTAAAAAAAGAAGCCTTGCTGACATGCCTTTATTGGGCTGCTCTTAAAGCCGGCACAATTAAACAGCACAGAAAGGAGCTGTTCTGCAGCCTGCATTCAGTTAGTAAATATTAATGCTGACTTTTTAAAGGTGAGTGGTGTGCTCCTGTGTTGCTGGCAGTTAGCTTGGCTGGTACAAGAAATGGCTTCACTTTTGATAAGGGTTCAAAGAAGGTTTGAACTCTTGGAGTTTGAGGCCAGAAGGGATAATTTGAATAAGTTTTTGGGGTAGGATATGTAGGATCCTATGTAGGATATCCTGAAGTTTCAGCTGGTTGATGAGCCCAGTAACTCCAGCTGGATGAAGGCAGAGGAGGTGTCTGGCAAGGGTTATTAGAAGGGTTGTATTTTGATTCACAGATCTCTTATAAACAGAAGATCCTCTGCAAACAGGGAATGCAGTTGCAGGCAATGCAATATTTAATTACCCCTGCCATTAAAAATGTGTGGTTTGTGACTTTTTCCCCTGACTGACTTCAAACTCTGAAGGACACTTCTGGCAGAGAAGTGTTTCTCCATCCTCCAAGCAAGTCTTGTTTCTCACCACCTTTCCCTCTCAGCCCCCACAGTCAGACTAACCCAGCTTTATGCAGAATTTAGAGGGCTTTGCATTCGCAGCTTCACTGTTAATGGTGTGACACCTGCAGTGTTCTACCACGGGCACAAGGTGTGGGAGTTGCTCAGCTGGAGGAGCAGGTCTGTAGCTCCTGGGAATGTTCATTTGGCATTTAAGCTCTCCCTGGGAGCTGGTGAGGATGTCTAGAGCTGTCCCCCCACTCCAGGCAATTACAAATTATCCCGTGGAAGGCCTGGGGTGAATGCCAGGCAGCCCATGCTGTCGGGGGGATGCTGTATTAAAAATGCAGTTTATCATCACTCCAAGAACTCTGGGACCCAATAGGTCACAAAAGGGAGAGGAAATCTGGCTAAAAGTCTGCCTGGAAGGCTGATGCTAATTCTCGAGGCTGCCACGGGTCCTAACCAGTAACAATCACGTGTCTTGTCTTGTGTGTCTTGTGTGCCTTGTGTGTCACGTGTCTTGTGCTGCCCTGACTCTGCCAGGGAGGTGCCGGAGGTTTCTCAGCCCCTCTTTGCACCTCCTTCATTCCATTCTGCATCTGCAGAAACCAGTGTGACTTTTGCCCAATCTAAAACCTAAGTGGACACAAAACCAAAAGCCGGGCTTGGCTGGTGAGACACTGGGTTGTGACACTTCACAAGAAAAAAAAAAAAAAAAATTATAAAGAAGGCAATTTATGCACCTCCATCGTACCTGGTAATGTAAATCTGCATTTAGCACAGGGGGAATTGCTGGCTCCATGGGGATTGAGGGCTGTTTGGCAAAGCAAGCACTCTGCCATCAAATGAAGAGATCAGCTACACTTCCCGGAGCCGGCAAGCCTGGGTTATATTTAACCCAGCAGTTTTCACACTGGGAGAGTAAGTACATACTTTATATCTCATTTCTGTCCTGGGTGCCATGGTGCATCGCAATTGTGGCAGTGGTGATCCATTCCCCATTAACACCTTTACAGGCTGCTTAACACATCTGAGGCTCCTGGAAGGTGGGGGAGAGGTGAGAGGGAGGCAGAAGCAACTGCAGAGCCTGAAGCCTCTGCTCCTGGCTCTCCTCCCTTCCCTGGCTGGCTTTGTGACATCCTCCCAGACCCGCAGGGAGCGGTGCTGGTGCTGGCAGAGAGTTGAATTCACTCTGGAATGTTAGGAGTGGATGAAGAGATGAAGCAAATAGAGGAAGAGGAGCAACCTCCCCACCTGAGGAGTCTGGGACAGCTCTGGAGGCTGAACAAGTGCTGTCCTGCTGCTTGTAGGACTTGGCTTGGACCAGGGTGGTCACCACCGTCTCTCGAGCCACCTAGCTCAGAACAGGAGTGACCTTGATGGGCCGAGGCTGAACCAAAGCAAGATGAGCAGGAAGGATCGAGATCTGTGATTGGTCTCCTGTCCTTCCTCTCCTCACCCTCTGGCAAATGCTGTTCCACAGATGTGATGCCCTGAGCTTGGCAGCCCTGGGGATGGCTCTGCTCAGGGCCTGCTTTCCCAAGAACATGAAGACCGGAGAGGTGTGATGCCTCAGCCTGGGAAAGGGGGTCTCTAGGCCTGGAGCAGGGAGGGAGAGCAGATAATGCTTGGGAATGCTGAATGCCCAGAGGTGAGTTGTCCTCTCAGCCCTGCCGGTGACAGCGGAGGCAAAGGAGACCACAGATGTCACTCAGTATTTCTCTGTACCCTGGGAGAAGGTGTAGCATCCAAAGCCTTTAATTAACACCAATCAACACCCTTTCTCCTCGTGGAGAGCCAGGAGTGGAAGCTGATGGGGGAGCAGGAGCAGAGCTGGACGGTGCAGAGCAGCCCCTGGGCACTGAGCAGTGTGACCTTCTGCCTTGCAGAAAGTCGAGGCTTTCCTGCCCCTCTGTCTGCCCCATGGAATACCTGGCATCAACAGCTCTGTTTACAGGTATACATGGAGAGCTAAAAACGCTTCACAGGAGCAGGCTTATTGACCAGGTAGTCTTAAAAAATAGGGGGACTTGGGGCGTGTTATCATAGCAACACGCTCAGTGTGGCAGCAAAGCTGATAGTCAAGAGCAAAGACTTTGCAGGACCTTAGGAACCCATCCCGAGCAGGTTTGGGAGAGTGTGAGGGGGCTAAACCCATTTCCTGCACAGTAAAGGCAGTATGGGTGCCTACTGAGGCCTGGGAAGGGGTGGAGATGTGGAAAAGAGGCAAGAGAGCAGGGTGTGGAAATCGCCGGCCAGATGTGTGTTGTGAAGGATGGAGTGTGTCCTGCCTGGAAGGGAACTGCTCTATGAGAAATGGCACTTGGGGCATGGGGTGAAAAGAGGGGCAGTGCTGGCAGCTTCATTTCAGGTTAATGAAAATATGATTAACAGTTGTAATTAACTGATGAAATGGTGACTAGTTCTCTGCCCCCTCCCGATGATTGATGAGGTGCAGAGACTGCCCGTGTCCGTGGTTTCTGCTTATGGCAGCACTCTGCAGTAGCTCAAACTTTCTGCTTCTGACTGGGGTCTGGTGGGGGTTTCTGTGGCTCTTGCTGCTGAGATGGGAGCGTGGAGCTGCCCTGAGGCTGCGCCCAGCCCTGCCTGGCTGGGAGGTTTCACAGCAGGGAAGGGAGTGCTGCAGCAGGAATGGGGTGAGGATGTTGATCTGTGGTGGAGCAGCTGCTCCAGAGCCAGGCTGGGAAATGAAACTTCCCAGAGGGCTAGCGCTGAGCTGCTCAGGCGCCTGCAGGAGGGGGCATTTCCTGATGTCAAGGGCTCTTGTGTGCCCTGGAACTGTGACACAGGTCCAGGCTCAGCCCAGAGGGACTTGGAGTCTGCTCACAGGTGGGAGCCGATCTCTCAGGTTCACACTGAGCAGGTTCACTTCTTTTGTCAGCAGTTGCCTGAGGGAGGGGCTGCCCCAGCCACGAAGTGCTGACCTGCGGCTGCATCATCTGCTGAGTGAGTGCCCCTCTCCTCTCAGCAGCACGTCTGTGGCAAGGTCACCACTGCAAAGCACCAGCCACGAGCGATGCTCCCCTGCCTCCACCTGGTCCGGGCAGTGATCATTAAACTGTAAAAAACAGGACTCAAAGTGCCCATGGAGCTGAACTTGCCACCTTAAAAACCTACATTAAACCTGCAGAAATATGTGAGAGCAGCACTGGAGGAAGGCAATGCGTGCACGATATGAGCAAGGCAACTGCAGGGCTGACAGGGGAACAACTGACTCTCATTTATTCCAGTATGAGGGCAGCATTTGTCCCTATGACGAAGACAGATGGCACCAGAAGTGCCCAAGGCAGGTCAGAAACTGGTGCTCTGTCCCATCTGAATAGCTGCTGCTTTCTGTGGAGCAATGGTTAAGGATGTGCTTTTAGCTGTAGAGGGGAAGAAGGGGGCAGGTGAGCTGTATTTTGTTTGTTTGATTGCATATGCATGATCTAAAAAAAGTGACTCTCCATTTTCTCTGAGGGTACCTGATGAGCATTAAAGATACAATTGCAAAAATAATCAGGTCAGACTTCAAACAAATGCAGGGAAACAGATCTGTTCAAGAAATAGATACCCTGTTATGTCACACTTTGTCTGAACAGTTCTTAAAAAATGCTCTTCCTTTTGGAGATGAAACCAAGGCTTTTCAACCCAAAAGCTGTGAGTAGCCAAGGAGTTCTAGTGGGGAAGAAAAGCAAACCCCACAGTTTTATGGGGCCCCTCCAGAGCTTACAGCAGGGTATGGCTGGTGCACGGCTTGTGCCTCTGTGGTTTAAAATGGGGGCAAACAGAGGGATAGGACCAGAGAGGGTGTGGGCATGGCCTCGAGGGCAGGGGACTGACCCCAGTTCCATGAGCCCTGCTGCCTGTGGGGCAGGGTGAGCCTGAGGGGAGCAAGGAGCCTCTTGCCATGAGCCCCTGTGGTAGCCTAAGCTTGGTGCAGAGTTGCTGCCTGGGTCTGATTGGGAGCTGCAGGGATAAAGCTCTTGTGTGAGGGAGTCTTTTCTCCAGCAGTGCCAGGGTTAGAGGTGCTGCCAGCTTTCTGTGTGGTGTTAGCACAGGTGCAGGGAAATGGAACTTCCCCGTCCCTCCAAAGCAAAGCCAAAGACTTCTCAGATGCCCAGCTGGGACAGTTGTGTGGGCAGAGAACTTGTGCAGATCTGCAGGCAGGGTTTAGCCCTTACCTTGCTGGAGAGGTTGACAGGCTGGAGCAGTAGAGCTTGTAGCTCTAAATCTTCTGAGAAGCAACAACTCGAAGAAGGAACTACCCATAGCTCAGCTTGGGAAAAAAAACCTCCCAGACAGACAAAAATGCCATCTTACAGTCACTTTACCTGCAGAGGGACACTTTCATGCATCACTGCAATGCAAATGCTTGAATAAGCTTCAGTTTAAATAGAAGTTCATCTGGGAAGGGAAGGCAGAGGTCTCCTGTGGGCATGGCCGCTCACCAGGAATGCGCCGGGTGACCTGAACAGCTGTGGCACGTGTCTGCAGGTGACACTGCTATCGTTGTACAGCTTTTCACATGAGCAAGGAAGCCTTGCAAAGACACCCTGGGAGCCTTGCAAAGACACCCCAGGCTGCCAGAAGCCCTGGGTAAGAGGAGGGGAGTGAGGGAAGCTGCTCTGTGCCCATCTGACTGGAGAGCTTTGGCTCTGCTGGAGTCTGGAGAGTGGCTCTGAGATCAGTCTCCTTCCTCAGGAGCCAGGGAGCTCCCTGCCTGCTGTTCCACCAGGTATAACTATGTGTAAATAAACCAGCTGTGCTTTTGCACACCCAGGTCACTGCTGCTGCCCAGTGTCCTGTTGTCACTGTGCTGGGGTCTGTCCCAAAACCAAAAACCTCATGCAGTGCTATGGGCCGGGGCAGAGTGGTTGGGAAGTGGCCCAGCAGCAAATGGCCTGGGGGTGCTGGTTGGCAGGGGCTGGACATGAGCCAGCTGTGCCTAGGTAACCCAAGAATACCAGTGGCACCTGGCTTGTATCACGGATGGTGTGGCCAGCAGGAGCAGGGCAGTGATTGTCCCCCTGTGCTAGGCACTGGTGAGGCCACACCTCGAGTGCTGTGCTTGGTTCTGGGCCCCTCAGTTTGGGCAGGGCACTGAGCTACGGAAGCGGTAAAGCTGGGGAAGGGTGTGGAGCACAAGTCCCATGAGGAGAGGCTGAGGGAGGTGTGGGGGCTCAGCCTGGAGAAAAGGAGGCTCATGAGTGTCCTTATCACCCTCTACACCTCCCTGACAGGAGGGTGAAGCCAGCTGACGGCTCTGCTCCCGGGGAAGAGGGACAGGATCAGAGGACATAATCTCAAGCTGTGCCAGGGGAGGTTTAGGTTGCATATCAGGAGTAATTTCTTCACAGAAAGGGCAATTAGACATTGGAATGGGCTGCCCAGGGAGGTGCTGGAGTCACTGCCCCTGGAGCTGTTCAAGGAAAGACCGGACGTGGCACTCGGTGCCATGGTCTGGTTGGCAAGGTGGTGATCCATCAGAGATTGGACTCGGTGATCTCGGAGGCTTTTTCTCACCCAATTGACGGATTCTGTGGAATCTGCGGCGGGGCCGGGGCCGCTGTCGCTCCCCCCCCCCCCCCCG